>JAQFVV010000004.1:13056460-13450437 GCA_028023455.1 Epiperipatus broadwayi
TTTATGAAATGTGCGAATTCTTACCGTTACAGTGTTTATTATTAAATTTATTATTAGTTTAGTAAGACTTAAAAATATAATTTACCTTTGCCAATATGTTTAATAAATTCCAGGAATAATAATTTTTTGAAAAAATAATTTTCGTTACGGTAAAAGCTAATACCGATTTCTTTTAAAAGTATCTTTTCTTTTAAATTTATAATTTGTGAGACATTATATGACATTTTCAGTGGATTCTTGTAGAA
Organism: Epiperipatus broadwayi; assembly: GCA_028023455.1. NCBI lineage: Eukaryota > Metazoa > Onychophora > Udeonychophora > Euonychophora > Peripatidae > Epiperipatus > Epiperipatus broadwayi. Next base: position 13,056,706 of record JAQFVV010000004.1, read on the forward strand.
CTCTGGCACCTTTCAAATAAATTAAAAGCTGATTATGTCAATAGCACAATTCGTAACAAATTCTAGGCCGAGTTGATCAGGAAACATAGTTATGTTTTTAGAAATAGAAATACAACTTTCTTCTTTTTGACATAACTTGTTCAACTCATGCATTTATAATGCATGTAGAGGCCTAGAAAAACAGAAAATGTTATAATGGCTACCCAACTTGGGCTTCGATTTAACAACCACAACCTGAGATAAGTTGTAATGATAAAGAACATTACAACGATGACCCAAAGAAGCTCACAGCTGAAAAATAAATAGTTTTTTTTTAAAAAAAAAAATTATAAAAAAACTAACTAATTAAACCCTGATTATTAAAATATATAAAAATATTTTTTTAATATGACTTCCAGAAAAAATATATATATATATATGATATATCTAACACGTTCATGGCTGATGTAGACGTAAGTCACAAGTATTTGACCGCGTAGGTGGTTACTGAAGAGGGGAAAAATATAGCCCTGAGTCCTAGTACACAGTATATTAACATAAGACCACCTTTATATGCCCATCAGACTATTTCTAGCAGGGATCACAATAAAGGGGAAGGTGGATCAAGTTGGACCAAGTTGCCGCAAGCCTGTAAAACTCAGAACGATGAGCAATGCTCATTTGTGCTTATAACTTGGGCTTCTTATCATTATTATTACACTTAGGTGGAAAGGACACAGATGAATGTGAAATATTTTCCATTCCCATTGGGCTTCTTATCATTATGATTACACTTAGGTGGAAAGGACACAGATGAATGTGAAATATTTTCCATTCCCATCATGTTAGACCTAAAAGTGGGCGTTAAAGCTGAACGTCGCTTGTGAATGAATCTACAAAATATATCAGCACGCTAATACAAAAAAAAACACGAATAGGAATTTGAAAACTTAAGAATAAAATTAGTGTAAACCCCTATTTTATTCTCATCTCCTGGACCAGGTGGTATGTACCATTTATTTATATGGTACAAATGTATTGGCATTTGGTAAAAGCTAAAAAGTGAATTTAGATTTTTTTTGTTTGTATAATTTTTTCTTTTTTAAAAACGTACAGTGAAAATTAAAATTGTCTTTTGTATTTTTTTTATGTAATTAAAAATAAAAGTTAAAATTGAAGAGACCAAAAGACACACAAATTACTAATCCAGATAAATTAAAATAATTCCAAAAGTAAAAAGCTAAAAGAAAAATATTTTAGCTAATTAAAGATGGCCGAAAAACTTGATAAAAAAGAGAACTTTATAACATAAATTTTATAAAGAATGTACAAGATTATCAATGTATATTTTGACAAATAAAAGATATGCGCAGAAGTCTGAAAACTGGACCTCTAGTATAAAACGGCAGAGACCAGTTTGAGGAACATCTTGCTTTTTCTATTTTTTCCTTTGGCTGGTTTTGGATTATTAAATCCAAGACCACTTCACGATGAAATAATCTTTCATGCAGGAGTAGACCAGAGCTTTAGTGACAAGCCTTCAGAATAGACTACAAGATCAACTAAATAATTAATGGCCAAGCTCATTCTAACTCAAAAAACTATGCATAGTAAGCTACAATTTTCGTGAATTTACAAAACTTACCGGTAAGCTATGACTCTTTATTATTCCCGATTATGACTAAATTGTCGACAAACCATCTTAAAAATATACGTATAATAGGACCTCAATATGGACTTTAATTTTAGTGATCAAGAGACTTTTATTTAATCAAGAACTTAATTTATTTTGTTTAACTGTTATTTATTTCTTTTATTAATGTATTCATGTGTGGATTAGTATATGTTCTCTCCAATTTACTTAATTAGTAATTCGCATTTTAACTTAAACTGATTTTTAATCTGTTAGAATAAAAATATTTCTAATAACAATTTTCATTTGTACATTATTCTATAATATTTATTAATGTTTATTATTAAATTTATTATTAGTTTAGTAAGACTTAAAAATATAATTTACCTTTGCCAATATGTTTAATAAATTCCAGGAAAAATAATATTTTGAAAAAATAATTTTTGTTACGGTAAAATCTAATACCGATTACTTTTAAAAGTATCTTTTATTTTTAATTTATAATTTGCGAGACGTTATACGACATTTTCAGTGGGTTCTTGTAGAACTCTGGCACCTTTCAAATAAATTAAAAGCTGATTTTGTCAGTAGCACAATTCATAACAAATTCTAGGCTGAGTTGATCATGAAACATAGTTATGTTTTTAGAAACAGAAATACAACTTTCTTCTTTTTGACATAACTTGTTCAACTTGCGCATTTATAATGCGTGTAGAGGCCTAGAAAAATGAAAAATGATTATGCTAATCCCTCTTATTTCATGGTTTTCAGCTAAGCAATCAGACGAAGCCTTGTTTTCACATGTATGTGAAACATTTAAAGTCAAATTTATCCATAACATTATTATTTCAAACTATTGTACATGAGACCGAAACTAGCTCTTGACTATATCAGACAATGGCTGAAACTTAATTTAAGGGAGGAAGAGTTGGCAACCAAGAACCAATGCGCTATAGCGCTGGTAAACAGTTATAATAAATGTTGCCCTGCGGATGGATTAATATTTAGGGTTTTGTGATCAACACCGGAGCATTCATTTTTTCTTACTGCTTGCTCAAATAGGAGACTTTTTCTGTTAATGCATAGTAAAAAAAAAAATTTTTTTTCAAATGACTTTTGGTAAATTTTGAGTTTAATTTTGTTAAGCTTCTTGCTCACTGGTGACTGGTGCCCGAGGATGATTTAAATAAGCTATAGGTCATCCTCATATAAATTTGTCATCAGGGGTAGTGAAGGAAAACATTGTAATTTAAAAGGAAAGAAAAAACCGTTTTTTTTTTTTTAATGTAAATCATACTTTGTGAATTGGATTGAATAAGAATGAGAATGAAATTGGAAAGTGGGTCAAATATAAATTTTACCGTTTGAAACTGGCACAGACGTATAAAACAAAATATTGTTACAATCATGAACTAATTTAAAATTAAATTTTAAAGCAGCTGGAAGAAACCGAGGGTGAGTCAACTTTTATTATTTATTTTTATAATTGTATTTATTAAAGTTATGAAATAATGGGCGGGTCTTGCAAAATAAAAATAATAGCGGTATAAAGTTGGGCATCATAGTAGAGTTAGGCATCATAACAGGATGGGAAGTGAACCAGTCACTTTTCATTCGCGGAGTTTAGCCATCAGCCGTATATTCAATAAAGTTTTTTTTAGTAAATTAATCAGTATTGTTTTGAGATCTAGTTTAATAAGAGAAAAAAATAATAATAATAATATGGAGGAGGATCAAGAAATAATGAGTGAAGGGGAAGAAGTACAGAAGGAAATAGGAGGGAAATGTTTAGGGATCACGTTAAGGTCAGGGAGAAAGATCGCAGAAGAGAGAGGCAGCACAGAAGGGGAAGTGAGCCTTAGCCCTGATGAGGAAATTCCTACAGGAGAAGCTGCCATTATCTCAGAAGAACCAGTAAATAATGAAATAGAACATAAACAGGTGGAAGAGTCTAAAAATAAAAATCGGGATGTGAATTTTATGTTGGAGAGGATGACTCAAATTTTTATAAAGAGAGACGAGGTAAATAGTCAGAAATTAGAGGAGAGGATGACTCAAATTTTTATAAAGAGAGACGAGGCAAATAGTCAGAAATTAGAGGAGAGAGATCAAAAAAATAAGTTAGAAATGGAGCAGAGATTTGAGGTGTTGGGAAAGGAAATTAGAGAGGGAAACAAACGGTATGAGGAAGGGATAGTAGAAGTGAGACGAGAAATGGAAATGCAAGGCCAACGACTTGAAGAAAAGCTGTGTAGGAGCTGGCAGGAGTTGTCAATCAGCTGCCAAGAAAAATATGAAGAAGTTCAAGTAGAGGTCACAAAAAATTAGATCAAAACCGAGAAGAAACCAACAAGGAAATAGAATCACTAAAAGAACAACTCACAGATGTTAGAGGGCAGACCGAGCATCAGGAAATGGTTATGGAGGAGAAAGTCTCTAAAATGGGGCAAGATATCTGCCTCAAAATTGAAGAATACGAAGAGGGACAGAAACAGATCAGAGAGGAGATTTCTGAGTTAAAAGAAAACTTGAGTTATAGAAATCATGTTTTTGCCCAAGAAGAAAATGCCATTATAGAAGACATCCAGGAATTGAAGAGAGAAAGTACACAAATAAGGGAAGCAAAAATGGACATTGTAGAATGTAACTTAACTACTGGTTCCCAAACCTACAACCAGGGCAAGACAAACATTGTACCAGATATTAGTAAGACTATAGATAGTGTAAAAGATACTTCTAATATAAGGGAGATGAAAATCAACATGGAAAACATTATGGATAAAGAATCTGAACACTATTCCATCCCATGCAGGAGTGGTTTAGAGTTAACACTAGAAAATAGAGAACCAACATTGCCAGTAAAAGAAATGATTATAACACTAGCTGACGGTAGGAAAACTAAAACGGAAAGAAAACAAGTATGGTTAGAACTAGTGTGGGGTAAAACGACTCTTGGCCATACATTTTTGATCATGGCGAAGTTAATACATGATCTTGTAATAGGAAATGACTTTTTAAATATGTATCAGTGCCATCTCGATTATGAGAAAGGTATAATGTGTGTCTACCAAGAAAAAATTAGTTTTAAAAAGAGACAAGCCCAAAGTACAAACTGTGGAGAAGCATGTAGTGAGTCAGAGAAAGAAAGTAAGAAGCAAAAAAAATCTGTACATTTTGCACCAGTCGCGTTAAACGATAAGGGAGTGAATAAAGAAAGTTATTTAGATGATCTGGGCGAAACAAGTCAAAAAAATGGGAATATCGTTATATCAAATATAGAAAAAGAACCAGCAGTTAAGGAAGATAAGATTACACATAGTGAGTCAGTTTGTCGGGACTCGAAGTCAAAAAGGGGTTCGAAATTAGAGGAAGATGATTGGGAATTAAATAACGAGATCCCATACGAAGGGAGTGAATTTGCCAGAAGCTTAAAAATGCACCCAAGTCAGCCTCTGTTAAGACCAACGAGCGAATGTAATGAGACATCTGAATCCGAGGATGATGATGACATGTTGGGATATTGGTTTGGCTTTAGTAGTCACGAGCCAAGTATTAAACAACCCCCAGATCCTACTTAAAAATTTATTAGCTATAAAAAAAAAAAAAAAAAAAGGATCTGTCCTTCCCCCCCAAAAAAAAAACATTAAATATATATACTGCATATAAAAAAAAAAAAAAAACTAACATGTCTACCCCATTCTAACTGACAAATATCCATTTGGATATTAATTCAGATTTATTGAGATTTCATGATTTTTTTTTATGATTGATTGGTGATTTAATGTGTATATTGCTCTTGATATTAATTTTATTGCACGTATGTTTTTTTTTGTGGTAGGAGAGTCGTAAATATAAAGGTAGTGATAAATAAATCCCTTAGCGCAGCAAGTAAATAAGTTTATGTGCATGGGAAAATAGGAAATTATTTAACAAGTTGATAACTAAAATTCAAAGTCATGATTGTAGCAAGGTCATTTTTTTTAATTGTTTTTTTTTTAAGTTTACGGAAATGAAACGGTTGTCTTCAAATCCCTCACCGTTTCACCAACCATCCTAATAACCCACTCATCTGTGCTAGATTCAAACTTGTTTAATAAGTCTAAATTAAAATTTGTAAGCTAAAAATTGCAATCACGGCTATATAAACAGCATTATATATGCACATACAAAAGAACACTATAATTGAATAGTATTGCCAGAGTTATAGCGTATAATTTTATCGCGTAATATTTTAAAACTATTTTTAGTACAGTAATAATGTAGCGTCAATTTGATAATTCATTACTTAAATTCGTATGTGGGAATATAATCCACCTATATTGAATATATATAGCATAGTGGCGTGATTAAAATATTTATTAAGTTTTAAGTTTCATTTTTATTATAAACCAATTTAATGTAAAAAAAAACACATTGAAAGGGTGATTGATTGAAAATGCGCTGACAAGTTTCTTTTTAAAAAGAAAAAAGATTTTTTTTTCTAAAAATAAAAGTATTTTCGTAGAATTAAAAGTTTAGTAAAGTTTTTGCTGTAAACAATTGTATCAGTATATGCCACACCTGCCTTAGGTTTCTAAAAAGAAAAGCCAATTTTAAAATAATCTAGCTAATTGATTCTAAATTATTTTGGAGACCTCGCTAGTGAAAAATGTGTTTACAGCAAAGATTTTACACATAAATTATAAAATCAGAACAAAATTCCTGACTAATTAAAAATAAAATCTAATATCGGATTAAACTGATTAAAATTCGATTTAATTAAAAATTTGATAATCAGAGAAAAGTTATAACACCTAAAAGGAATGTCAGCATGTTTGAAATCAACCACTAATTTCCTAAGCAAATTAAAAATTTTGTAATCTTGATGGAGATGAAATTCCAAGGTGTGTGGGCTGATAAGAGGATCATTGTTTTTTTAAAAAGGCCATGTAAAGTGGAGGAGCCATCTTAGATCTTTACTGCTTTGAAACCTTGACAGCTTTGAATTTTTGAAATCTTTACAGCTTGAATGCTACATCTGTGAATTTTTGCCTTCTTTGATCATCTTTAAGCTTTTGAATCCAGCGCGTATCCTGAACCAAAAGCAACCGTGAACATTTTGACATCCAGTTAAGTCAATAATTTTTATATCTGTTCGAGAGAAAATGTCGGGCTAAAACAGGCAGCCTTGGCTAAGCTCCAGAGTGAAGGCGACGGGCCTTTACTTCCATCCAAAAACCACCATCACCAGTATGCCGCAATAACATCTCCGCTCTAACCGTGGGAAGAAGATGATGCCGCAAGCCGCCACAAAGACTCCCGTAACTCCAGCTCAAGTACTACAAGATGACCGGTAACATCACCATTTCTAACTGCAGTTCAATTATTAATTTTTCTTTAAGTCTAGACTTATAAAATTTATTTTAATTCTAAAATCTTGAATTCAGGTAAATTGCTAAATGTAAAATTTCATTCTTAAATTTAATTATTTTTTATATATAATTCTGACCTACTTTCTAATGTTTCCTAACTAAATGATTTTAAAAATTTTATTTTCAATTTTCTCACTGCAGTTGTGACTATGGCTTCTTTATTTTAAAATATAAATTATATGCTAATGCCTCGAAACAGCGAGCATTCAATATTAATAATAAAGAGAAGAGAGAATGACCCCTCTTCATTTGTTAATTATTTATCGTAGCTTAATGCACGCTGTTTCGAAACCCTCTTAAATAACTGTCAAGAATTGGCTATGTGCTGATTATTATTTTGACCTTGATTATTTAATTATTTGTTGGCAATTTTAAAATGGGAATCTTGTTGTAACCCAAAGTAAATTTCAATTTAATTTTCACTAAGCAATATCCAAGCCTTGAATAAGTATATTTGTTATTTATTTCATTTTGTAAAAGCCCTCCAAATATACTTTTCCCCCCCTTTTTTTTTAATCGCGTAATCAAATGTGTTATTTGAGATTGAAACTAGAAAGCAAAGAATATTTAAAAGTACGCCCACGTATAGCATATGATTATTAAAATGCTATATTAGAGTTGGTGCTAATGATTACACTGATTAGCTATCGTTCTCGTGGCTAAATATTAAATTATTTCAACTCTTTTGCTTGGCGGATGTGATAATTTTATTATACATTTAAACTTTCTCGTTATGTTGCATTTTCTTTAAGATGGGACTCGGAACGGCCATCCCTCTTACACTCCTTGGGTCGCACACGAATAAGACCTGACGGCAAATTCCAGGCAATAGTGTTAGCTACCCCAACCCTCTTTAGCAGCATGGCGATCGGTCATCGGGCTCCGGTGTTGATCACGAAACCCTAAATATTATTCCATCCGCAGAGCAACCTTTATTATAACTGTTTACCAGCGCTATAGCACATTGGTTCTTTTGTTGCCAACTCTTCCTCCCTTAAATTAAGTTTCAGCCATTGTCTGACATATTCAAGAGCTAGTTTCGGTCTTATGTACAATAGTTTGAAATAATAATGTTATGGATAAATTTGACTTTAAATGTTTCACATATATGTGAAAACAAGGCTTCGTCTGATTACTTAGCTGAAAACCATGAAATAAGAGGGATTAGCATAATCTGCCCCATAGCTACAATGCAGTGACTGATCAATAAGATAATAAAGCAAATGATGAAAACAATATTTAATTTCATCAAATAGCATAACAAATGTAAAATAATTTTAATTGTAAGGAGAGAATGTTAAAGCGCTCTCCAAGAATGTTAGATGCTACGCGCATTTTAATTGTAAAATGCAAGAATAATATATATAAAAATTGTCAAATTTAATCTGCAAAAATAAACATACAATTTAATAAATTACTCTGCTCTCGATCTTATTTATTTCAATCCAATTCAAAATTCTTTATATTATATATGTGATTTCCTATGCATTAATTAGTTTTAAATATATATAGTTGATAAATTCCATTCTTTATTATGAGTCTCATTGTTTCTCCCTGACCTATGTCGGCTCGCGGTTAAAATAATATCTATATGTATCTTCAAGGTGGTCATCCGTAGGGTCGTGAGTCTTGGAGCACAGGTGAAGGAGTTGAAGTGCGATCAGTCTCGAGATCTAACCATCTCATACTGGTCGGGCTTGGTATCTTTGCTTGGACTCTGGATTCTGTTGCGTGAATGTGCTAGCTTGACCGGTACAATATATCACCAGGGAGAAACATCTAGTTCTATGCCTATGAGAACCCATAATATTTCAATATAGAAAAAGTATATATAATGAACACATGATGAACTTGACCTTACAATATTATAATCTTCATTGATAAAACACTTCAGAAATAAAATCACAAAACACAATCCCCATTCTCGGACACATTTTAAAGAATGTGAACGACATCTCTTTTCTATATCACTTTTTTCAAAGCAAAACAATAATGATCCTTTTACTCTCTTCTTCATTTTTCATTGATAAGATTTGAAATCCCAAGCACTCTTAAACCTGGATAAAAGACTTTTAAATGTAACATTGCATGTTCTCTTTATGCCATTTTTATTTTCAATTTGAAATTCATTTACAAAACTTTTTTGACTCTTCTAGTTGCTGTTTATGTATTTAAAAGATGTTCTTTATCTGCATTTATAAAATTTCATTTTCTGTTTCTGTTATATATACCATTATTTCTGATTTTATTTAAAAATTAGATCAATGATTTTTCATACAAGGTTCACTATTTGTATTGCTGTAATGTAATTTTTTTAGTTTCTTGTTTTCTTGCTCTATTGATTGTGAATACTTCAAACTGAATTTGAATAACTTTGGTGCCTATATTATCAAGTCTTCATAGGACATTTGAAACATAGTATATGTTTTTGATTGTTGAACAATATTTTAAACAGCAATCTATTTTGCTTTTTTTTCACATTAATAAAGGCCTCTATTAATAAAATGGCACCCCCACCCCCAACAATATCCATTCTCACAGAAAATGAAAGCTCTGGAGCAGTAGAGTGATTTGGCAATATTTAATAATCATAAGGGGAATTCGCAGAAGTAGTCAGTACGATGAAACTAAACAGAAAATATAATTTGATAAATTATGTGAAAAACAAGAAATTATTCTATTGGTAAAGTATGACCAGGAATCTATTCCTTTGTCAAAATATTTTTTAAAAAGGACAATGTAAAGACCATCTCATAGCTTTATCGAATATAAAAGACAGTTGCCGAGATATCTGTCATATGGTACATAAATTTCCTCTTGTATATAAAGAACTAGCTTGGACCTTTAAAAAATATATATTTAAAATTGTATCAAATTTCATAACCACAAATTGCAGAATGCAAAGTTTAATCATTAGAGAAATTTAATTTTATTATATAAAAAGGGTACTTTTTAACTTTTTTTTGACAAAGAATATCTGAATTTTCCATTATATGAATCTCAACTTATCTTTGCCAGAGCTAATTTGATAAATTAAATTATTTTTATCCTTGTTGCAAATCATGTTTTTATAATTTCTTATTAATCTATGCAACTTTGGTTTATCATAAATAAAAGTGGATATTCATCAATTATCACACATTAGCTATAACAACAGAATCATTAAATTAAAATTTAAAAAAATATTCCAAAGTATTAACTTTGGTTTCCAAACTCAATAAGTTAATAAATAACTCTAAGAATATGATTTGTAATGAACATAAAAATAATATAATTTCTAAAGAATTTTAAATAGAGAAAAGGGATGAATATATTGAGACTTCAGATGTTCATTCTGAATGAAATTTGAAGAGAATAAGAAAACTCCATTTTCTGTGCATAAGTAAGAACTAATTTGGAACAAAATTTCAATTTTGAGACTCAAATTTTTCATACATACAAAAAAAAAAAAGGTCAAGAAAAAATACATATTGGATGATACAGAGATCATGCTTGGAAATCGCATTGCCAAATTTTAAATGTCCAAAATTTTGTATAATGAGACTTAAAACTTTTATCATTTAATACAAAAAACACCATTATTTGTTGAATTCAGTAAAAAAAAAAAAATTTCCCCAAGCAATAATGTCAACTAGTGCAAACTCTAATAATCAAGATACTAGAACAGCCTTGTGTAAGCATAAAGAAAAAGTTGATCATGTGATGTTATTGTGGACAAACAGAATCAGAAAATAATTATCAGCACTTAATCTTCTCGTTAAATATTTATTTTATATATAAAATTGTAATATGGTTGAGATGTGGCACACATTAATAAAACCTTCCAAAAGCATTAAAATATTTACGTCTATGTATTAATATATGCGTTAATAGAATATTAACTAATCTCAAATATTAATTCAAATTTTATTCATATCTTATTCTTTGAACATTTATGTCTGTGTGTTTTGTTTATTATCTATGTGTGTATTTAAGGACAGAACAACTGACAACAGTAACTCTTTGTTTATTGTATTATTAAGATTTTAGATTTTCTATTTAATTCTAATATATTCACTTATGATAGAACGAAAACTGAGATTTAAATATAATTTATCATTCATAGTTTTAAAGTATTTCATTGTAATTTTCGATTACTAATAACACCAAAGCGGTAATTTTATTAAGCAGGCAAACTTAATTGTATTTGTTAGTTAGATATTTTTATATATCCACACACAAACACATTGAAAAATATATAATACAATGGAAATATTCATAGGAATTGTATCAAAATAATATTTATCTTTAAAAGTTCAGCTTTCCTATTTTTAAAAGAAAGTTGTAAATATTTACAATCTATCGCCGGCGTAAAAATATTTTTGATCAAATATTACTTATTTGCAAAAAAAAAAAAGAAAAAAAACATTTTTTATCTTTCTGCACGAATCCCCAATAGTGAAACTGTCAATTATTGAAATCTAACTTTTTATTAAACTAGAAAAAAAAAAAAGGTTTATTTTTTCATAATAATAAAATATAACCACGTGTGTGCACAACAATGGAGAAATGTTTTTTAAAAGGCAGTTTAAAAAGGGGAGAGGGGCAATGAATATTTATATATACAAACTTGATTCCAAATAATTTTACTATATTCATATTTATCATCGTTATTATCGTAAATTACATTTTCTGAGATAGATTTTATACGTTGCTCATGAATAATTTTTCAAATTTTTCTGCTTTTGTGTTAAAGATAGCTAATTGTTAGTTAGTCCAGTCAGTTAACTCCCTCCCTCCAAACTATTAATATTTTTTTACGATAATGTAATTTTTTTTCTAAAAAAGTCAGCATCCAAGAACAATTTTTTTTACAAACAATCTTTCGTTACCGATTATCCCCTTTTATTTCAGTACTTTCAATGTTATATAATTCAATAATTTATTTTTATCTTAATCTATGCTCACAGCTCAGATGTTTTAAAATGTTTTTCTCTCCTATCTTTTCTTTAATTTATCGTTCAAATCCAAATTATTTATTTTATAAAATATCTTGCTGTGATATATTTATCTAGAAGGATGTAAAATATCTGATGATTTTTCTGCATTTTTTTTTTAAGTGTCATAGCATCGGCCGGGACGCGAACCCGCAACGCGGGCAACTGCCTGCAAGTGCAAGGCAGTCGCGCTGACCTCTCGACCACCAATGCAAGACTATTTTCTTTAATCCTAAAAATAGCATAGAACGGTGTTGCACTGCTAATTAATAAAAAACAAATATTAAAAATAAATAATTTAATTATAAGACATCTTTCATACACGTTTTATATTTTAGCATTATGTTCATCAGTGAAGATAAAAGATGTGCATGCGATATTCATGTAGCTTCATATTTAAAAATTTCATCTTTCTTATTGAAATTATTCTTTGTCTGAAAATCTTAAACGTAAACTAGCACTTATAACTATTCTGTATTATCTTTCTAAGTGCTTATTTGTTTATATACAGATTCCACTCGCTATTTCTCTCTGTCTGTATTCTACATCCGTTTTACAATGTATTTCATTAATTGCCCATAAAACTTTGTTGCACATTTTGGCAATTTATAAAAGTAAATATCGTGCAGTCTTTTCTTTATGGTTACCTAAGTAATGCTGATTTCTCTATAAATTAATATTTTAAAAAAATCCTAATGTTCTCCAATTGCTAATTGGATAACGTCTTTAATGTTTTAATTGGATAACATCTTTACTGATAACATCTTTAACGTTTTAATCTATAGAGGGTCATTGTGCTTTCTTTAAAATATACCATACAATAAAGATATGATATTATATTTTCGAATTCTTAGTTAGCACCATTTATGTGAAAATTTTAAGTTATATCTACAATATGAGGCAGACTATAATCAGTTGTACAATTAATAATTTCAATTGAAATACATATACAAGTTTTATTAAATAACAAGTTTATTCACTCTCAATAATATATATATATATAGTAATAATAAAGATTAATAGTTTAACTGGCGACTGGCTAATTGAGAAGCAACAATATTAATCATAGAACAATTTATAGGACTATAGATAGAGAGAACTAAGCTCATCTATGACTCTACGATTTCTTAAAGTCTTTATTCAGTAACTAGAAATTTTCTTTAACTCTCTAATTTCAGATGGTCGCATCTTGCTGCTTACTCTTTTTTTGAGTCAGTCTAATCAGATTAAACTAGAGTTCTTTTCTACTGCTATAATTGTTCTGCAACTGCACTATCAGATTTCACTCTATTCTTCGAGTTAGTCTGTTTTTCACTACAGTTTTTTCTTCTCCATTTTATTCCATTCTACAATCTCCTTCATTTAAAGTTTTGCAGGCAATTTATTAACCTTGCTAATTTGCATATTGTTAAACTTTATTATAATGCAAATTAAAATGTTGTTACTTGCAATTAGTCTAATTCTCTTTTCTACATATAATTATTTTTAAAGTGTTTCAACATTGATTAGCTTGTACACACACTTGTATGTATAACCTCATTAATAAATACATAACTAATTACTACACAAAATACCTCCCCTCCACTATAGGAATAGGTAGAATTTTTTTATTTTAAAAAAATTTGATTTTTTTTTTGGCACCTATTTCTCTCTTACAGGTGTTGTTAAAGTTAATTTTTCTTTTTCCTGCTCCATTGTATTCTTTTGCTGTTTACCATTTAATTCTATAGCTCCAACTTGAACTGAAGAGTTATCTGCTACATCTATCTCCATATTTTCAGAAGCATTTGCTTTAATATCTATACCTACTTTCAAAGTAATAGCTGTATCTTCTAACATTTCAATTTAATGTTTTCCCATGTGATTTATATGACATTTCAAAACTCTTATCATTTTCTAATCTTATATTCTATATTTATGCAGATGCTATTTTAGTTATTTTTTTCTGGTAACCACTTTTTCTTAAGTGTATCTTTTATCCAAACTGTCTGTTTTAAATTAAACTTGACATTTTCTAAGTTTATGTCTCTCCTTTTGACTTTGTCCAATATTAAAACAGACAAAGGTGGTTTTATGTGGCACTTCATTAGTAATTCTGCAGGTGTTTTTCTTGTAATGAAACTTGCTGTGAAATACTGACTAGAGTAAGATGGAAGATAGAGAAAGTTGAAAGAATAGAATAAGATCTGATGAAGACTGCAAGATACAGTCGAAACTGTAATCAATAATAAAAGTTTTTTTGCTGAAAAGTGAAAATGTGTAAGATTTTTGAAATTCAATATTATAAATGCTGATATAATTTAACCATTTGCTTCACTGTCTGTTGGCAGGGATGACATTCTGATAGTCTGTTTAATATCACTGTTTAACTCTGGCCACCAAGCATATCAATGCACTAATTTCTTCACTTTATTATCCCAAGGGGTTCTCTGTATAATAACTGTAAAATGCTTTTCCTTCCCTCAGGTATAATTATTACTAAATCTGTCATTAATGTGCACTCATGGCATGTTTACAGACTTTTCAAGTGTTCCACATCACCAGTGCTATGTAATTTGATTGTTTCTTTGGCCATCCATTTTTTATCCAATTTTTTAACAAGCTATAGTCATTATTCATTTTAGATTATTCCACCATAATCATACTTTCAACTACTTTGGATTTCAGCTTATATAATGGTGGAAATTTATTTTGTACACTGACATTCTTTGTCACTTTTCTTATTGATTTGTTCCTTACTCATAAATCCTGTCACTTTTTATTATAGACTTTTGATAAATGATCTGCCAGGTTGCAACTAAAATACGTTTTAAAGTAACACATTTTTTTAGTATGGCCTTTCTTTCCACAGCAATAACAATTCTTTGGGTTCCTTTTTACCAAACTACTCTATTGTCTGTGTGATATAACTTCTTCATTCACATTTTTAAAATCTTACATGTACTGTAGAATAGTTTCAAATACTTTCCCACATTCAATGGCAGCCTTATATGTTGATGTTGATTCACATAGGAGCATCTTCCTAAGTCTAACATCTTTAATACTCCATAAGTCTTGAACTCACATTCCTTTACTAAAGTCCTTAGTATTAAATTGTATTTGCATATGCATTTATCTTGAGATTTCATTATCCCATGAAAATGAAGATATGCTGTAAATTTTGATAATATTGGTTTGAAGTAGGTGTTTAATTTAATCAATAATTCCTCAAACAGGATTTTTCCAATAGCTTTGGACCACATAATTGGTTTGCTAATTAGGATATTCTATCCTGATATCCATAAGAAAATGGCAACTTTCAATTTGTGTAATCCCATTTATCTACATGGTTTACATATACCTGCCATCCTAGGTTCTTCACATCAACAATATTTTCATGCTAGTCTGCATTTTTTTTCTATATTCATCACTTAATATGTGTGGACAAATCTGTATACAGATTCTCAAGATTTTACCACTTAATATTCACATATTTAGAACGGTCAACTGCAACACTTAATATGTATGGGGCCAGACTATAATCTAGCAGCCATACAATTAATAATAACAAAGACACAAACAAGTTATATTAAATAACTTAATGAATTTATTCACTAGTTCAATTGGTGGCTGGCTAGTTGACAAGCAATAATGATATTGATTGTGGAACAGTTTATACATGTAATAGATACATAGCAAGGTAGCTCATATCTAACTCCACAATTTCTTACAGTCTTTATTAAATGACTATATATTTTCTTTAAACTCTTGTAATTTCAGATGATCATTCACTAGAAATTTTAGTAAGTACCTTGCTGCTCACTCTTTTCTTGAATCAGTCTAATTAGATTTCACTGGAGCTCTTTTCTACTACTATAACGGGTCTGCAACTGCATTATTAACTTTCTCTCTATTCATGGAGTTTCTCTATTCTGCTTTTCATTTCTTCCCTTTTTTATTTTACACCATTCTACTATCTTCTTCATTTGAAGTTTTTCAGGCAATTTATTAACTTTTCTAATTTGCATATTGTTAAACTTTATTATAATGCAAATTAAAATGTTGTTATTTGCAATTAGTCTAATTCTCTTTTCTGCATATAATTATTTATTGAGTTATTCAACATTGCCTGCAGTGGCCTGTGCACACATACATGTAAATATGTATAAATTTATTAAAAATACATAACTAGTCAGTACACAACAATCTAGTAATGTTAGATATTTAAAACCTAAAATAACCATAAAATTATACAATATTCTGATAATGGTAGCTAAAAACAATAAATATTTTTATTTATCACAAAACATTATAATCATTTTATTTACTTAATGCTAAAACATTATTATTTTCCAAAGGTTATGTACATTGCACAATCTGTCAATCACTTTTCCAAATTTACATACTGAAGTGGTGTATATATGCTTGCTTCATTCTTGCTTATATTTCTGCTCTATTTGCCATTGTATGTGTAATTTTTTTAAATGCACACATATAAGTAATATGCACATACATGTGTGTGCACATATCTTATTTAAAATTAAAAGCTGGTTAAATTAATTAAATGAATGTTAATGTAGTAGTATAATGGAAAAAGGGTTGTTAATGGAAATAAACCAATACTGGAAGAAATGATGGTGTCTTATTTCGATATCTATAGTTAAAATCAATTAAAATAGAGTTGAACCCCTTTAAGGTCTAGTCATGTTTAAAAATGTTAGAAAGTAAATACAAACAAAAGCAATGAAACAGACCTGGCAGTGAGTTAAGCGATGAGGAAGTAAAAATGTTAATGGAACTGCAATTAAAGTTAGAGTAGAACTCAAAAATACACCCAATACAAGAATATAGATATAACCTTGTAAAAGGGCATTATTTGGGAGAGACTGTTATTTTTTTAAAAAAATTGATTTTCAGCCATAATATAATATAAACTCTTATTTTTCTATAAAATTGATTTTCATCCTTAATCTTATTAATAAAAGTAGATATGTTTAAATTACTTACCAACATGAGTGAATAATATAGCATTGGATTCTCCATAAGTACCACAGAGGTGTATAAAAAGAAAAGCTGTGAAATGTCAAGGGTGTTGATTATTTAGTAGAGACTAGGAAGCCTAGGTAGGAGTTTAAACTAGGATCATGGGGGAGCGATACCCCTATGCATGCTTGTTGAGAATGCCTGCTTGGTCTTGTTAGCAAATTATATATGTTTGACAATTACAATACATCTCTGTGACAACTTTTTTTTATTAAAGGAATAATAGTTATTCTTTAGTGATAAGTATAGGGGATTTGAAGCTTATTTTCTAATTGGTTTCACAAATTTTTTTTATAATCTATTGTCTTCCATACTAATTTTCTATTCTCGGAGTCATTGAAGCTATCATAGTTATCCTAATTATATTCAACTATTGTTGATCCACTGCAAGATTGTTTCAAGTTTAATTCTATTTCTCTAACCCATAACCTGTATTCTTCACATGATACTAAAAACCTTCCTTATTTCATCTATCCACATCATGTATAGTTCAATTTTATATCTTTGAAAATCTTTTGGAGTCCGATTTAAACTTCAACTGCCCATCTTTTTCTGCAATATATTTATCCCAGCTCCATTTTCTCTCTTCTATGAATTTCATTTTCAATCTTTACCATACTTTACTGAGTACTGAGAAAATGTAATATTAAAAAACTTTTATTTTAAATGCATACTAAGTAAAATATTTTGGTAGTTTCCTCACCTACTGAACAAGCCACCAGGTGATGCTGCAGAACCACCAAGAAGCCTGTAATTGATAAATTTCTATTCAAAAATGGGTAAAAATCGCTCAATTTGAGAAATAGTAACACCCTCCCCTGACACAAGAAATCTGTCAAAATCGCTGAAATTGTCAAATGGTAGAAACCCCCCTCCCACATGAAAAATCGGTTAGAATCGCTGAAATTGAAATGTAAAACAAATCGGTCAAAATCGCTGAAATAGAAATTTAAAACAAAAGTTGATTAGAACATCTGAGCGAGAAATGTTTAGAACCCCCCTCTCGCATGAAGAGTTCAATGAAAAATAAGTAAAGTGCAAATTATGAATGCTATTTTAAAATCCTAATAAAAGCCTATGAAATTAAACAAAAACATACTAAATCTGAAAGTGATTTAAAAAAGAATCACTCTGTTATCTAACTAACAGATATAATAATAATTCAAACTTTAATAACAGACCTGATGGCTCGTCCAGTAGGTGAGAAAACTACCAAATAGTTTTACCAAAAACATTTCTTTTAAATTTAATGCTATAATTAGTTTTATTATGCTTCCATCTGTATTAATAATCTGACCAAAATATTTGTAGTTGTTATTTTTTTTAATTCACTAGCACAAAATATTTATTTTTTCTTTTGAGAAAATCCATTGAACATTACCTTAGCTTTTAGCAATCGTCTTTAACTCTACTTTCTCACATTCATCTGCTTATTCACATTATTTGCAAAAACAAAAACAAGTACATCATTCTCTGTATTGCTCTTCTATACATGAGGAGATGGCCTAATTATTACATTACAGTGTTTTTTTATTTACAACTTACAAAATGAATGTGATAAAGATAAAAAAAATTATTAAATTAAATCTTTATTAAATATTGTTTTGTTAATAATGGATCTCACTTGCTCTCTCAAAATCAGAGACACCAAGCTAACCTCATCTTCGCTCCTCATAGACACCTGGGCAATCCTTCAACTCCCATCCTCTCTTGCAGGACTCATCCATTTAATTGTTTGCAACCCATGCAGTCGCTTGCTCAATGAGGACATGCATCTCAGACTTGCAACCAAAAATTTTTCTTGGCCTGAACTACACACCCTCTCCACATTCCTTTCCCCTTTCATATGTATCCCTTCCCTTTCACCACATTGCTCTTGAATTTCATTTCACTATGTAATCACTTCATTGTAAGCCTTTTTTTAACTGTTGTGTATTTGTTTTTTTTGATGAATAAATCTTCATCACTGAGAAAAAAAAAGTTTTAACACTTCATTCAACTCTCTAGAAGAAATAGATAAAATTTGTATATTAAATTTTTTTTCTTTCAAATACATATTAAGTAAATTAATTTTACCAAAACATTTCTTTTAAATTTAATACTATAATTAATTTTATTATATTTCCATCCATATTAATTAATCTGACCAAAATATTTGCAGTTATCTTTTTTTAATTCATGTTTACAATATCTTTATTTTCTTCTGCTGAGAAAATCTATTGAACATTATTTTAGTTTATAACATTTATCTTTAGCTCTACTTTATCACTTTCATCTGATATTTCTTGCAACTCTGAAGCATTATTTTTTTTTTAAAAAAGAAAACAAATACATCATCTGTAAAATTTAAATAACTGAAACAATCACCATTCCTTTTTATTCTTCTAACTTCCATTTTAATCCACAAAGTACTTTTTGTAAAATAGTTGTAAAAATTTTGGATATATGGAATCATTCTATTGTACACCATTATCGTAATTATTTATTTTAGGATCATTGCATAATCTAATTCCTGTTGTTTTATTTTGACAAATTTTCTTCAGAATATAAAAATATCCTGGTCTATACTTGATATTCAAAAGTTTTTATAACTGTGAAAATACTTTAGAATCAACTTCTTTTTCGTAACTTATAAATCAAAGCATAATGGCAATTCATATTCATCGGTTCCTTTAAAAATTTTTCTCAATACTTGGATCTTATCCACTGTACTATAACCACTTTTAAATCCCTCTTATTTTTTTAATTATTTACAATTGAAAGTTTGTTCCAGAAAAATTGACATTATTTGTGTAAGATTTTGTATGGAATTGATAAAAGACTGAGGTGTCTATGCACAAACTTTTCTGCATCCACTGACTACTCTAGCTTGCACTGGGTGGCACTACTGTATGCAGAGTTTTCTCTCTGTGAAGAACAGCTTGTGTAAGCATAAAGAATGGTGATCATGTGATGTTTGATAGTTTTTAAACATCATTACTACTATTGCATTTTTCCAATCATCTTGTATATCATTATCACTTAGATATTTGATACATCACTTTGTCAGTAAATTTTCTATTTTTTTTCATCTGCTTTTTTTAAAAGTATTAATAATAATTTCATTACTTTCTCACACTTTCTCCTCTTTCATAAATTTAAACACATGGATCATTTCTTCATTTGAGATACTTGACTATTCAGAAGATGTAGTAATGTAAAAAATACTTTGTTTTATTTTTATTCTTTATTATTATATTATTCTTTTTTTAGGACTATTTCACACATTTTATGACTTCGTTCTTTTATAGTAATAGTTTTCTTCATATTGTGACAACAACTTGTTTTATACATTTGAGACTATAGCTTTTCTTGCTAATTCACAATTATATTGTCTTATATCATTATTAACTCGTTCTTTTCATTTCCTTTTACAAAACTTTAGATAATCAATTTTTAATAAAATGTACTATTTTTAAACATAATGTATATAAGCCATCCATATAATGTATAACAGATATGTTGAACTGCTTTCACTACAATGTATATAAATCCTTTATATATTTTGAAACTATAGCTACACATCCTGACAGACATTATTATGTCCTATACTTCAAAAAACAGATTTTGTTTTTCAGATTGATAAAAATATATAATTAGACTTTGTTTGTATTTATTTATGTGGTTTCATTACTACAAAGTTGTAGGCAAAAGGGAGTTTCCTCTTGAAGACTTTAAAAGAATTAAACAATGCAAATTCCTAATATCCATTTTGTATGTTCTTGATATTGCAGCTACCTTTACTATGTGATTATTCACATGATACCCAAACATGTATCGGTTATTTACCAATTATTAGTCAGGGTGTTGGGTTTATTGCATCTTTATCTCTGACTTTTAAGATTAAAAAAACCACTGTGGTCTTTCTTCTCAATTGTATGGTAATTCTTAATTGAAACATCAGTTAAATATTTTTTTTTTTTCATATGTCATAGCATCTGCCGGGACGCGAACCCACACCCGTCTGCAACCAACTACTTGCTTGCATGGCGGCTGCGATACCTCTCGGCTAACAACGCAAGACTAATATTACTAAATATTTTTAAAGACAAAATGAATGAATATGCAAATGATTTTTTAATTAGATATTTACATTCATGATAATAGAACTAAATTAAAAACCTTTATTCTCAGGAGGCTATAAAGTTATCAACCAAAGATGAAAGATGTTAAGAATTCATCAATTGCAAACGGAAGCTTAATTGAATAATGATCCTTTAATTAGTTACTTAGAATTATAAATCACTTTTGAGTGAAGGAAGATTGCATAAATTGGGAAAAAAACTCTTCTAATATTAAATGAGATATAGACATTTGATTTGAAAAGAGAACAAAAGCACACATATTAGAAACACAAATAGAACGGCATTTATTACTATTACTCCTATTTTTTCAGACAACTCTTAATTATAAAAAAAAAAGTAGGATAAAGAAGCCTTACTTAACTGCTTCAAAAGTCTCTTCAAAGTTTTTTCTCTCCCTTTAGCTTATGACTTTTCTATTTGCAAACTTTATAAAAGTTTTCAGAAATTCATTTCTACCTCTATAATTTTGTTTTTTAAAAAAAATCTAAATTAAAATGAAAAATCTTTAGTGGAATAGATTTTTTTTTGCTTCTTTATTATAAATTAACAGCATAGTAGATATGTATTTTTCCAATAATTGATTTTTTTCACCTGTGCTTCAAAACATATGTGAAATATATATCATACATAGATAGTATATATTGCAATGATATATGATGAAAGAAAAGAGCCAGCTTGATGGTGTAATGATGATTATGCATGAGGAAAGGATATACATATAGAGCAGTAAAGGAGACCCAAAAACAAATCACAATATGATCTGGGAGCAAAGGGTATATTTTATAGCAAACAATGTGCATTTAAAGCCAATTTTATTTTAATGCATTAATTAACAATGTCAGATTTCAAATTTAGCCCAAAATAATAATTAAACTATAAAAATATACACAAAAAATAAAAAAAAATCAAGTCAGATGTCACATGACCTAATTTAATAAGCTTGTATTTACAAATGTTATATATAGAGCTCACAAAATAAGCTCTTAATAAATTGAGAATATCTCCAATCCCAGACCAGTTTCTGCTACTGGCATCATCAGTGAGGTGCTGGGCTTGTCCTGGTAATTTTAATCTGATGCTTGAATATCCTAGCACCTCACTGATGATGCCAGTAGCCGAAACTGATCTGGGGTTGGGGATATTCTTAAAGCTTGTTAAAAGCTTATTTTGTGAGCTCTATATATAACACAAAAGATATCTTTATAAGTTAAACAAGCATTTCATAATAGCATATTAAATCTTTAAACCACTAAACATCACATGATAATCAATCTTTATGTTCACACAAGCTGTTAACACTCTCAATACCATAATGCCACTCAGTGCAAGCCAGAGTAATCAATGGATACATTAGATCCTAAGGTTTAGGGTGCAGTACTCTCATATTCAAAGATCCTCACTAATGAAAACCACAAGCTAGAAACTACTCTGGGGATATTGAATGAGTAGGCACTAGATGGGGATTTTATGCACTTCTGGAATCCATTAATAATTGTGGCTTGCGCTGAATGGTGCTATGGTAGGAGAGTTTTGTCTCTGTGTCATATTAAATCTTCTATGTATTATCCAAGTGTATATTTTCAAAGTCTGTTTGTGTTCTATGTATGTTATCATGAAAGTCAGTTGATCACCAGTACTAAATTAGATACTCTATAACAACTATATCACTTTCCTTTCACACATCATTCACAATAGAGCATTTACTCAGGATTATGATCTACGTGTACAAAGAAAATTAATTCAACTTATTGTTTCTATGCAACAAATAAGTTTTATTACCTTAACTAATAAAAAATACAAAGTCATTTTTAATAAATTAAAATATATTTATTAGAAAATCAAAACAAAAGATTAGATTTAAAAAATCATAATAAAATGATAAAGTTCTCTGAATTTTCCTTATAATTAAATTAAGCTAGAACATCTATCTTATGGTATATCATTAACTGCAACTTGATCAATGCCAAATTGATATTACAATCACTAAAACCTAAAAATAATAAAGTCCAAAGAAACAAGTATGTATGTGTGTGAAGCAAAATATAATGTATCAAAATAGTGTGGATGTAGTGAATAAATCTAGTGAAATCAGATTGCCTTGCATAAGCATTACGTGTGCTTAAATTTGGCCAAATCTATCCACATTTTTTATTTCATTAATACAAGGAATCGAGATATGTTTAAGAAGTCTAGTCATTGGTTTTAAATTAATTATTAGTGTGTAAACATTTTGTGTATATGCAAAAAATAAATAACAAATAAACCTTAGGTTATCTGAGGAAAATGGCAGCAGCTCTGGCTCATGCCCAATCCTTTTTTGTGGCTTAACATTCAAATACAAGATTTAATTACTATTATCTAACATCAACAATAAATATATGGAAAGAACTTCTCTCTTATCTAATATTGGATTTCCCTTTTATTAGGGTCTGCTTATGAAAAGCCTCATATTTAAAATTAATTAAACCACTAAACATCATATGATTAGCATTCTTTATGCTTATTTACACTGAGGCAAAATTTTCCATGCAGTAATGACACTCAGTGCAAGCCAGAGTCATCAATGGATGCATTCAATTTTATGATCTATGTGCAATGCTCTCAGATTCAAGACTCCTCACGGATGAAAGCCACAAGTAGAAACTAGTCTAGAGATATTGGATGAGTAGGCACGATGGGAATTTTATGCACAAACCTTCTTGCATTCATTGATTACTCTGGATTGCACTGAGTGGCGCTACAGTATGGAGAGTTTTGCCTCTATGTCATATTAATTCTATGTGTTGTCTAGGCGTATCTTTTCAAGGTGTGTTTGTGTTCCACATATCATGAATGTCGATTGGTCATGTAGGCTAAATTAGATACTGGTGCGATAATATGGAGAGTTTTGCCTCATATTAATTCTATGTGTTGTCTAGGCGTATCTTTTCAAGGTGTGTTTGTGTTCCACATATCATGAATGTCGATTGGTCATGTAGGCTAAATTAGATACTGGTGCGATAATATGGAGAGTTTTGCCTCATATTAATTCTATGTGTTGTCTAGGCGTATCTTTTCAAGGTGTGTTTGTGTTCCACATATCATGAATGTCGATTGGTCATGTAGGCTAAATTAGATACTGGTGCGATAATATGGAGAGTTTTGCCTCATATTAATTCTATGTGTTGTCTAGGCGTATCTTTTCAAGGTGTGTTTGTGTTCCACATATCATGAATGTTAATTGGTCATGTAGGCTAAATTAGATACTCTATAACAACTACATCATTCCTCTTTTACTCATCATTCACAATAGAGCAATGTCTTCAGTAAACATTTAATAAATAAAATAAACCCTACAAACTAAAACAAAATACTATCCTAGAATAAAAATATTACTTAAAAGATTTGCAAGAAACAAAAAAAAAAAAGGTCAAATTATATTTAAATTAAAAGACAATCAGGCTTCTCAAATGATATTTTCATGCAAACATATTGTAACGGGCACATACATACGTTACATTATTTTTTATTAGTAAACATATAAAAAAAAAGTTCGCCAATAAAAATTTCTTTTTTAAGAATTAAAATAAAAAAATCATCTTAAACTCGCATATATATAAAATCACACAGATAAATAATTATTAAAATAAAACTTTATTAAAGAAAAAGTATTTTAAAACTAAATTTTCAGAAAAGATTTAGAGATAAAAATATATGTTTAAGTTTGAAAACAGATTAATTAATCTTTTGTAAAATGGAAATGATTATTTTAATTAGTAAACTAGCCTTGGGCATCTAAAATGTATATGCAATGGTCAGATAGGAAAACAATAGGAGCAGAATGGCCAATGAAAGAAATCCATCGGGGAAATTGGACCTCAGTGAAAAGACCATCTCATCGATGACGCAATGTAAATTCAATCCTTCAAATTAATATAAAAAGACAAATTTGGAAATTATTAAGGATTGATTATTCATGGTGTGACAGATATGTGTTAGTGCGGAAGTGAAGAAGAAGGGATTGAAAAAGATGCACTCTTCAATCCCTTCAGTTTTGCCAAAGAAAGAAAGAGAAATGAACTATCGTTTTCTACATTGAGGACCAACTAAACTAAAAAACCTCTGAATGAATAAATAAAACAAGGGCTAAATGGATACCAATCTTTTGAGGACGGCGTGGGAATTCACGTTCATGGCAAGCAAAGGATAAAGATGAACTGTTGTAAACCGTAAGAACTTTATAAATAATGAACATTAAATTAAAACTTTCCATATTTAAATGATTGCAATATTATCCTATCTGACCAACGTTATTTATTAATTAGTTATAATTTTATTTAATGCATTTATTTTGTAAAATCATTTCCATTTATTTATTTTTTGTTCTTTAAGTTTTATTATGATTTCGGTTTTCCGTTAAGTTAAATGATATAAATGTTAAACTTAAGTCAGGCATGAATGGCTGTATAGATTTGTAAAGTTATATTAGGGGAGGGTAATCTTAGGTTATTTGTGTCATTGTTAAATTGGGTCAATGGATTGGATATATTGGTGTGATTAGTAGATGTAATATCAGATTCGCTACGGGCAGAATCGTTTCATACGCCGCACTCACCCGTTTGCCTATGGAATGAATTATAAGATGGAGAACACAATTCCTTTCTATGGAGTTTTTTTTTTATTGCTCTTCTTGTCAGATAGATGTCATATTCCTATTTGACGAGAGGCAATTTCTTCTCTTAACTTTTTGGTGCTGCCGTATTTCGTATTACATTGAATGCATCGATATATCAGATAAATTGACGCCAGTTTTGGCTGTGAACCTTTAGCCTAAGGTTAAATGGGGATAGAATGTTTTATTTTCAAATGCAAATCTATGTAGTCTATTCATACTCGACACTAAATAAAAATGCATTAAATTTAAGTTGTTTATAGACGCTTGCATGGATTGGTTATTGGTTAGGTATGTTTTGGGTTTTCATATTTGATCAAAATATATAGACATTCGATAAATAATGATACCTTACGGTGAGTATCTAAAATGTATTTATTCGGATGTTTTTTAAGTTATTGGTGACAATGCGGGCATCTTACGATGAATGCTAGTGGGTTTCTTATATTCCCTATGCAATTGTCGGATCAATGATTTTGTATTTTGATCGTTTATGTTTACTTTGAAATGTTTTTAACCATGTAATCTATGTAACCGATCTATACGCAACATATTAAAACAAGTTTTTACAATCCCATCTGTGCGAACTTAATTAAAATGTAAACTTATAATATAATAAAAATTAAAATGCAAATTAAAATTCAAAGTAAAGTTAAAAATAATGTTAGATGTTAAAATGTAAACTGATACTAAAACAATTTTCAATCTTATATATATATATATGTGCATAAATAAATGTTTGTGTGTTAATTACTGGCAGTGGCTTATTTTATTTATTTTTTTAATATTGACATATAATTAGATAAGATATTATATTATTAAATCTCTGCTATTCCCTGAGCTAGCGACATGGGCTAATGACCAGAACCAAAATATTTAAAAAAAAATATATATATATTTTTGACTTACGTATCTGTCTACTTTATAAATTTTTCTAGATTCAAATGCCTAGATGGCGCCCTGTAGTGCAGTTTACGTAAGTCTATATTCTCCGGATCATTACAATATATCATATACACACATACAGTTCTACTTCAGTCTAAATAAATATACCAACTATCACAGTATATTAATAATCATTAAGCATCACATGATCACCCTCTCTTATACTAGCACATAATTGGTTATAAACAAGGCAAAACTCTCCATAAAGTAGTGCCACCCTGTGCCAACCAGAGTAATCAATGGATGCCAGAAAGCTTGTGCATAAAATCCCTATCTAATGCCTACTCATCCAATATCCCCAGACTAGTTTCTGGCTTGTGGCCTTCTTCAGTGAGGAGCTTTGGATCTGAGAGCACTGCACCTGGAGGGTTGCATTAGATCCTAAGATCTAGGTGCAATGCTCTCAGATCCAAAGCTCCTCACTGACGAAGGCCACAAGCCAGAAACTAGTTTGGGGATATTGGATAAGTAGTCATTAGATAGGGATTTTATGCACAAGTCTTCTGGCATCCATTGATTACTCTGGTTGGCACAGGGTGGCACTACTGTATGGAAAGTTTTGCCTTGTTTATATTAATAATCCTTAATACTTTTTAGAATGTTATGTATATAGCAAGTTCAGTTTTTGTAATAGAAAAAAAAACTATGAGTAATTAATATACTTTGGTTGTTCTTCATTTTACTGATTTCATTTCATCTTTTTTTAAGCAATAATAAATTATCCCTTTTCCTTTTCTTAATAGTTGATCCCTTGTGGTGATGATGATTTCTTTGTATTTCTTGTATGTGGATACATACATTGAGATGCAGATAGTGTTAATAACTGATTAGCACGAAGTTCCTTTGAAAACTGTTAAAGTTCATTTTAAATTTTCAACCCCTAGTGTCATTATTATTTAGATAAATTAAATTTTTTAATCGAAAGTTCAAAACAGAATTGAATGTTAAAAGAAATTTTCCTTTTAGTTTAATTTTACTTAAGACTCTTTGTTAATTGATTGAGATCCTATTTAGCTGTTGGGGTTAAATTGTTGTTTATTTCAATGAGGCCTGATGAACCTTAGATAATAACTTGGCCAAGTGTTAAGTAAATAGTTTTAAAGGCTCAGAGCTCCATCTAAAATCCTTTTCTTTACTCATGCATTATTTTTGTTTACTGAAACGCAAGATAATGAAAGAATGACAAAGTGAATAATAATAAAAAAGAACTTTTAAAAAAAAAAATCTAAATTTATAAATTTTAATTCCTTGTTATTTGTATTGAGTCATAAAATAAACAAATCTCGAAAATTTCAAATGAAATTTAAACTAACTTTCGGTACACATTTTTTCATTTTTAAAAGTTTAAGAGGCCATCGCAGCCGCCTTGCAAGCAAGTAGTTGGTTGCAGACGGTTGTGGGTTCGCGTCCCGGCCGATACTATGACATATGAAAAAAAAAGTTTTACCTACATCTTAAAACCTTTTTATTTATTTAGTTTAGAACAAATAAATAACTTTTAAATAATGATAAATATTAACTCATACATATGCAAAACTTAATGCATTTAAAATAACACATTTTTCTTCCTTTCCTCTTTATTTATAAATTGTTTATTTAACGAATAATATTTCTGTAGTGTATTTTTCATTACACAAAATCGGATAGAAACCTTGCTTGAAAGTGATGTAATGAAAATTACATTATAGAAATATTATTTATTAAGTGGACAATTTCTAGTCTAATGAATGACTAATACAAATTATTAATATACTTCCATCAAGTTGTTTGTGACAAAGTTGTGAGGGCAGTAAGTTTGATACATCAATTAACATGTAGTAATTGGCTATCTATATATACTAGTGAACAATGATGAAAGTATGTTTAAGAGATATGATCTGGGATAAAAGATGAGTGCTGGATCAGCATGAAATGTATATTTCAGGATCATACGTATTTTCCATATGTCTTTGGACATATGTTCATGATTACATGCAACCACAAGATTTTAAAAATGGAAAGAAACCAGTTCCTACCCTGTGTGAGAGTAGTGTATTGAAAATTACACTACAGAAATATTATTTATTAAATGGATAAACTCTAGTCTAATGAATGAGTAACAATATGATTCTGTCAAGTGGTTTGTGTCAAAGTGAGGGCACATCAATTAACCTGGAGTAATTGACTATCTATATATACTGAATTATGATAAAGATATGTATGAGGTTGTGCTGTGGACCAATTGATAAGTACTGTTTCAGCATAAAATGTGTATCTTGGGTATCATAAATCCTTTTCATGTGTTTACTTACATATTTATTATTACACCCCTCCGTAAGGCATTAAAATTGGATAGAAACTAGTCCCTACCTTGCGTAAATATTGGGTAGTGAAAATTACATTACAGAAATATTATTCATTAAATAAATAAATGGCTAATAAAAGTTATTAACTATTGTTTTTTTTAAAATAAATGTTAGCCATAAATTTCAATTCTATTAAATCAAAGTTTTATTTTAATTATTTATTTCTATAATTAAATGTTTGGATTCATACAATTTTTTATTTACATAAGTGTATAGATAAAACAGATTTGAATAAAATAGACATTTATAATAAAATGAAAACAAAATGCACATAATTAAACTTAAATATCACATGATTACGAATCTCTATGCTTGCGCAAGCTGTTATAACAAAGGCAAAACTCTCCATATAGTAATGCCACCCAATACAAGCCAGAGTAATCAATGGATGCAAGAAGGTTTATGCATAAAATCCCTATTCAGAGACTAATCACCCACCATTCCCAAAATAATTTTTAGCTTGTGGTCTTTATCAGTAGCATTAATGTATGGAGAGTTTTGCCTCAGCTAAAATGTATATAATGTTAGCAATTTCAGATTTTTATTTTAGCACAGCAAAAGTATTGATAAATCATGAAAATAAAATAAATTTAGCAATGAGACAAATTAGTTCTCCCCAACAGATTTAAAATATAGATTATAAGGCATTCAAACTAGATTATTTTTAAGCCAATAAACATCACATGATCACAAGCCTTCTGGCATCCATTGATTACTCTAGCTTGCCGTGTGTGGCAATACGTATAGTGAGTTTTGCCTGATAGATTATTTTTAAGATAAGAATTATACATAAGAAAAGTCATTAGTTTTAGCTAAACATTTTTAAAAATTTGTTTAATATTAATTACAGACAATCAACCTATACTTGCAATATAAATGAGGAACAGATTTCTTTCATGTTTTTCTGTATATGTATATAAAATAGTATATAGTACTGAAGTTTCTTAAGACTAAATTGGCTTTTTGCATAGATTACTAATATGATATATCTAAAAAAGTTTCCACATAGAAAAGATAAAAGCTGGTAATCATTAACTCAATTCAATTTTTATAACCTTTGAACAAATAATGTATAAACAATTGATATATTATCTTTTAATTTAAGTATAAAACATTATTTTCTTTTTAGATGTATGTTTATTGAGTATAAAATTTACAATGTAATATCTATTTTTTTAAGCTGTTAAATAAATTTGTTGCCAAATGTTGGTAGCCGAGTGGTCAGCACAGCCGCCTTACAAGCAGTTGTCCTGGGTTCACGGGTTCGCTTCCCGGCCAATGCTTTGACACATGGAAATAAATAAATAAATTTGTTTTAAATAGATAAAAACAGTGTAAGTTAAAAAGTGTTAAAAAAATAAAATACTAATCATTATTATTACTAACTAAAACTGAAATTTTTATTATTAATAATTTATTATTAATATTAATATTTATTAATGTAAAACAATACACAAAGTTTTACAAGATATATATAATAAATAAAAAAGATCGAAATCACCCAGAATAAATATTACAATGCCAGATCAAGTGATTAAGCACTTACAAGGTTTTGACATTTTAAAAGCAAGTCAAATTTAATTTGCTAGTTAAGGTGTTATAAATATCAAGATATAATTTACAGCATTATCATAATTCAATTTATATTAATTGATTGGTATTTTAGTAATATTTATTATGATTTCAACTTTTATTTTTGACATATAGTTTGCATTTGCACACACACATATATATTTAACCACTGGTAGTAATATTTTTTTTTAAACAATACATGAGTAAGAGAACATACAAGTGTTACTGACATTGTTGAAAGAATTTAGAGACTAAAGTGGAGTTGGGCTGAACATATTGCTAGAAGAGATTATAATAGATGGACAATTGAAATATTAAACTGGATTCCAAGAGATTGTGAAAGACTCAGAAAGAGACCACATGTGAGATGGTTGGATGAAATAAGAAAGTATGCAGGAGTAATGTGAAGAACAGAGGGTAGAGATTGGAGACAGATTGAACTTGGAGACACCTTCCTACAGTGGATTGGTAATAATTGACAATGATGATGATGATGAGTAATAATTTTCCAAATGCTCTTAATATCAATATGACTTTTTATTAAATAGAAAAGCAAATATAAAATGAGTATTGGTAATTTATGCTTATTTTATTAACATTTATAAAAATTGCAAACCTAACGAGTTATAGAATTCATAATGAACTTCATTTCAAACCCAGTCAAACATTAAATTTCATTAGATATGAATAATTTCCATTTATTTTTAAAGCTGTTGTGAATTAATAATTATTATAAAATATGTAATAACAAATAAATACAATATTTCAAATGATATGTTAACCACAGAAAATGATATTTTCCATATGGTATTCATTTTACATTAGTTTCAAACAAAGAGACATATTAAACAATCCAAAACAAAGCAAAACTCTCCATATATTAGTGCCATCTTGTGCTAACAAGAGTAATCAATGGATGCCAGAAGGCTTGTGCATAAAATTCCTATCTAGTGCCTACTCATCCAATATCCCCAGACTAGTTTCTGGCTTGTGGCCTTCATCAGTGAGGAGCCTTGGATCTGAGAGCACTGCACCTAGATCTTAGGATCTAATGATCATGTGATCTTAGTGATCATGTGATGTTTAAAGAGACATATTAATTTTAACAATGTTTGGAAAATAATTGAATTTATATATAGTTTAAAACACTGTATTTATTAATTAATATGTGGGTTAGAGATAGTCTCCAGTTTAATAAATGATTGATAATAATGATTCATAAAGTGATTAATAACAATGTTGTGCACAAAAAAAGTTTGTCACTTGTAAATCAAAATAAATACTGAACAAATGATGGTGTATGTAAGAAATTATGACCTGAGCCAATTTATGAGTGATGGTGTAGCACAAAATACTTATCTTGAGATTCATTTGAGTTTTTCAGTGTCTTTAATTTATATATTTCAAGAATGCATGTTAGATTAACTATATAAAATTTTCTCCAAATTGAAAACAGTTTCTCTGATTCATAGCCACCTTTCTTACATCACTTTTAAGAACTTTCCTACTTTATCTATCCATATCATATGTGATGTTTTTTTAAATCTTTTACAATCTCTGGATACACTTTAAAACTTCATATCCATTATCATTTCTTCTAGCAATATATTCAGTCAAAATCCATTTCAGTTTCTTAGTTTCTTTAATGATTCTAGTGATATCTAATGTTCTCATACAAATATTTCACCATTAATCTCTTTTTGCTATTTCTACCATACATTTGTCCATACTTTGTGGAATGGTTTAAAGACTCTATTTTATTTCTCTATTGAGTATCCATATATCAGATCCATAAGTAAGACCTTGCATATAAATTAATTGGACCATTAACAAAGTCCAAACCCACCACCAAGACAAGTGTTTCTTGGCTCACAGTACAATTTCTTCAGATGAGTATAATGTTCACCATTAAGTATATCAATGGAATGTATAAATACACAAATACCTTATCTATGAGTAATTAGATTCTAAAGCTTGATATAAGAATGACATGACTTTCTTTAAATTTTAAGCTTAGCCAAAGCCAGAGTTTAAAACAATTATTATTTACTTCTCTAAACATTAATTAATATTAATTAATAATAAACAACAATAAAACAAATGTATGTATGATTTAATATATGAAATGGATAGATGATAAGTTGTTGGGTGGAGTGGATTGAAGCCTGTCCATTAAAGTATGAGTATTGGTTATCTTAATATAAGCTGAGCATTGATTGTATATATGTGTGGAGATGATAATCTGGACCAACCGACAAGTGCTGATTTAGCTAAAATACTTATATTGGTGATTATTTATCTTTTCAATATTGTGTGTGAAGAAATGTGTCAGCAGGATGAGATAGCATGGATAGTTAAGGGTCATGTGAAAGTCTGAGTTCAAAACTCCCTATATATTACATATTGGGGGCAAGTATGAAAAAATTATATACCTGGGTCTCTTTTTATGTGGTAGATATGTTCAGCACAAAGCCCACATGAAACAAATTGCACAAAATAGGCTTAACTTACATTGAAAAATGTGGAATATGTTCCATAATTTTCAGTAATCACATAAAAGCAAAGCAACAAGATAAAATTACTTTAAAATTTGCATAAAAAATAAGGAAATAAAGCATGACTAATAAAAAATTTCAAATATTTGACAAAAATTGATACAAGACAAACTTTTTTTATTTACTATTTAATTTTATTCAAAACAATATGTTTTTATGTGTAATTTATTTTACATTTTTCTTACCTATTTTAATCATTATCATTATTTAACAATATGTGGGTATGTTTGTAAACTGATAAGAAATCAGATTTGTCACAAGAGGAAATACAATTAGCACCAACTTCAGTCTCATGCATCAACTGAAATTTTTTGTTCATGGCTTCAAGTTGCTCTAAAACTCAATTTTTGCATTATTATAGTTAATTTACAATCTTTTTAAAGCTTAAAGTGCACCATAAGGTGCTAATTTGTTGTTGCTCATTTTGAACCATAGGGAGCACTTGACAACAATTTTGACAATTCCAAGTTTCTTGTTTTGATATTCAAAATGAAAATGTATATTTTAGAGTATTATTTTACATTTTATAAATTATTTTGATAAAATATGCTGAAAATATAATTATTTTAGAAAAATAGTTAAGATTTTAGTAAAAAATCTTTACTTTTACTTTTACACAAGTGTAAATTGAGAAAGAAATCAATGACATACACAGTATTTTCTAATAGGTTACGAATGTTCTTTTTAGGTTCTCCACTTAATTATAAATAGAAATATATTTTTGAAAAGCTTTCATTCACTTTTATAATCTGACAAATTATTAATTTGCTTTTTATAAATGAAACTAAAACAAATATAATATTAAATGATGAATATATTTTTACTGCTGATTCTGTAATTGAACCAATCAAAAGTTTAAAACTTTAATTCACTCAGCCATTAAAAAATTTTCAGTGTTAAAGTTAATGGTTTTCTGTCAACAATGTAATTAGTGATTAAGCTTTGAGATGATGATTTTATTAATTGTTTATGAAGCTCACAGTATCCAGACATACAACTATTTAGCTCTCATTGGAATTTAAGAGCTCATTCATAATTCATGTTATTAACAAGAATATGATTGTCCAATTGATTAGAAAGTTGAAGACTTTCTCAAATCATTTCTGCTGTAAAACAAACAGGTTCCACCAGTTCTGGTTCACTATCTTTTTCTAAATCTTCTACAATATCTAAATTGATTGACAAACCTTTTTCCAACAGTCATTTAACGTATGTAAAATATAATGTGTGTATATAAAATGGGAAAATCCAATTTTAAGTGAAATATGAACTTCGTTATCGCATAAAAAAAAACCGCATAAAAAGATATTAAGAAGAAACATGAATCGCATAACTTCAAAATTGCATTAAAAAAATCTGCACAAAAAGAGACCCTGGCATAAATTAAAAATATAGTTCTGTAAGGTCTGTCCATCCCTCATATATGTATGTAAATGAATTATGTCCTGTACATGAGGGGTCAGAGTGACTTATGATCAACATGGGAATGATGAGAAGGTTGGCACAAATGAGGGTTTTGAGCATTCCATCTTCAGATTTTCAATGAAATGGGCATTCTGAAGAGTTGTGGGTTAGAATGGATTGAAGCCAATCCATTAAAGTATGAAGATTGACTATCTTAATATAAGCTGATCATTGATTGTATATATGTGTGGAGATAATAATCTGGACCCATTGACAAGTGCTGTTTTAGCACAAAATATGTATATTTGTGATTATTTATCTTTTCAACATCTGCATGATCAAGTGTGTCAGCAGTATAAGATAACTTGGATAGTTGAGGGTCATGTGAAAGTCAGTTCAAATCTCCTATATATTACATATTGGAATGCAGGTACGAAAAAAGCCTGTACTGTAGAAAAATTTATATATTAATAGATAATATATAGGGTATATGAGCCCAAACTTTCGCATGACCCACCACTCTCCACACTATCTCATATCACTGATACACTTGAACACATATATGCTGAAAAGATAAATAATCACCAATATATGTATTTCATGCTAAACCAGAAATCATCAGTTGGTCCAGATTACCATCTCTACACATATATGCCATAAGTGCTCAGATATATATTAAAATTGACCTTAGGTCAACATGGGTGTGTCCAGAATCTCAGCCTCAGGGTGGCCTTCGAGCACTCTATCATCAGACTTTCAATTGGATGGACAGTTGAAGAGTTGGAGTGTGGAGTAGATTCAAGCCTGTCCATTAAAGTATGAAGTTTGGCTATCTTAATATATATCTGAGCACTTATGGCATATATATGTAGAGATGGTAATCTGGACCAACTATTGATTGCTAGTTTAGCGTGAAATACTTATATTGGTGATTATTTATCTTTTCAGCATATATGTGTTCAAGTGTATCAGTGATATGAGATAGTGTGGAGAGTGGTGGCTCATGTGAAAGTCTGTGCTCATATACCCTATATATTACATATATAGTCAGAGGTATATAATAAGCCTGTGTGTTTCAGTTATATTAATATATAGCTTATAATAAAAATGTAATTAGTCATAAATTTTAGATATTTATGAGGAAAGATTTTTATACATTACATTAGAATACTATAAATGAGATCTATAATCTGCTGAGAAAAAGCTAATTGACTGATCAATTGAGTATGATATCATGTCTGTTTATTATTACTACTAGTTTAGCATTATATATATTTGGTTTAATATATATGATAAATGACTTTTGTAAAAATACTTCACACTTATTGAGTAGTTTATAAAAATGGGGGGAAAGTAATTAAATATCATTATTGATATGAGATCTAAAGATTATTATCTGTATAAATATGTATAACATTATCTATTTGCTTTAACCTACCTGCAAGTATGGCTACTACATCTTGTGCCAAATTATTTAATTAGACAATATATAAATTTTATTAAGATATGCATTATAATAATTTTGATAATCCCATAAATTAAATGTGTAAGACTGAGAATATGTAATAATATTAATAAGTTAATAAACTTTGAATGTGCATACCATAGATATAATTTGCAAATCAGGATTTTCTAGTAATTTTATCAAACTTGTAAGCAATAGCACCAGCATCTCTTATATAAATCCTAATCCACCATTCAATCACAAATAGTTCACTTATTTAATCTCCATATTATTATATGGTTAATAAATTAATCATTGATATTATATTAATAATAATTTTTATAAAATTTTGATCAAACCAGCTCACAGTTTTAGATAACTAAATTTAGAGGTGAATTATGATAATTTTAATAACTCTGAAGATAAATAAAACTTATTAGATATGTGGTGCTGAGAGTATATAAAATAATATTCATGAAGTAATGAATTTACAATGTGAATGCCATAGAACAAGTCTGACTTTTTGCGATCATTTTAGCCAACTTTATATACCAAAAAACAAAGCTGTTTTTGCACAATTGTTGAAATAATTCTAGAAAATCTGGCTTATAAATGATTCTTGTGGTATATGCTTTTGAAGTTTATAAGTTCATAAGTATTATTAGAAAATTATAAGATGATTTATGAATAACTAAAAATGCATGTGGTCTGATGATGTTTAAACTTTATGCTAATATGCCAGAATTTATAAAATGTGGTTGAATGAGATTTTTTGTGAATAAATTAAATTAATGGAATGTAAAATTACTTAGATCGGATCATCATTATTCCACATAGAATGATAAATATACAACAAAATTGCTCAAGGCTGTTTTAGTGATGATGAAAAAATCAGTTTTATTGATTTTTAGAATGAACTTAATCATACCATGAAAGCTCCACTATCTAAATTTCCTAAATTGACAGGTTTCACAATGAGATTCATCATCCATTTATACTTTCCTTTCATACTAATCTAAGTTCTCAAGCCTGGCATATCTCATATACAGTATATATATTTAAATCAAAAATTTATTTTCATCATATATATATATTGAACCAGGTTCTGTCTTTTATGACCATAATAAACCATGTATATATGGTTTTGATTTTAATTATAACAACATAAAAATATTGGAAAGTGAAAGAAATAATAATAAAAGGAAAATTAAAGAGGTGATGTTAATATATAAATATATGCAAGATTTAATTAATAGGCAAACAGCAAATGTTAAGATCACAGAATTATGGGAAAGTTGACATCATGGAATTATGGGAAAGCTGACATTTTAAAAGCGATAGTTGACAAAGCTACAAGTTAGTTGAAAGTGCTTCTAAGTGACGGTTATACATATATTTTTTATAAACTTTTAAGTACTGTATTTTCAAATATTTATTTATAAATTTACACACACACACACATATATGTCTATTATAGAAAAAAATCAAAATAAGTTAATAATGATTAAAGAAATACATAAATTGATAATATGATAAATTAAGAAATATATGTATAATAAATAAATAAATTGGTAAATCTGGTTTCTGTGCATATTATTTTTACTTCTTTGAAATAGAAAATTTCTATTAATTAGCTAAGTCATAAAGATTATTCTTATAAGAGTTTTGTTTAACACAGACTGACTACATTTTTGTACAAATTGATTTTTAAAAAAAATCAAATAATTATAAAATAGCACTAATATAACATTTAGATAATATTTCAAATTTTGTATTTAAATTTGTTATAATAAATTTAATATTAGATACTAGTTACTGCTGAAAGATGGATATGTGTAAGGATATTTGTTTTAGCATTCTCTTATTTGAAGAATCTATTATATAACATAGAATCTATACTTTTTGGATATGAAATATTTAAAGATAATCACTATATCTATAAATATAAAATTTCTTTATCTAGATTTTAATGTATCATTTAAATTTATAGTTATATATGAACATTTTTAAGCATATGAAGTGTTTCCTAAAGTTTATTATTTGCTACAGAAGGATACAGTAAATCCATTTTCTTAATTATAAAATTTTTCTGATCATTGTTTTTTGGATATTTGAAAAAGAAATAAATTTAATGGTACTTTGGTATTAGAGCTGCAACATGGAACATGTATTAGACCTACTGTGCCTGTTCACATTCATATCAATCCACTGATAACCTTGTATTCTTGGAATCTGATTAAAATAACATGTATACAGATCTTGTACATCACTTTTTATGCCAAAAAAATATGTACATAGATCTTGTAAATGATATTTTGGCAAGATTTACAAAGTTATCAGGGTGATTGATATGAATGTGAAACAGGTGCAGTAGGTCTAATACATGCTCCATGTTGCAGGACTAAAAATAATTAAAAGTAAAAACATAATAAAAATATTTAATATTTTCAATAAGAAATATATGATTTTGAACAAAACATTGAAGTATATATGAATTGGACAGTAACAACTTTTAAGAATGACATTTGAAATAAAAAAATATGATTTGCAATCTTAATAATGGCATTACACAAAAAAATTGTTAGTTTAAATGTGCACTAAACAAACAGTAAATGATGTTGATTTTTAAATAATATTTATAAAAAAACATTAACTATACATATGACTATTACAGTAATAACTTTTAAGAATGATATTCCCAATCAAAAAAAAAGTGATTTGTGATCTTAATGAAATGACACCATTATACAAAAAAATTGTTACTAAACAGTAAATGATTTGGTTTTTAAATAATATTTATAAAAACACATTAAGTATATTCATATGTTATTTACCATGCTACAAACATTTAATATTACAGCAGAAAATGGAGATCTCTCCTAAAAAAATTTCCCTCTGAAAATGTAGCACATGATTGCAGATGTATGCTGGGATTTTCAACAAAAATGCTAATAAATGTATTTTTTTATAAACAAAATTAAAAAAAAAAAACACAAAAAAATATATATTAATTATGAGACTTTTTATTATGTTTTTATCCTGGTGGAACCATTTCTTTTATATTGTTAAGTATGGCAGAAACAAATGTCAAAGTATTACAAAAAAAATAGTGTTGATAAAGATTAAAACTCATTTTGACACATATACTCACAGAGTTTATTTTCTTTCAATTTGACATCATCTTGACATTACACATTTATTGTGGGTGTGAAAAGGTCTGTTATCTTCCCTATGTTACAGCTCTAATACTGCAGTACCAATTTAATTTTATTTCATTCCTTAATTATTTGTGTGGCACATTCATTTTTAGATTTTCAGTTTTAAAATTAAACCAGCAGTTTTCCCATGATTCCTGAAATTTCATGAGATATCATTGGCTGATCATGAGAATGAAGAGATAGATGAATGACTCAAAATATTTTGCCTACAAGCTCATATTTTTGATTGGTAATAAATAATACATTTTATTTTTAATTGATAGAAAATCTAATCAATCATTCATGCAGTTCTCTTTCAATACCTTTCAATGAGAATTTTTAAATCACTATTTATCTTTAACAGTAATAACTGAAATCCTTTTTTGGCTTTCTAATATATCTCTCAGATCCAATTAACTGTAGCAAGTGCTAAATTGATTTCTCAACACATTTTTCAACTAAGTGAATTCATATAAAATTTGCTTTATACACCTGCAATCAACTGCTTATTTTCATAAACTATTTTAGCTTTAATTGGTTTTTGTAATTAATATACCTGAATATTACATACACTTTATTTAATAAAAAGAAACAATTTTTATTACCTTTTTCTATCCTGTAAAATCATAACTTTCTATCTCTTATTTTATTTATTTCAGAGATAGATAAAAATAATTTTTACCTTTATTTAAAACAATATTATATACATCAGTGGTCTTCAACCCTTGGTCCGCAGTGCTAGACTGGCAGGAAAGTTTGTAATAACAAAATAAGATTTTAAACTTTTAATTAATATAAACAATTTTTATTTATTTTTTCATCGCAATTGCTTAAATAAAATTAATTATAAATAAAAATTTTATTTAAATTACTACATAATATTATAATTACTAAATAATAATCAAAGGAATTTATCTGAAATTGCAATCTTTAAAAGACAAGCATCAATCTCATGATAATTGAATCACTCCTTACATGTCAATTTCTATACCTAGTAGGCATTTCTGTATTGTGTCAGCTCATTCATTGGTCACATATAGCAACATTTTTTATTGCATTTGTATCATCTTTTTATTTTGTGTCTGACATTTCTTTTTGAAATTGTAAACTTCACAAAATGGAGACAGATCATTGATGATGATTTCACTTCATCGAGAATGTAAATCTATTATCTTTTTTATTATAAAAAATGACATCTTTATAATGATTGTTTTATTTCTATGTGACACTTTACCAAAATAACTTTTCAGCTCAATTTTCCCAATGACTTTACAGGTGGTCCTCAGGGGACTTCAAGAGGAGTAAACAATTTTAATGTAATCTGGTGTTATTTTAATCTCATTTTTACCCAATTAAAAAAAAGAAACAGAACTAAAACAAAATCTAATCAATCATACATAAATTAATTTGTTTTTATAGTTATCACAGATGTTTATGGGAGAGGGGGAGGTAGAATTAATTTTTTTATTATTTTTCTAAAAAAAATTCAAAATTAAAATTTTTTTTTATTATTATATAAACTCCATATATATATATATAACTTCATCTTGTATATTTAACATTAAATACAGATATTACATTTATAATAATTATTGTCATGTAATTACACTAGCTGTGATATTTCCCAACATTCAGGTGAATAACATTTTATTCTTGCATGTTTTAACAATGAAATAATAAACATAGCAATGCAGGTCCATTAATGAGAACGTTCTGTAGCAGTATGACTGCGTAACTCGAGAAAGAGTGCTCAGCATGTGAAGGTAAGCAACACCATTACAATACACAGTAACGAGTGTATTGTTCTGGTCAGTTATAACAGTTATGGTCATCTAAGATTAAGCAGTTTAAATCTTTAAAAAAAAATTATCGTAGACTTCTGCCAGTCCATGAAATCTTATCCTTATTTTTGCCAGTCCACAGGGGTGAAAAGATTGAAGACCACCGATACATAACATATTATTATTTCTTATTTTATGGTGTCATTATATTGAAAGCAAACAAAGTTTATTATCGAAGAATATTCAAATGGATTAATGATTTACTGGATCGGGGTAAGAATTCTGTTTATCAGTATTGCAACCAGATCTAATGATGACATACTTTTCTGAAAAACTGACAAACTTCCAGTATAATACCACCAGCATAAATCCCCTGTATTGCATTGATTGTATCTCCCAATTATAAACTCAATTCACTAAAATTAATCGTAATTTGTACACTAAATTGAACTGAAAATAAACTGCAAAAAAATCAAGAATTGATTATCTCATAAAATAAAACAAGACCAAGTATAAAATATTTGATACTTTATCTTTGGTTATATGACACCCAAAATAAGTAAAAAAATTATATATCATATTCAGCTTGGACATACAACCGTATAATCTTCTAAATATCTCAGAAACACATTTTCCACAAATATTCAGTCTTCTTTTCTTTTTACATATTGATTATCTATCAACATTCTTTACAAAATCTCATGATGTTTTAATTTTTTTTTATATATATTTTGATTTATTCTTGGAAAAATACTTTAGTTTTAGCCAATGCATAAACTCTTGATTCATTTTTATATAGTATCATTTATAATAATATTTGATTATTCTTCAAAATCTTACCTATAAGTCTTCTATCTTATTTGATGCTTTAGACTTACATATACTATTTTCTACACAAGCTATACAGTCACTCTTACCAGGAAACACATATTTATCTTGTTTCAAGATCTCTTGCAGGTATTAATGATTTGCATCAGTAAGGTTTTCATTTGTTATTTATATTATTTTCTAAAATTTCATTTGCATATTAAAGATTTCCAGCTTTTAGTGTTGTAATAGGATCTTTTTATCTTTTTGTACTTATTGTTTTTAATTCAGCAGATTATTTTGTTATTGCAAAATAAATTTAAATAACTTTTCATTATTGTAGGGATGACCTATATTAATAGATTCAGATAGGATACCTGAAATGAAATTTACTTTTTATGTTACTAAAACATCATTTTGAATGGTAAATTATATGTTATTATTCTGTTTTTTAGTATACAACATTGTATATATTCCCATAACTGAATAATATTATATGATCACAAATTAGTTTCAACAAGAGTAATAAAAAATGGATATGATAAACAGGCATGA
Source organism: Epiperipatus broadwayi (assembly GCA_028023455.1). NCBI lineage: Eukaryota > Metazoa > Onychophora > Udeonychophora > Euonychophora > Peripatidae > Epiperipatus > Epiperipatus broadwayi. The sequence goes on from JAQFVV010000004.1 coordinate 13,099,107, forward strand.
GCTCTTTAATAAATTTTGTAAACATTTAATATATAAGATATCTGACAGCACATCTCATATGAGGGCATTAATTCTATAAAAGACTAATTCAGACACTCAGCATAATAAGTTTTTAAAACTTTAAAAAATGAAAAGTGATTTATCTACTTAGATATTCAATTAATACTCACTCTTAAAATAAGAATGAAGCTATGAAACTGAATTGATTGAAATATATATATATACATTTAATTGGTAGTCATCTGCATTATATTTTTAAAATCCAATACAAAATATTAAGAAAAAACTGACTGATTGAAAAATGATATTAAAAATAATATAATTACACTTGAACATTAAGAATAAAATTGATTTTCTTTTATACTACTTTTTATATTTAAAATAATTCTGTAATTTGATATTACATTTGCATTATACTACTACTACTACTACTACTACTACTACTACTACTACTACTACTACTACTACTACTACTACTACTACTACTACTACTGCTGCTGCTGCTACTGCTACTACCGCTACCACTACTACTACTACTATTACTACTACTACTACTACTACTACTAATAATAATAATATTAATAATAATAATAATAATGAAATGAACAGAGAAAAATATTATTATAGATTATTATTATTATTATTATTATTATTATTATTATTATTATTATTATTATTATGGTTGTGACAAGAATCTTGGCCTCAGGGTGGCCTTCGAGCATTCCATCATCAGATTTTCAATTGGATGGACGGTTGAAGAGTTGGAGTGTGTAGTAGATTGGAGCCTGTCCATTAAAGTATGAGGATTGTCTATCTTAATATATATCTGAGCACTTATAGTATATATGTGTAGGAGATGATAATCTGGACCAACTGATGATTGCTGGTTTAGCATGAAATATGTATATTGGTGATTATTTATCTTTTCAGCATATGTGTGCTTGAGTGTATCAGTGTTATTAGATAGAGTGGAGAGTGATGGATCATCTGAAAGTCTGTGCTCATATACCCTATATTACATATATAGACACAGGTATATAATAAGCCTGTGTTTCAGTTATTACATTGTAGAGATGTCTGCCCATCCTTGCATATGTATTTAATGGATTATGTCCTGTACATGTGAGGTTCAGATTGACCTTAGGTCAACATGGGTGTGACAAGAATCTCGGCCTCAGGGTGGCCTTCGAGCATTCCATCATCAGATTTTCAATTGGATGGACGGTTGAAGAGTTGGAGTGTGTAGTAGATTGGAGCCTGTCCATTAAAGTATGAGGATTGTCTATCTTAATATATATATATCTGAGCACTTATAGTATATATGTGTGGGAGATGATAATCTGGACCAACTGATGATTGCTGGTTTAGCATGAAATACGTATATTGGTGATTATTTATCTTTTCAGCATATGTGTGCTTGAGTGTATCAGTGTTATTAGATAGAGTGGAGAGTGATGGATCATCTGAAAGTCTGTGCTCATATACCCTATATTATTATAGATATCTATGATTTTTTTTATATAAAAAGAGAAGATTGTCTGTCTATACAATACAAGAATTAGTTGTTAAATAATATGTAATAATCAGAAAATAATAATAAATTCTTTACAACAGCTATATAATCAATAATAATTTTATACATAAAAAGTCTTTTTCAACACTGGCTTTGGTGCCCTTTTCAAATGTTATTAATCTATTTAATGTTGATGAATTATTTCAGACATAAAACCATCCAGTGTCTAATAATGGAATTAAAACAAACAAACAATAATACTATAAATAATTAAAACAAATCAAAAACATCATATATAAATTCAATAATTACAATATAATTGACTATATCATAACAATACATTAAATAAATAAATATTATATACATTTTTCATACAATTATATATCTATCATCTTATATAATTTTCCATTCATTTTTAATCGACCAACTGATAAACAAATTTATAGAAGTCTTGTAAATCTTTATACAATTATCCAAATTATTTTTAATATAGTATGTTTCATATACTTATCTTCTTTTTGGATTTTGTGGAAGAGCAGCAGAAGGATTCTTTTCCAATTTTGATATTAGATAATATATTACAAAGAAATCAAGTCATATGTCACAAAACCTAATTTAACAAGCTTGTATTAGAAATGTTATATATAGAGCTTGGAAATAAACTCTTAACAAGTTTTGCAGTGGGGTTAGGGATATTCTGCAAAGTTTGTTAAGAGCTTATTTACGAGGTCTATATATAACATATTGGGCTTGAATCGATTTTTAAAATTATTTTGTTTATTTGTGCCAAAGCAAAAATAAAGTAATTTATCCTACATCATTATATTATTATCAGCAGTGGGTTTTATTTACTATATAAATAACAAGTTAATGTAAGCTCTAGCCTGAAAAAAATAACATTATTGTCATTAATTTTTTTGTGTTACTTGAAAATTTTCTTTAATTCCCTATTAAAAGAATTTTCTTTTAAAAGTAGACCTGAGCTCAGTCTTTTATTTTAATATTTACTTGTACCATAGGAGGATTTTGAAAATTTTCATGGTTCAAGTAGAAAGATAGTATTTAGTTTTAAATTCAATCTGTATCTTTTTCATATCTTTAGCTTATAGTTCTTATAAATTAAGTGAAGCCTGGCTAATTCATTAACTAAGTGAATTTTATTATTCATATATATTTACATATTGTTGCCTGGGCAAAATTAAAACAATCATTATTTATGTGTAATAATATATATTTTGTAAGTGGAACCTAATAACATTAGAGGCTAAAAAATATGTTTAAACACTCGCACCATTAAATGTATTTGATTTTACTTGCTAAGGAAAGAAAAACATTAGTAATTGATAATTCAGTGTGAGGGATCTTACACTTTATTTAAGAAAAATGTATGAAATTTGAAGAAATCCTTGCTATATCCTCAGGTTCAGCTTCTTATCCTTCTGTTTTTTTAATTGCATATATTGTAATGGCATCAACTATTTAAGATTTATGCAAATAAATTGCTATCATGAATATCTTAATTATTCATTTGATTAGGTATTTATATTGACTTTATGAATAACATCACCCATCTTGGTACCTACATACTCAGAATCAGCCTTTTATCTTAACTTGCATCTATCATAATGAATCAACTAGTGGTCAAAATTTTATTATTCATTAGTTTTAAAGATTTATGCAGTTCAATTGCTATCATGAATATCTTAATTCATTTGATTAAGAATGTATATTGACCTTATGAATAACATCGCTTATCTTGATGAGAGAGGTTTCCTCATCTAACATCATTCTAATAATGGATTGATGTACATCATTTTCCTATGTATATATTGTGAGAGGAGTCTCCTTCAATCAATAGTTGGGAAGATGGTATAGTACAATTCAAGAATATTACAAATTAATTTGATTGATTACTTATTTGCTTTCATCAGAGTGTTTGTCCATTATATCTTGAATACTAAAGAGATATTATGACCATGTATACTTTTCACATTTCTTATTAATATTATATTATATAGACAGATCACAAAACAAGCTCTTAACAAGCTTTGTAGAATACCCCCAACATTAAGAGCTTGTTTTGCAAACTATATATATAACATTTGTAAATACAAGCTTATTAAATTAGGTCATGTGACATCTGACTTGATTTTTTTTGTAATCTTATTAATATTAGCTTCTTACTTTATTTATTAAAAAAAACATCCTTTTCAACTTCCTTGACACATACTGTTGCATAAAAAACGAGAAGCTGTCATTCAAATATAAGTTAGCCAATCAGACATCACTTTATATAAAGTTGAAAGTTCAATATAAGTTCTGATATCATTAGTAGCTATCATTTTTTTATGTTGTGATAATACTACATTACATAAGTATGCATATGTGGATGTGAAGTAAATTTATAAGAGCATAATTTTTAAAATAAACAAATATTTATGTATCCATATATTTGCTTATATACATACTGTATACTAAATTTGCATAACTCAACAATTAAAAATCGTCACACTATGATCCATTGGTACAGGGAATTACTGCACATATTGTCCTATCGTGTTCATTTTATTTTAGGGTTGAGTGTTTAATTTGATAATTAAATTTTCTGAATGAAAGACCATCACGTAATATCTGATGCTTAAATGTCACATAACCTCAATCTTGTGGAAAAAAAAAAATAGCCTGAGTAATAAAAATTTATGCCTTAGATATTTAGGTATAACTTTTTAAGGCATTTTTAATTATAAGAGGCCATACATGTGTGTTATTAATTGAAATTTTATTATTGTTTATAGTTATTTATTTTGGCGTATTTTTCCTACTGCTCTGTATTTAAAATACACCTATTAATATATTAAATTATTTATTTATACACATTGACTTATATTAGCGTTAATAATATTATTACTACTATAAAAATGAATAAACTATACATTTACATATAAAAGTCTTTTTTTAATTTTTCTTCTCATTTTCATGCTATAAATAGGATTATTTTGATTTTATCTTTCTTTTTGATAAGATTACCTGCTGTCTTTCTTATTTGAAAAAAAAAAATGCTTTACTTAAATTTAATATGAAAGCTTTTAAAGTTCTAAAATAGAATCTTAGATAAATTTGAAATATTTTAAAGGTAAAATTAAGATTTTATGAGCTTTAGCATTTTAATAAGAATTATTTTGAAAGATATATATATATAGTGATTTATTTATAAATGAATTGCTAATTATTAGTAATTACATATTAAACTACTTCCATCATTTAATATTAAATATTGAATATCTTTAGAAAAGTTTGAAACTTTACTTAAACATTTTCAAATACATTCAACTGTTAATAATAGTACATAGGTTAATATATAATATGTTTAGAGTAATACTATTTCCCTATCTTCTTCAAGTGTTCTTGGCCTGACCAGTGTCCATACTAGTATGGGTATCAAATCTGGATCTTTAGGCTCATGAATTTTGAATTTAAGATAATATCCTAAGTAATATTTACTAAGGCAACAAACATAAAGCATGTAAAGTTGAAGATGCGAAGATAGGGACCTCTACAGGTCTTACCCACAAGCTTATGCATTGGAAGAAAAGAGGGGAACCTTTTCAACCTACTTTCTATATAAATAGATGAACCAAATGAGATATTCTGCCAAAGATATCAGTCAATAGAAATTTCATATAGTTATCTATGTAAGTCCTTCTGATTTGTCCACTTTTTCTGAAGAGCAACATTTATTAGTCACTTCCAGGCATTGTTAATGAGATTTGCCATTGACAAGTGAATAGTTTTTTTTTTTAATTTCTTTTTTATACTTTATCCTCTCTATCCAATATTTGTGTAATTTGAAACATCTGCTCATTGTCACATATATGGCCTGCTATGTTGGATACACCTGATTTTTCTTCTCTAATTATCAGTTTGTATGTTAAATTGCTTTTCAAAGGGATAACTGGTATAACCAGTATATTGTCTTCCAGATTCACATGATATTTTCATAGATACAATTTTATTTTTCAGCATTTCAAATTTTGATTTTGTAGATGTTAAATTCCTCATAGTATTTATGAGTTTGGAAGACTTGTAATGCTACATCGATTGCAGGTTTTCTATAGTTTGTCTTTTATTCCTGGTAAGTATGGATACACTACATTACTAATAATTGTTTCTTCTTTTGTTGGTAATTATATGTTGAATTTCCATCATGTAACATTAAGTCATGAATGTTTTTAGAAAAAAATTTAAACTTTATTTTTTCTAATTACATCCAATTGTTAAGAATAAGGGTTAGTATTTACACAACATCTTGAGTGGTATTATTCTCTTTCTTCTTCAGGTGTTGCTGGATTGACCAGTGACAGTAATAACATAAAAATTGAATTTGGGCTTTTAGATTCTTGAATATTGAATTATACGGGTAAACTCTATCCAATTCAACCACACTGCCAAAGGCAATAGTCATAGAAATTTCATATATTTATTTATAAAGTTTCTCATGACTTCTTCATATTTTGCTAAGAGCAAATTTAATTAGTGGCTTCCCCACATTCTTCATTTTGATGTGAACAGCTTTTTTGAAATTTCTTCTTTGTACTTTTTTATCTCTGTGAACATATATGCATTGGTACATACATGGTCTGACATTTTGGACACTCCGTTTTCTCTTTTGTAAGCATCAATTTATACTAACATTCACATCCTATTTTTAGATGCAGTTATTGTTTTTCAGTACTTTAAGTTTTGATTTTAATAGATGTTAAGATTCTTCATATTGTGGTATGACTCTGAAAAGCTGTTTTGATATTATGCTGACTGCAGATTTCCAGATTTATAACACATTACAAGAAATTCTAACATCTACAAAGCTTAAATTTGAAATGTTGAAAAACAAAAACTGTATCTATAAAATAACTTGTGAATGTGGAAAATATATATTGATCACCTATTGAAAAGCAATTGAAAGAGGACAAACTAATGATTAGAAAAGAGAAAATATAAGGATTTAATGTAGAGACCATATATATCTATGAACATATGTTCAATTAAGAAAATACAAAAATATAGTACAGAGAGGAAATGGTATAAAGAAGAAAATTCAATGAAGCTGCTCATATGACAATGGCAAATAACCCCGTAAGTCAACCTAATATAAGAATACGTAATATCTGGAAGCCACTAATTAAATTTACTATTAGGAAAAACAAGATATTAAGAGAATCCTTATAGATAAATATATAAAATTTCTACTGACTGTTGCCTTTGGTAAGATGGCCTTAAAATTTAGTATTAAAAAATATAAAGTTCTAGGTTCACTTCCCAAACTAGTATTGTTATTGGTGAGGCCAGCAACACCTGAAGAAGAGAGGAAAATAATATTACATCACTTGAAATGTTGTGTAATTACTAATCTGTGCAATATTATTAATAGTTGAATGTAATTAGAAAATATAAATAAAATTTAAAAAATTTCCTAAAGGCATTCATGATTTAATGTTAGATGATGGAAATAGTCCAACATATAAGAACAGCTAAAATGTTATCATAACAAACATTCAGGTGAAAATTCTTTTGTGTTTTTTTGTTGTTGTCATTTTAATATTTTCTTAATATGAGCTTATGGATAACCATTTTTCATAAAATTTGTTCCATGTGGATCTTTTCTTTTTATAAAACATTGGTTTCTGAACAAAATTCCTTTGATCTATTCTACAGTAGTAGTATAAATCCATGCTTTGTGTTTCTAGTGTGATTGGATATATATATATTCTAAATATTTTCCTGTGTGAGTTTTTTTTGGAAACTGTAGTTTTGATTTTGCCATGAAGGAGTCTTGTCATAAGAATAACTAGAAATGCCAAAATTTTTTTTATATACTATTGTGAATGAAGTTGAAGGAGATGCATTGTTGATGAGGATCCAGAATGTTTATAATAATGTGTCACTATGTGCCATATGATAACATCAAGCAAAACCTAACTTTAGGTGAATAGGAAATAGTATTTGTGGCTATAATTTCAAGACCTTCTAGATGGTAAATCTAGTGGCATACTCTGATGATAATGCAGACCATACTTGCAAGGTGTCAGCAGATAATTATATAGTAAATGCTTATTGTTGTCTGTCAAAATGAAGCATAACTACACTATTCTGAATTTTTGGAATATTTTGTTTTCGCATAAAATGAATATAACTTAATGAATACAACTTAGTATAACAATTTTTTATTAGCTGTATTTTCTGCATTGCTATATATTTCTTATGCATGAATTTCTTTTTTAATTTTTGTTAGTCAAAGTAAGGTCTGATTACAAAAGAAAATCATGCTCTAAGATATTAAAATATCAGTTGATTTACACTAGCAAATTTAGAAATACCATCGCCAAAAATTGCTCAATTAAATCACACAAAAACATGTAAAAGAATAGCTGGTTATCCATTCATTCACATACTTTTGTGTGCCTTGATTGATCAATTCTATATTTATATTTAAGCATGTTTCAACTTATGCCTTGGATATATTTTATATATACGAGTGTGATTAAACAATTACATATGTATATATTGATAATTTTTACTAGATTTTTCCATACACTTTTTATGGTGTAAACTAACAATGCATGGAAGTTTCTTGGTACCTGAGGAGATCTTGGTCAAGTGCATTTTAGTTGGAAGGTAAATTTTCTAATGACTGTCAGCATAGAACAGGAACCACGTGAAAGAAAAAGTGAAATGCTGCCTGCTATTTATATCACTTTTTTAAAGAATTTTTTAATCCCATAATTAAAAACAGAATTGTTATAAAATACTTTTATTTTTAAACAAACTAAAAACTTTAAGGCAAGAAAATAAAATATATAAGCATAGTCATCGATAAGATCAGATCTAAGAGTAAAAAACAACAAAGAATAACATTTTCGTATATTTTAAGCACTCAGTAGATAAAGGGTTGTGTGTTATGTCTGTAGTTATGGGAAGGAAAAAAGGAAGTAAAGCAGATTCTAAAACAAACAAAAATTATTAAAGTATTAACTACATGATAAAATTTTCAAGTTATTTAAATTTCATTTATATAAATACAGATTTGTTTAGAAATAAATTTGGATTACTAAAAATATATATATTATTTTCACCGATTTCCTTTCTTATTTTTAATTATGAATCACCATCTATTTTCTTTCCCATGTTTCTGAAACACATGTCATTGATAATATTTGTAGGGTGGCTGTTAAGCTGTTTTTTGAAAACACAACATTGAGATAAAATGGAGATGAATAATTTATTTTTCAAAAAACACTTGACAACCTATAAAAAAAACCTGTAACAATAATCGTAGTAATCAGAATATGTGTTGTAGGTAAAGAGTATGGACTAGAAAATTTTAATGTGAAAACCCATCATTGGATAGTGTACCTTGTGAATCTATGCACAAAATTAGAGGTATATTATGAAGATTTCTGTTATTATTTTAAATATGTTATGATTTCATATCATGTGAAATAACTGTCATCAGAAAGGCCTTCTACAAGCTTCAGTGACCCATCTCTTGGCTGGCATAGTTGCTCCATAAAGAATAAAGTAATATTATCCAACCTTTGAGTGAATGCTCTAGCATAAAGAAGAAAGCATGATTGTTCCATTCTGACTTTATTTATTTTATATATGTCATTCCCAAGTCAAACAAGAAGGAGAGAAAATCTATTGATGCTTATCAACTATATAATAAAAACTATGACAAATACATGGATTAATCACATGACAATCGATGGAAAGGTCCACAAACTATTTTAAAACTGTTTAACTCTGCAACTGTATAAAATAATGCATGGATTAAATTGTTCATCTTCAATCAAGTCAAGCAAGTGTACAGGAGTAATCAGTTGACAAAACTTTGTAGACAAAACAGGAAATTAAAGAATCTCAAGGATTATTATAATCAGGATGCTAAAAATATTAGTTTATATTTTTTGTAACTCTTTTTTGCCAGCAGAAATGAGCTCTTGTCACCATTATTTTGTATATGTTTTAGTTCAGTTAACTATTTATATTTATCAACTATTTATACAAATCTTCTTAAACTAAAATATTATCTGTGTTTGCCTAATGTGTATATTTATATATTATTATCTAATTGAGAAGTTTGATACATATATTTATTGTTACTATTAAATATTACCATTCTATTATGTAGTTCAAATCTTAATAAGGTATTTGGAGTAATAAAATCTTTTTTGTGGTTTTTATCTAAGATAATAATAAAACATAATATAATTCTCCATTACCTAATAAGAGAATGCAGAGGCCTTGGGTTATATAGTTTATGTTGAGTATAATGAACATTAGTTGAGGAAATACGGAGGCCCATTACATGTTATCATTATGTGGAGTAAACTATTACTTTTATATATATTTGTCTTTGTTTACTTTTCATTTAAGCATTTCACCCAGTTAGATGAATAATGCAATATTATGAATGAGTTTCATGAATTCCCAAATTATGTTTCACTACTAATATGATGTTCACCAATGAGTATAAATGGTATAAATTCAAACTTAGGGTGCAAGTGGCACCATATTGCACCAGTCATTACACATATATTTCAATCCTTAAGGGTGCCACTAGACCTCCATGCAGTCTGGAAAATTTATTTTGGGGTCAGAACATATGTGAACAATGTGGGACTAAATTATCTTAATTTATTACTAAATGATTATTAGACTAGCTCAGATCAGAACAGGAGATTCTCAACTAATAAACAACTGATTGACAGATAACAGATATCAAATAGTAGATTACAGGATGCTTTCTCAAGAACTGTTTATTCCATTCCAGTTTTGTCATCTATTTGTAAGCTTGAGCAATTAATAGATACTAGATGCAGAGATTACTAAATCTTTATTCAGTGCATTCCTGTAAATGAAAAGGATATTGGATTTAAAAATTCCAGTTGTATTAGAATCTGATTCAAAACACTTCATTATCAAAGGTCTTAAGCTAAAAATTAGTCTGGGCTTATAAATAGAACAGCACTGAATAAAAATTTAATAAATGCTAAATCTAGGATGGATTGATTACACAATCTTACAATAGGTGGCAGTACAAAAATATAATAAATAGTTCATTTTTCAAAAAAATAATTCATATAAATAATTCAGATTTAATAATACAAATTATTTTTCCAATTCTATTTTTTTTTCATTTGTTAAAATTTATTTGAAGAAATTTAAATTGACATAAATTATACTAAAGCCATTGATAGTATTGTAGTATTCAGTAGAATCATATTTTAATTATAGTACTAATTTCATAATGATTAAATATCTGAATTGTTGAAATATTCATAATTATTTTGAAATATTTGCAATTTGTAATATGTTATCTCAAATTTATTAAGTAAATAGTTTTCATGTTATAACAATATTTTCAAAATACCCAATGAATAATTTAAGACTCCCATTTAGATAGTACTTGTTTATCTACTTGTTAAATGTGGTAAAGTTACCTGAACAAATATTTTAAGGATACTTGGAATTCAAAAATATATCCAACTTTTATTTGAATTTGAACTCCATATAGGAAAAATTATTGGTATTATATTGGCATTAAATTTGAAACTGATTTTTATTATGTTTTTTTTAAATAAAACAGTAATTAAATCAAACGTTATTGTATTTTCTACAATTTTTTTAGAATAATGAACATTATTAGGCATAAACTTTTTCTTTATATATATACTGTGACAAACAAGGATTAAAAGTTAACTTTAACACTTTATCTTTGATTCTCAATTTATGGCCAAAATAAAACAAACTATTTTTAAAAGAGAATAAAATCCCCATAATCAAAAATTAATTTATTGATAAATGTCAGAAATCTTATTCAATATAAAAACTTCCTTACCAGAATAAAATAAAAAATAATTCAACACAAGTGCTTACATATTACTCAGGCAAAATTTACCATTTGTTTTATGTCCTATAGTGTAAAGTCCGTATTTTTTTGGCTGTATGCAACTGATTGAAGCTAAATATATCTTAAATAATAGAGGCCAATAGTTCATATTGTTTAGTTAATGAATTTTCGATGAACTGCAGTATTTTTTTCAAAGGACCCACAAAGGTTTGGAAAATATTATGCCTTTTACAATTAAATAAAAAAAAAAAGACTGGCAGGAATAAAAAAGGAAATCTTATTGTTTTCTGCTAACTTGGATTTTCTAATCTATTAGCTTCCATTACAAACAAATAAAAGTAAAAATTGGCTTTTTTTATTAGTATATATATACTGTAAAGAAAGCTTACAATCCTATGGAGACCAGCCTTTATTCAATCACACCACCATATCAAACTAATTCAAACATAAACTTAGCTAACAGGTGGTTGAATATGCACTATAATTTTGTTTGCATATATATATGCAACTAATGTTTATTAGATACCAAATTAAACAAATGTCACAATGAACTAATTTCCCTTGTTTATAGAGAAATAAAAAACCCTGTTAAAGAAATCCTTCCTATATATTATAATCAACTGTTCCCCAACTATCAGTCATCAGCGAAATTGTGCACACCAATAAATGTTCCTTCTGGCCTTACTTGCTACATCACTTGTATGATGTACTTAAGTCATAAAATATCTTAACATTTATATCTCAGGGATCTAATTTTTATATGTCCAAATCAATGCACACTTAAGTTAGGCCAGTGGGTTCATTTTACTGCCACTTACTGTGAAAAGGAACCAGCATTACCATGAGACATCATAATTACTAGTCTCGTTTGAATCTTTTATCTGGTTGTGATATTACAATGATTTACATAGTGAACAATACTGTATTACAAGCTCATTAATTTCACAACTAGTATATCATATTATATTATGCTAGAAAATAATAATGGGTTCGATTAATCACTCATTAAATAAATTAAATAATTCTATTTCTCAAATCCCAAAGAGTACGTGATAATCAGCATTTACGATTGCAATGATGAATCGACAATGAAATTGAAATATGTAATCAATAACAATTCCATTAAATTGTAATGGCTAGAAATTAACTGAATTGGTGATTTGGAATAATCACCAATGCAAAAGCAATGATTAATATACTACAAAGACTGCACTAACATTTATTTACACTAATATTTACATTTATTTACAGATGATACATATAACAAAACAATAATTTCAATATTGAAACAAAATACAATTTTAAATGTCCACACCTAAATTCTGGTACTTGTCAAGATACCCCAAAATAACGTCAGAAGTGAGCATTTTTTGTGTCCACAAATATAAAAAAAAATCATAATAAAATAATAATAAGCTTTTAAAATAATACCTTGTTATGGAAATTATTCCATTTAAAGAATCAGCATAACTAACATACCAATTAATCACAATTATATATTCTCCATAGGCTCAAATAAGTATGAATGACATTCATATCTGATTCCATTGTTTATGGATTTTCTAATCTCCCATAAGATATTTATTTATGTTGTTGAAATTTATTATTTTAATAAAGCATAAAACAAACAGCTACAAAGCCTTGAGTATATTAGAATAAACTGATTGCACTCTTGGTTTCAACAATTTTCTTAGTCTATTACTTTAACTTATATATTCAACCTGTAAAAATATACTTTGTATAGCTTTTTTAAGTTATAGAATAAACTGATTCACTCTTGGTTTCAACAATTTCCTTAGTCCATTACTTTAACTTATATATTCAACCTGTAAAAATATACTTTGTATAGCTTTTTTAAGTTATATATGATCAACAACTACCATCCCGCACAAGATACCTAAAATAATATCCAATGCTTAAAACACATTTGTGTTCATAGTTCAAATATTATTTCAGTTTTGGCTTCTCATTTCTATATTGTATTTGTGTTATAAATATTTGTAGGAAAAACTTAAGATATTTACATATTTTCATTTACTCATACCATAATTTACTTTGCACAAACATCACATCACATATCTCCTATATCTGAACAACTACTAATATATTTTCCTGGTTATAGAGTCTTCTTTTCATAATAGCAATATAAGTAACTCCAGGTCAATTCTTTAACTTTTATCAAATATTTAATTTCACACTTCCATTAATCTGGTATTCTATGATAAATTATCCACATTGTACATATATCCAAATAAGTTTTAAAAGTGTCATTAATCAGATAATAAATGGTTTTATTTTAGCAGCAAGAATATTCAAAGTACAATAAATAATTTCACAATTTCATTACTAGCTGGACCTTTAGACTTAATTATCAACATCATTAACATATGTAGGTACGATTTAACAGTTTCATTATTTAGTCAATAATTGAATTTATCCGAGCAGTAAAGAATGTTTAAAACAATGTATAATTTAGCACTTCAATGACAGCAGTAAATTTATGATTAAATATATCTAAGGTAGTTTTGATAATTTTTATTTGGTCAATAATTAAATTTATCTGAGCAGTAAAGTATGTTTAAAATACAATATATAATTTACCACTTCACTGACAAAAATATATCCAATGTAGTTTTAATAATTTTGTTAACTAGTGAATAAATAAATTTCTCCAAGCAGCATGGAGGTCTAATTAGTGAATAAATGAATTTCACCAAGCAGCATGGAGGTCTAAAGTATGACATAGGTTAAATATAGAAGAATATTATTCAATTATTGATATTCCTTTTGACTTTAACAACATTTAAAAATTGTACTGGACTTTAATTTTCTTATTCTGTTTTCCTTTACTTTACATGAGTGTCTAGTATTATTAAATATAACAATGCATTCCATAATAATGATGCACACTTGTTTCCACCAGTCATAAATTGAAAAAGTCAGAGTAAATGTCTCTTAGGACCGAAATTTAAAGCTTTTACATATGCATACCAATTAAACAAATTATAATTTTAAATAATAATAAAATTGATATTATAAATTCGTTTCTTTTTAAAATTATTTTGAAAGAAGTTGTCCTTCCTTACTTATATTTCTTGACATCTTTTATTCAATTGGAAACTGTATAGAGGTGTGCTATCTGCTATCTAATGTAAATTCACCCCTGAAGAGAACTGAAGGTAGAATTCTTCCCAAGTTTGAATACAGAGACAGTGAAATCTGAAAGAGGGGTGAAATATGAATGAACTAGCCCAAATTGTATCTAAATTTAATGTGCAAACTTAGAGCTAGCCCATTGGATATAGATATGATCATAGGTTAGGTACTTCATCATGTCATTCACAGCAAACTGCCAGAAGACTTAAAGTCCAACCAGAGTGAGATGTGTCCCCCCTTCTGGTGGAAAACCTGGACCATTACATTCTCACCCAGCCAATCATGGGCTATTAAGTCATAGATTTTTTTCCATTATTTCTGGTGCCGGAACTTTGGGTCATAAAACAGAAGCTTCTAAGGAGGTCCAGCCATCAGACTGGTAAAATAAAAAAAATGTTTTGAACTAATTCTTTTGCCAAGTTTTCTATGGTATATAACCCTGATGAATTTACCTGTGTAGCAACCAATTAATACACCCAACTATAAAATGATGAAAACTCATGAATTTAGACCATTTCCAAATGACCACTCAAAAAAAAAAAGGAAAACCTCATGTGAAACATTGTATATAAGTTGATTGGTAAGAATGATATGATAAACTGAGACCATAAATAAGTAATTAACTAATAAATTAAATTTAAAATAGATGAGTTAGGTAAATAAAAGGACATGCTAAAAAGCGGGCATTAAAAACCAACATATATACAAACAAAAAAAATAGAGAGAGAAGTTAAATATAAGCACTGAATGGTAAGGAGTAGAAGAAGGTCCTATGACATGTATTTATTTGGATGTATAAATTAAGTATTTATTTACACAGCACTATATTGATAAATTGTAAATGTAAATTAGCGATCAGGCTAATGCACATGTGCTTTACAGATAACTATATGTAAATAATACTAACATTCTCAAACACAAGATAAAGTCTTTCGAAAAGATAGAATGAATCCATCTAACTTTTCGACCCAAATGTTTAAGTATGGGCAAATCTTAAGGGTTTGGATATGAGAGTGTGACAATATTAAACAGTCACTTTAAATTCATCCAAGCATATTAAAATAATTTAAAGTGACTGTTTAACATTGTCACACTCTCATATCCAGACACTTAAGATTTTTCCATACTTAAACGTTTGGGTCGAAAAGTTAGATGGATTCATTCTACCTTTTCTAAAGACATTATCTTGTGTTTGAGAATGTTAGTATTATTTACATTTAGTTATCTGTAAAGCGCATGTGCATTAGCCTGATCGCTAATTTATATTTGGATGTATAAAGGAAAAAATAAAATTATACTTAACTATTAAAGAAAAATTTGATGATAACCAGAAGTGGAAAACATTTATTAAAGGTAAATATGAAATGTTCTGAAGAACCACTAAGTATTAGTGATAGTGAAGTAGACGATGATACTATTAGTATGGGGGAGGGGGGAGGATCTTCACAAACACAAATACTTGGGGTTCTATGACCAAGGTTGATCACCTTCCACAAGTACACTTTGCAGACTGAGCGACACCTCAAACATAAGAAGCACTCAATGATCATATGGCTCAAGTACCTAAAGTCAAGGTAACACAAGCTACAAGAAGTAAGGTGACCTTAGAACAAATGTTCCAAATGATCATGGAGATGAATCATAAAATGGACCAAAGCAGGAACAGCATGAAAGAAGAAATGAACACATGAGTAGTATGAAGAAAGAAATGATCAGCATGGAAGCAAGAGTGAAATATAATATGGACAGTGATATGAGAAGTATTGAAGCAAAGATGGACTCTAGGATGATTAATATGGAGGAGTATTTAAAAGCAAACATGAATAATGTTAGAGCAGACTTAAAAAATAGAATATTTGGAGACTAGGGTATTCACTAATATGGAACAATTGTCAATAAACCTGAGCAGTGTTCAAAGGGACAACTCTGAAATGAAATGAACACAGGATGAGATGAGAAATGAGATTTGAAAAGTGCTTTGAGGAGTTCAGATCTAGAATCATTAGCCAGAATATTAAGTGTGATGAAGTATATAGAAACCAGGAGACTTTTAGAGATGAGATTTGTACAGACCAAGAGAAGTTCCAAGATGAGGTCCAAAGGGAGTTTCAAGACATACACTCAAAGATGGATCAACTCTGTGCACATCAGAACATTGAGACAGATGCACAACAAAACACTAGAGACCTTAGATCATAATAGCAAGCACCTTGAGAACAAAATAGCCTCAGTGGAAACTAACATGATTTTGGAAAAAGCACCTCTGGAGAAACTGATAGAAAATATGACTGACACACACACAATCAGATCAGTCAGATGGATCAAGCCATCAATCAGAGATTTACAGAGATCGAGTCCCAGCTATGCCAAAGAATACCAGCAATTGGAATGCAGCAGATTGAGACTGATCCAAGGATCCAGAATAATAGAGAGGAATAAAATGGCATAGGAAACTACCTAGCAATTGTCCTCAAGGATCCTCATGGGATAAGACACTTTTGTGTGGAATCTACTCTCACACATCAGATAATGCTTGAGATGGATGATTACCCTCTCAACTTTAATTTGTAAGGAATAATTCCAAACACTTGTCATGTCAACCCTGATGGCCAGATGTTGCTACCACAAATAAACACCATGAAGATGAGCAAGATGCATGGTCATACAACCCAGATCAGTGTGATCAATCAGTTTCTAAGAGATTTACCAACGAAGCCTCTATTGAACACCTAAAAAGTCTTAACTTGTATTTTTTGGTTAAACCACAATTTTTCAGAAGGTGATATGGTGGGAATCATTGTTCCAGCCTCCTCTACCTTCAATGACTATCAAGCATTATTGATCAAACATTTTTGGAATAGGGATAGGCAAAAAGCCCTGCTCTTGCAGTTGTTCCAAGAAAAATACTGCCTGACACCAAAACACATTAACACCACCAGGTTACAAAATTAAGGATGTTGAATACATATCACCTGAGCAAGAGTGAAATCATTAGGATAATAAAAAAAACTTACCACTCAAAACATGCTAAAAGCATCAAGCAGTTGGCTGAAATATTAAATAGTATAGATATGCATAATACTAATATATCTACCAGAGCAGTGGAAAAGAGAAAGGAAGAGGTGACTGCCAACACCATATTTTATAAAAAGAGGAAAAACAATAATGATACCAGCCATTCTAAAGGAATGTCACTACATTGAAAACCATATATATCTGCCAACACCATATTTTATAAAAAGAGGAAAAACAATAATGATACCAGCCATTCTAAAGGAATGTCACTACATTGAAATCCATATATATATCTGGTTGCCTAAGAAAAATTGGACTAACAATGGTAAAACTGGGAGAAGTATAGTCCACGAAATTCCCTGAAACCAGGGTGCAGCAACAATGCACTCAAAGTCCAACAGAAACCAAACTAGAGAAGGTACTTGAGGCTATGTTTCTCACTTCAAGAAAACAAAATGATACAGAGGAATGTAAACCAAACCCCAGATTGAGAAATGACTAATATGATGTGTTCTTGGGAAGATAAATGCACATAGTTTCACTTTACAAAGCTGCCCCATGACAGAGATATTTTTGAGGGTTTTCTGGTTAAAGCTCTGTTAGATTCTAGTAGCCAGATTACAGTTGTGTCAGACAAATTCTATCATGAAATTTTGACTAAAATATTAACATCAAAACCCTTTTACTGAAATCTATTTAGGTCACCTTGGCTAACAGAAGAAAGACAAAGCTAACACAGAAGCAAATATGAGTTAAAATAAAAATAGGCCAAACAATCCTCTATGATGTGTTTCTCATACTGAATGGCCTAATCCTTTCTCTGATAAGACAGTCAGTGTAAATGATGAAGTCTTAGAGATAATATTGAAGTTGACTGTATTATATCTACTATCCCAGAGGCACACATAGATAACCAGCTCACAGAATCCAACTTACTTGGAAGTAAAATGCACTAAAATTGTGATAAGTTATAAATGAATTTAACTCTATTTTCTCAGAAATACCAGGAGTAATAGAGGGATTCCAACAGAGAATTTTAGTACATGCCCAAACATTTCAATCCAAATCATACCCTATTCAATACCACTATCAAGAAGAAATATCCAAGCAGATTAACAAAATGCTGGATTGGGAGATCATTTTCAAATGCTCTTCACTTTACTGTAACCCAGTTGTACTGTCAAGAAGAAATATGGGTCAATGAGATTTTGTTTGAATACTAGGCAATTAAACAAAGACTTTGAACATTATTTTAACCTTTCTTAAGTCTACTTGTCCCCACTTATATTTGACAACCCCAAATTTTTTATGTAAGTCTGAAGTATTATTTCTGAAAATGATCACACCATATAAAGAATCTAAGCAACAACATCATACAGTAAATGATTTAAATCTATATTTATTTTCATCATCATCATCATCATCATCATCATAATAATAATAATAACAACAACAACAACCAAAAATTCTCCCCCTTTTTCCTTAATGAAATTTAAACTCAATTGTTAATATCACCACCCACACACAAATTATTTGTAAGATTTGGAAACAAGAAGGTGTAATTGTTAATATCACCACCCATACACAAATTATTTGTAAGATTTGGAAACAAGAAGGTGTTTTCAACTTTCAATATAACCTCCAGCTATTGGCAGATTGAACTCAATCCTGAAGATTGCAAATACACTGTCTTCCAATATGAGGATTTTACCTATCAGTTTAATAAAATGTCTTTTAAATTGATTAATAGTGGTGCTGCTCTGATAAGATGTTTAGACAAAAGCCTATCTCCTGAGGTCAAACAGATCACAACTATTTATGTGGACAATGTAATTATTGCATCTGCCATGATTGATGAACATTTTCAATACCCCTCTATTTTTTGAAAAAGAGATCAAGATCAACTTTAAGATTATGTTAGTTTGCAACCAGGTAGTCTTCTTAGATCATATCATTGGTTACAATAGGATAAGGCCTCATCCAGAAAAGATCAGTGCCATTCAGAGCTTTCCAAAACCCATCAACAAAAAGCAAATTAGATTATTTTTAGGCCTATGTAATTTTTACAATCATTTCTACCAAAAATTCTCTGACCACATGGAAACATTCTAAAATTTATTAGAAAAGATGAACAGTGGAACTGGACTGAGAAACAGGACAAGGTATTTGCAAATATTAAAACAGGGTTTATAGAGTAAACTACGTTAACCTTCCCTGATATTAATAAACCATTCCTTGTCCAAACAGACAGCAGTGGTTACAGATTAGGGGCAATGCTATCCCAGACCCAGGAGAATGGCCAACCCTGAGCCCTCTGTTTTATCAGCTGGCTCCTGAAGAGTCCAGAAATAAATTACATGGTTACTGAGAAAGAAGCCCTAGCAATAGTGTGGGCCTTCCAAAAATTTTGTCAAATGCTTCTTGAATTGGAGGTGATAGAGGCACTAATTTCTGAATCACAGCTAACTGGCCAATAGTTGTCTAGTATGTGGAGTCTGCTGCTATAGAATTCAATTACACAGTGCAATACTGCAAGGGATCCAAGAACATTGTGGTGATGTGCTTAGTCGAAACTCATGTAAATCAGAACAGAAGTACTTATTGGTAGATAATGCCTACATATGTGAATATAATGACTGATAGTAATGTAGAGAACAATTTGGATAATGTACCATAGTTTCTATTTAAAAACCTAAAGCCAATCATGAAAGTTTTAGGAGAGAGTTTTTTGAATGTACCAAAGGATCTTGATTCTTATAAGCTAGATGAAAAGATCTTACTATAAAGAGTAAATATAGATACAGATGAGTGGAGGGTAATAGTACCTAAAACATTATGCATTCCACTCATAAGTATATCCACTGTTTGCACAGACACTACAATGCCCATGCAACAGAACATACCTTGAAAAACTGGTTCTACAGACCAAGAAGGTATAAAGATATCTTGA
Organism: Epiperipatus broadwayi; assembly: GCA_028023455.1. Classification (NCBI taxonomy): domain Eukaryota; kingdom Metazoa; phylum Onychophora; class Udeonychophora; order Euonychophora; family Peripatidae; genus Epiperipatus; species Epiperipatus broadwayi. The sequence goes on from JAQFVV010000004.1 coordinate 13,119,651, forward strand.
TATCACTTCGAGATTGTCTAGTGTACTTATAAGACAAACCAGTGAATCAAAATTACAGTAACATGCTAAAATACATCATACCTAAAAGACCTAATAAGATTCTAGCAATTGATTATTATGGGCAATTGCCCCCATTTAATAAAAGGAAATACTTATTGGTCACTTATGATCTCTTTTCTAAGTATACTTCTGCTTACCTATGCTTACCTAATACCCCAAGCTAATACTTGACATAACATCAAATATTAGACACCCTGTGATGATGGGAAAGCCTAATACCATCTTAACAGAACATGATATACCTTTTCTATCCAAAATGGAAAAAAGAGATGGAAAAAACTCAAATAGGACACATGCTTACATCTATTAGGAATCTACAGATGAATCCTTGTGAACGTGTAATGTGGGAGTTTGGACATTTGTTTAGAACTTACCTAGAGGATGAGCATAAGGATTAGGTAAAGCAAATAAGATATATAGTCAGTTACATCAACTGGAGCATAAATGAATCCACATAATTTACACACATTAGACTACACTTCAATCAGCCTATATGAACATTATTCACTAAGTACCAATCCACAATTAAACATACTCAAAATGACATAGAAAGTAATATATAAAAAGCTCATGGATAAGGCTGAGCAAAGGTTAAACAAGAAGAAAAATACACACCATTTTAAGGTAGGAGATAAAGTTTTTGTGAAAATGCCTCATCTAAGTAAACACCAAAAAAATAAATATCAGAAATTTTATTACCCATATAAAGGACCATTTACTATTGTAAAATAAACAGGTCCAAATGTGTTTTGAATAGGCATAGAAGGAGCAGTTAGAAGAACATACAATGCCCACATTTTATAGCCATATTTTGGTCAGAGTAGCCACATAATTGACATGCTTCCTTACCTTATATGCAAGTGAAAAGATAGATAATTGCTTTAGCTAAAACTAGAAAGAAAAGGGAGATGACATAAAAAAGGTAGGATCATTAATTTGTGATGACAGTATACCCAGGTAAGTGCAAAAGCAATTACTGAGATTCTTTTGAGCCAGCCTAGACATAGGAGTTGATCAATGCAGAATGATGGATACTTTTGTTTAATCCTTTAAAAAATCCAGTAAAAGGAAGCAGGATGAAGGCTAATGAGTTCAACTATATGCCATCTGCAAGAGAAACACATTACTAGTCAAGTTCAAACCCTATATCCATCATAAAAAGATACCCATCTATAAATCTTACTTTACTGTAATGTAGTTAATGAAGTAGGAAACCATGAAAGAGCTTAGATATAATCAAGAAAATATCAGAAGATAAAAAGGGTAGGCTTTATAACTTTTTTAAAAAAAAGTCAATCCAATGCTAAGTCATTACATGTACTACTTAAGTGTTAAAATTTTAATGACATCATAAAATTTTAACCTTGTAAGAGTAGGGAAGTTATAAGGGTAGCTTACAACCCTATCGAGATCAGCTTTTATTCATCCACACCACCCAATCAAACCTATTTAAAACATAAACTTAGTGAACAGGTGGTTGAATATGCACTATCATTTTTTTGTGTAAACACACACACACACACATATATATATATATATGACTAATGTTTACTTTATTAAGTACCAAATTAAACAAATGGTCACAATGAACTAATTTTCCTTGTTTATAGAGAAATAAAAAACCCAGTTAAAGAAATCCTTCCTATAAATATATATATATATTGTAACATTTTTCACATTTTGATAGACCTCCAATTATGCACTAAAATGCATGAGCTAACCAAGATATGGAAAAAGAAAATATATTGTTTCTATTTCCAAAAACATAGCTATATTTTCTGATTAACTGGCCTACTAATTATTGCAACTTACACTGCTGGCAGAATCAGCTTTTTTATTTATTTTAATAAGGGCACCAGGATTCATACAAGAACCCGCTGAAATCCATCACCTTGCACATCATAAATTAAAAAGAAAATAATTTTAAAAATCGGGATTAGGATTTCCCGTAACTTTATTTTTAATTTTGAGAATATTTCTCCCAGGGATTAATTAACAAATATTGGCAAAGGTAAATTACACATAGTAGATTATAAATAAACTAACCATAATAAAGCATAATGCAAAGATGATAAAAGCAAAAAATATTTTATTCAAACAAATTAAAATATTTAAAAGACAAATCACTAATAAGTTGGAAAGACTACATGCATGCTAATCCAGACATGAATCAATTTATTAAAACAGTTTAACAATTAAAGTTAGCTTCCAAGTTTTTTCTAGAAAGTTATAACTGAAAGTCTCTTGAATAAGAAAAAAATGTCTCTATCAGGATAATATTATAAGCTTATTTGAGAATGGTTTGCAAATGCTTAATTTAGTCACAATCAGTATATGAATAATCTTACTGGTAAGTTTGTAGTACACGTTTTGAAGTCCATTGTAGTTAACTAGTTTCACTCTGTCAACATTTTGTAGGTTCTTGGCCTGTCCTAAGGGCTAGACTTGACAGTTTTTCTGAATGACCTATATGATGAAAGGTATCTGTAAATGTATTGGTTCCACTCTGCATGACAATTCACCTCAGCATATGAGTAATGGTAGTCATATGAGTAGTCCAGGATTGGATATTTTCTCTATCCTGGAACTAATGGAAGCTGCTAGTTAAGGAAAAGACAAAGTTTGAAGTTTTTTCTGACCTCTTTATATTCACAATTAATTTTTAGACTTTTCTGCACATATATTTTCTTTTACCCTTTTATCAGCATATAAGATAATAATCTTATACATTCTTTCTTAAATTTAAGTTACAAAGTTTTTTTTTTTTAACATTATTCCACCATCTTTAATCGGAGTTAGAAAGATTTTACTAACTAAAATCTGCATGTGGAATTCTCTTTCTTTTAGTTTATCTGGATTAGTAATCTGCATGTCTTTTATTTTTTCCAATTTTAACTTTTATTTTTAATTAAAGTAATAATTTGAAACAACAGAATTAGCTTTCACTGTACGTTTTAAAAAAATAAATTATACTAGCTTAAAAAAATTTAAAATGTATCTTTTAAAAGATCACTAAATTTTTTTTAGCTTTTACCAAATGCCAATATATTTGTACCATATATAAATAAATGGTACAATATATATATACACCTGGGTCTCATTTTACACAGTAGATAAGTTCCTCAGAAAACACGCACAACAAAAATCATGCAAAAATAGATGTAACTTACCTTGAAAATGGGGGATACGGACTGTGATTTTTCAAAAATCGCATAAAAGCAAAGCACCAATGTAAAATTACTTTAAAATTCACGCAAAAAAAAAATAAGGAAATAAAATATGACTAATAAAAAATTTCAAATTTGAAAAAAATTGATACAAGACAAACTTTTTTTAACTATAATATTTTAATTTTATTCAAAACAATATATTTTTATGCATAATTTACAGTAATTTACATTTTTATACACATTTTAATTATTATCGCTATTTGCTGATAATCAGGTTCGTTTGCAAACTGGTAAAAAATCAGATTCTTCACAAGAGGAAATACAACTAGCACCAACTTCACTCTCATGTTATGTTAATGGTTTTCTGGTGATAATGTAATTAGTAATTAATCTAACAACTAAAAATTAAATTCTTATTTTTGTCTTTAATTTTTTAATTTTCATTTCCGTTTAAAAATCAAATTTCATTTCACATCACATTAATTTCAGGTCACCTTATGTAATTTTTAAATTGTTAATTACAATTAAAAATCAGATTTTAATTTTTAATTGTCAAATTTAATTGTGCCCACTGCTATTACTCACCTTTTAAAAATAAACTTGCGGACACTAAATGATTGATTACATTCTTTTTTAAAAAGCAAAAACAGAATATGATTTAAAATGCAAAATTAACACGCACAATGTTTGAACAAATTTACATTATAATCTTGTAAAATTTAATGTGTGTACATAAAATGTAAAAATCATGATTTTAATTTCATTATTGCATAAAATCCTACTATTATCAAGCACTGAAAATATTGAAATTATTAAGATGAAAGTCGAATTCCAATAATGTGCTATTACTTTAAATATGACGTAAGGGCGTGAAATTTATTATTTAAAGTAATAGCGCATTATCAGAGTTTGACTTCCAATATAATACAGTGTTAACACATAAAAGAAAACCGCATACAAAAATAATAATAAGAAACATGAATCGCATAACTTCAAAATCGCATTAAATAAATCCGTGTAAAACAAGACCCGGGTGTATATATATATCAGCAATGAGTTATTAATCAATGTGTTATATGCCATGAATAAATACTTAGACTTAGTAAATATAGTTATGACCTAATGCCAAGCCAATCTATGGAAGATAAAAGTAGAATTCTATTACATAATTTTATTTGTTAACTACAATCAATATAATTTGTGCAACAATGGAAAAGGAAATGCTAGTATGCTAAATACTGGAAACTAATCAGGGTATAAAATCAAATCCAGTTCATTTCCATCATCTTTTGTTATTTTTCAAATGATACAATAACTGCATAAACCCAACCTTTAAAGATTAAATGTTCAAATCCAAGATAAGATGGATGATTCATCAGAATATTCCTGATTATCCATATAATTTTCAAAGAGCAAAATTATAAGAAACTATAACACACTTAAACAGAGAAAAGTTTGATAAATTTAGGCAGTTTGACAAAAGAACTGAACTGATTTTAAATTGATATTTAAAAATAAAAACTGCATTATTATTCAAACACAGAGAAAAAAATAAATAAAACATTGCCAGGATATATATATAAATGATGAAGTATTTTTTTTTTATGTAAGCCATTAAATGCCAAATAGTAAATTAAAATAAAGTAAATCCATTATGAACTGCTGTGCAATGTATTCCAGAAAAATGAACATTGCCATTGGACTGGAGTGTTACAGAACTGCCATAGAAGCATGATGATTTTATCTACTTGCCTATATGATGCTTAAAGAAACATCAAATGTCTTACAATAAATGTCTAAATGAATCCAGAAGGAAAGCAACTGCATAAAATGTAAACATCATTTCAAGCATGTTGCCGATGAATTCTAGCAGTTGATGAATGACTTACCAAGGAATACAAAGGTAGATAGACTGTATTCATAAGAGACATTATTGCCAAACTCACAGACATTAACCAAAAAGAACTAATGAACATTCTGATTTATTATATATTGTTTTTTTTGTTTGTAAAAATTCTAGTTTTATATAAACTCTATACTTGAAGCTTAAATGTGCCTAGAACTTGGAAGAATCCACTGTGATTGAGGGTGACTCAGCAAACTGAAGAGGGGCAGGGGGAATTATTAAGTTAGACAATTTTTTTAATGTACTCTTTCCTATCCACTTTTGGGAAGTGTACACTGGGGGGGGGGGGATTTCCCAAAGAAAATGGAATATCAATAACTGGAATTGGATGATGAGGTTGTTATGGATATACTTGTAATATTATAAATTAGTTAGCCAGCTTCGTGGTCAATATAATAAGAGTTTTTTTTCTATTTTGCTTTTTAAATAATTAGTGACTTGTTATGTATCTCTACCATGGGCAAGGGTTGGAATAGTGAACACTTTTAATCATTGATATGGTAGAAATACATTCTTGACACATACAATTATAATCATTTTATCATGTTAAAGTGTTCTGCATTTTATTTTATTAAATAAATGTTGTTAACTTGATTTAAATTAAACTTGTCTCTAGTTTATCAAAATCTTTTATACATTCATTCATCAACTAATAACTATATATATATAGATACACACACACTTCATTTATATATAATAATACAGTAATATGATTGAATGCATCTTTAATTCAATTGGAACCTGTATAGATGTGTGGTAGTTGCTATCTAGTGTAAATTCACCCATGAAGAGAGAGAATCCAAAAGAAGGGTGAGGCATGGATGAACTAGCTCAAGTTGTGTCTAAATTTAATGTGTAAACCTCGAGCTAGTCCATTGGAGGTAGATAAAATCAAAGATTAGGTACTTCACATCATTCACCGCATCCTACCAGAAGACCCTAGGATCAATTGTAGTGAGATGCATTCTCCTCTTCTGGTGAAAAACTTGGACCGTTACAATACATAGAACTTGATATTTCTCTCATGGCAAGAACTTGTTAATAAATGACATTGAATGATGAGAAAAAGTAAACAGGCTTAAATGTATGACTATTTATTTTTTTAAAAAAACTAAATTTTACATAAAGGGGACCTACATAAAAATATTAAATTGAAAAAGAAGGGGGACTGCATAAAAATATTAAATTGAAAAGAGATCTACATAGTGAACAAAGTTGAAAAATATCAATATAAGCAATAAGCTGTATTTTTAATCCAATCCTTATCTAATTAAAATTTTTCTTTTGAACTTTTTTTTTAAAAATTTTATTCAGATTGTATTATTTTTACATAACAACAACTTTAATTAACACATTAATTTTATTGTTCATTAAAATTGACAATAAATACTGAACAAAATTCAAAAGCAAAACTAATAACTTGATAATATTTTTTTATTCTGAATATATTTCTGGAAAAAAATCAGGCATTGGTAAAAAGATTTATAATAGTTTTAAATAAATAAATCAACTTTATTTATTTCTGTTATGTGATAAATTCATTATTTAGCATCTGCTTTTATTTATCTAACTTTCAAATGATTTTATTCACTACTATAATTAAATATTGAAATTATTTAAATTTCAATATTTTTAATTAAAGTTTTTTTTAATTCCAAAAGTTAGTGATGATTTAATAATGTTAAACAGTTTTTTAGTATTTTAAAAAGTATGAGATGCATTAATTCACCAATAGAATACTATCATAAATATAAAGCAGTTAAGTTTTTATTTTAAATATTTATCTGAAAATGATCCAAAATCATCATATTAACAAATCAGTACAAGATCTTCAGTCAATTATCTTTATGCTCAATTATCCAAAATAAATCTAACATTAAAAAGAAAACATTAAATAAACTATAATCTGGAGCTGAATTTTCTTTGCATTTATGTACAGAAAGTTTATTCTTCATTTGAATTTTTCTATAGCAAAATAACACACATATATTGTCAAGCATTGGTAGCTGAGGGGTCAGTCAGCACCTTGCAAGCAACGCAGATGGTTGTTGCAGGTTCGCTTCCCGGCTGATGCTTTGACATATGAAAAAAAAAACACACATATATATAAATGAATGTTAATTTAAATAAAAATTAAATTTTACACATTACTACTTCTTTCTTACTTATATTGCTGAAGCACATGTCAAGGTGTAGCAATAAAATTTTTGAATTGTCGAATGACCAATACTGCATTAAAATGTGTGACTTAAAATTATGAATCCCTTTATATGTGTTATATCCTACCTTGCCTTCAAAAATGGACTATCCAGATTCCATCTTATCTTCATTGCATAGACCAATGGAATATATGTCCAATGGCAAAAACATGTTAATAGGCAGTGATGCTTACTGAAACCAATTGCTCTCATGTTCAAGCCCATTGAATAATCACTCTATTCATAATATTTTTATGTGAGTTTACATTTCATATATCTTTTTATACACTTTTATCTCATTGAATGCTTCTACATTACCATAATTACCCCATAGTTTGGTAACCCAACAGTCATCTTCAAAATTACAATTCACCAACATATTGTACTAGATATTTCACACACATGGGTGTGATCCTTTTTAGTACATAGTTTTCAAACTATGGTGTCTTTCAGCTGCATTCAGATATCAAATTCTATTGCCAGAACATCCATATGTTTGAAAGGCAGCTCGTATTACATTTTCTTGATATTTTTGTAACTGTTGTTTGACAAATCTTAAAACTAAACTTGCCATATTTTCTCTCAAGTAATGCCATTTGGAAGTTGTTATGCATTGTACATACCATCAAGTTCAATTTGGTTTTGCTTAGTTTGTTTTTCTTTATTCCACTGGTAAATATCTCTGACTTTAAACAATTTTATGCTATCAAAAAAGCTATACAATTTTTAAAAAAATATTTAGTCTTTAAAATGTTGAAATCTTAATGTGTTGAGAATAGATTTAAAATACAAACATTGATTTGGAAATAAGTTAATTAATGTTATATTTGAAACATTAAATTGTATAAGCTTTTTTAAAAAAGAATATTCAACAAAAGTATCACATAAACACTTTTAAATTATGTTTAATATCTGATCTGTTTAGAAGCAATAAACAACATCGATCTATTCTGGAGTTATTTTTGAAAATATTAACAAGAAATGGACACAAGATTATAGTGCCAATTTAATTCTTAGATTTTTGTTTGACTGCTATGAGGTTTTGGTTTTTATTAGTGAGAAGCACTAGATTTTATTTATATATAGTTGCTATTTTTATTTCTATTAGACTATTAAATTTAAAGTCTGAAAAGCTTCCAATATCCTAAAGTTTTGAATCCAAATCAAACTTTTTGTGTATCTGATAAAAACACCCAATTAGAAGTTGATTGGCTTAAATTGAAAGCCTTAGGATGTGTTACACTTTCAGAATATTGATTTGAGCAATATTAGTAATGGGCTTCTGAATGAATATTATAATCCATTGTTATGCGTTGATCTACTCTAATATTAAAAGACGAGCTTAATGACCATTGTTTATAATACTTATATGGCTGAGGCTGAAATAAGGTAATTTTCTGTTATTGAAAATATTAAATGTAATTCATGTACTAATTTGTTTGACATATATTATTCTATGGTTAAAGTATTAAAATTTTTTACAGTTACACATCAGTAAGACTAAAAAAATATATTGTTAAGTGAATGTCAGAATAAGCTGTTTGGTATCCAAATCTTTACTGAGCTTGTTTTTCACTGATCTATGACACAAGGAAATATATAAGAACAAGTTGATGAATGTAGTTGTTACCACCATATTCAGCCCATTGATTGTTTATGATTATATAGGTGGCTCTAAAATAGAATGATATAGAATAAAGTATTACTGATAATACTAAATCCAAATCATTATAAATTTTTACAAGATTAAAATGGAAATGAATATAAATCTTCCTACCTCTTTCTGTATACTAATATTTGCTATACTAATATTATTTCAGCTCTGTTTTTTGCTTTTCTAAATTTAAAACACATATAACTTTTTAAAAATATGTTCATTTTAAATCTCCAGATATTCAATTAAATATTATATCAGAAACATTACTAGAATGCTTAAGTCTATTCCTTTGCAATGGCTTGCTATTTTTTCACGTATTTCTGCACCGGGATAAAAAATTGCTTCACAGAAAATATATAAAAAACTTAACCATATCAGACTTGCCAATAATTTATGATATAATTTCAACACCTACAATTTATCTCAAATCAAGATCTATTTTTGGGATGTTCAACTGATAATCTATAGTTGAAACATTGTGGCATAAAGATGACATTAATTATGCATACTAATTTGTAATAAAAATATCATGATCTACATATTTCTATGTGAACATTATTTTATCCCATATATTTATTATTACCATATTATTACCTCTTCTATAACTCATTACTCTTTCATTCTTAAACCACAATCTTCCACAACTGTATATTTTTCTCCTGCTCCAATATTTTAATTTCATAAGGAACATTATACATTAATTTTCATTTCCATTATTTTTTTTAAAAGCTATTATGCATGCTTTCTATTTTATCATTAATATGATCTCTAGCTGCCATATGGACTTATACAACCATCAGATGTCTTAAAATTATTTTTAGTCTTATGATATAATCAATTAACATAATAGATACATAATTAATAAAATATCTTTATATTTATAACAAATATCTACACTATTAGATTCTATTTTATTTCCAGATTTTAAAGCTTAAATCTCATTTATTCTTTTTTCATCATATCATCTACCATTTTAAATATCATAATAAATTTACATCTCTGACATATTCATAGTCTTAATAGTTCACCTACTAAGATAGTATATTTAATTAATTTCATTGGCTGTGGATATACAAAAGAAATAGAATTTATGTGTTCAAAGCAGTAATAAAGCATTTTAGTTAGAATGGTTTTGTTTTTTCCCTTGATAATCTCAACTACATCTTCTAAACCATAGTTTCTATAACAATTTAATATGTACATACTTTTAAAACAAGTAAAACAATATTTTAGTAAACAAGTATATCTTAAGTTGTTTTAACCTTTTAACTGTTTGACTCGTTTTTTATCGGGGGAAATTTTGGTTCATATTTGTTTTTATTGGGTAAATTTGACATTTGTGTATAGTGTGGGGTTTTGGGTTTGTGTTCTGGTTTTAATGTTTTTTTTTGGAACGCAAAAATTTTTATAATATTCTCCCATCTATTGATTTTTTTTATAAGTAAAAAATAAATTAATTGATGATTTGTATCAAACAAAAACAAGCCCTTTCTCTTCTCATCTTTTTTTTTTTTTTTTGGGGGGTTGAAATTTTGTAAAAAAAGAAAAGGAAAAGCCCGCCTCTCTCATCTTTTCTTGAATCTTAGTGGCTGTTAAAATTTATATGGGGGCCAAAAATTAAAAATTTGACGCTTTTGTTTTATTTTGAAAATGATAAAGAGTTTTGGGGGTTTTAAAAATATTTTTTGATGAAATAAAATAAAATACAAATTATTTTCATATAATATGTCAAAAATAAATATTATTTACAAAAATAGTTACGATTTTAGCAAGAATTATTTATTTATTGCAAAGTCGGGAAAAAAAAATCATAACGTGAAATTATGATTGCCGTTTCTTTTCATGTCAACCGTAACAAATATTTTTAAAATTAAAAATCAAAATTTATTTTTGAACAAACTTTCGTTTATTTTTATAATGTGAGAAATTACTAATATACTTTTTAAAAACGAAACTAAAGTGAATATATTTAAAAAAACGGTCAATAACTTTTGAAAAATTGATACATTATTTTGTGCATCGGCTAATTAAAAGCTTTGAGTGATACCACCTGCAGCGAATGAACAATTGGACAGTTAAAGGGTTAATGCTTAATCAATAAAAATAAGAAATTTTGCTAGTAGAAGTTTTCTTTATCTTAAAGATAACATGATTGATACAATTAATAATAGAAAAGATATATCAATAATATTCAAATATATGTTAAATAAAACTGAAAAACTGTACCAATATATCACAACTCACAGTCACAACATTATCAAAAATTTTCATATATTCCAAATCATAACAAGTTCAAAAAAATCCACATAATAATGATTTCAGTCTTGATTTTATTTTAGAAAAAATACAAGCAATTGTCCGACATGATAGAATAGATTTTTTCTTAGTTAGCTGAATTTTAATTTGTATTAATTTCGATAAAAAAGATTATGAAAAGAAGCACAGTATTAACTTTCTACAGATAAAATTGCAACAAAATAAAATTTCAACACATTTTTCTTGTGAATTTACATTGCTTTTACTAACTGATTCAGTCATAATTTGTTTCATAATACTTGGGAGTTCTGATTGTATTTTATTATTTTGTATGGTCATGACTCAACTTTGACAGAAATGTGTTCAAACTTCATGTACATCCCTCAGCAATATATTATTTATCTTTTTTTAATTCTATAACTAAATATATTCAGTAGCCTTTTTTTATTAATAGTTAGCAACCTATTAAATCAAAACATGCCTAACTCAATATTTTAAATATAATAAGGCACCTATAATAAACTGGAATGAAGTCTAAATAAGAATATTATGTTAATCCAAATGCATTGCTTTGAAAGTTCATTAATTATCAAAAAAAATTCTTATTTATATAGTTTAATAATACGTACTAATTACAACTGCAAGCAGAAATTGTTAGGCTACAATTGCTTGTAAGGCAGCTGTACTGACCTTTCGACCACCAACGCTGGACTATTCGATTGTTAGTTTGCTCAGATAAATTGCAGATGTGCAAATCAAATTCTATTGTACAACCTATCTTTTATATACATAAGATTTTTAATTTTAAAAAGAAAAACTTTAATTAATGAGAAATAATATAGCTATTTCATATATATCTGATTATTGTGAGTATATTTATGTTGGACACATTGTTTATATTAAATTTTACAGTAGCATTCTCCCACACAATTATTAATAGCCTGTGTAAGCGTATGAAATGGTGATCACGTGATATGTTAAATTTAAAGTATTTCCTTTAAAGAATAAAAAACAAATAAAAATATTTCATAAATGATCATAACATAACTTTTAAATCAAATCAGATATATACAATCTGCTTTCTAAAAAGTCTTTAGAAAATCAAACTAGTCATCCAGAATATTGTAAAAGTACTAAAATTCATCAAAATATTAGTGACCCGCCGGTGACCACAATGCAATTCGTCAAATATCTTGGAAAAACATTTATCAAATAAATGCATTCTACTTTTGATTTTTTTCTTTTTTAAATTCATATAAGCTTTGTAAATTGCCATTATAATCAATCTTCATTGAAAACTTCGTGTTACATTTAAAAGGAAATAACTCTGTTTGATAAATATTACCTTTTTCGTTTTTTTTTTTATTTTTAAAATGAAGCCTTCAAATTTATACTGTTAAAGTAATAATATTGACCTTATCATCTATTTAACAGAAAATAAATTCTGTTATCACAAATAAATAGTTTTAACATTAATAAAAAAAGAAAGAAAGCAAATTAGATATTAGGAAAAGAAAAACGAAAAGCAGGAAATAAGTTCTGATTTAACATTATTTTCTTTTTACAGGCTTCTATTAAGGAAATAATATTCTCATAATTCTAGAAAAATCTAAATGTTTCTTTTTACTTGATATTATTTAAACATATTTTTAGAACATAATTATTAAATATATATTTTTTTTTATCAAAAAAGGAAACTAGTTATTAGATATATATATTTGAAACACCTATGTATGAATATTTATTATCCCGTTTCTAAAAGGAGATTGAGAACTTAGGCAAGAAACTATTATGTCTAAGCACAAACGAAGGATCATTACGCTGGTATTTGTTGCTTTATAAATATTTATTTATTAAAATTTCTAATATAGTCCATCAAAGCCTATCTGCAAATAGTCTAAATCCAAGGCATAATTTTCTCTGCTTTTATTAACTGCATTAGAGTAGGAATTCACTTTATTTTGTCTTCCCTGATTCAAATAAGATAAGCTTGAACAATCAATGGGCACTAGATAGCAGTACTATATTTATATCCACAGGCTAGTTTCTGGCTGCTGACATTGTTCAGAATTTATACTTACACATTTAGTAGCCACTTCAGTTTCTTCCAATAATTGAGTATTCAAAAATGGGATACTTTTGAAATTTAACATCATTGCTAAGAATTCAAGATGCCTAAAATTATCATAAAATTAAGATTACTAAAATATATAATTACTGATCCATTGTTAGAACTTAATAATTATATGAACAATTTAATTTGAATTCAAAACGTTAGGTTGTTTTGGACTTTATGTGATCAATTAAAATAGAGTGGAGTACACATTTAATACATATTTATCATTTACACATACATTCATTCTGCCTCATCAGGCAACTGAGAGAAAAGACCATGTTGTTTCTTGATCATAAACTCAGGTAAAAAGCCAATAAACTCACCATGCTGACTAATGCATGTTGGTGAGCAGTCCATCCATGTTCATATACTATATGAATAACCACATAGTAATAACAGCTGCAATAATGAACGTATGGAGTGGACCTTAGGAATTTGCCCTGCTCAGTTCCTTAAAGGCCTCCAAAATGAATCAAAGGGTCTCCTTTCAGTTAATAGCAAACTTCAGGGTTATGCTCCAACAAGTTTTCATAGTGATGAAGTAGTAGAAGATTTTTATATTATAACAGTTGAGAAAGAAGTGAAATGACAGTCTTACCATATCTGCCATACAGGGCGCCACTAGATCATTTGAACCTAGAAATTTTATAAAGTAGACATACACGCTGTTAAGATCATGACTTCCAGCGCAAGTCACTAGCTCATGAAGTAGCAGAGGTTTAAAACATTTATTAAATATATTTCTTTTAATAAAGAATAATAAAAACAATCACTAGATCACTGTCAGTATTAATAACACAAAGATTTTATTTACGTATATATATAAGTGACGACACACAAACTTGAAAAATAACTATATAAAAAAAAATATGTATGTTTCATTATTATTTACTATTATTTTTATTTGTTTTAACTTTTATTTTTAATCTTAGAAATGTTGAGTATAAATGAGTTACCCTGATGACGCACTTAAAAAACTTTCCAAACATTTGATTCCAGGCTAAAAGTCCGCAGCCACACCAACGCTCGCTTCCAGATATATATCAGCAACCAATGCAATGTGAACACGTTAGCATAGAATCACGCTGACAGGAATGTGCATCAGAACAGCATGATATTATTTGAAGAAACATGACCTTCATCAGTACAGGAATTTACGTCTGTCTGGCAAAGGAATCATGCATGTAATATAAAGAGAAAATGCTATGTATGGATGGGAGAGCGGTCTATCTTGCCGACTTATCTTTTCAATCCATAGAGCTGCAATGGGTCAATGGTGCAGGAAATACGTCTGCATCCATTTCAACAATATGACTACCTCTTTGGGGTCATGCATTCAGTTGGACTTGTCACCCTAGGTGCTAACACTCTTCATATTACATTGATATAAATGTCCATATATCTTTCCACCAGCATTGACACAACTATGAAACAAATAGTCCAAAATTAAAACCCCTTTAAAACTAACATATATTTAAATGAGTCTAGCAGCCATCTACACTCAACTAACATTTAAATTATTTTATTAATTTATTTCTAAAAAAAAAAAAATCTTTAGTTTACGGTTTTAAATCATTTTAAAATGACACATTATATTTAACTTTTTTTTTTTTCACAAATACTATTTTTAACCTATTTTTAAAATTTAATAATGCATAAATAATGATATGTGTTTTTATTTTTAAATTTAAGTTTGCAACCGCAAACCCCTACCCTATTATAAACAGATCTTATTAAGCATGAATAAAAAAATACAATACATATTTTAAGAGATTACGTTTTAACTTTAGATCAGAGTTTAAAATTGCAAAGTTTATAAAAAAAATAAAGTTCTGGTTTGATTTGGAAAGAAAGTTTATAGTTCATTTTTAGAAACAAATAAAGCTCGAAGATTTTAAATTTAAGAGTTTATATTTCTTATTTATAATTTATACTTTTCTTTCTCCGTGCTTCTTCCTTTGCGTTGAAGATCTGAGTTACGCAAGGCCATTTCTTGCGGATGATGACGATTTTATGAAGATTTCTGAAGATGTTTTATGAAGACGGTTCCAGTGGTTCGATCCTGGGATCCGTGGAGATGAAAGCTGCCTTTGGCCGGCCAAACTGAAGGAAGCACGATGAAGCTGATTATATCTTGGGTGACGGCGATAATAGCTTTTTAAATTTATATTTCTACTTTCAGCAAAGACGAATGAATTTAAATTTTTAATTTTTCTAATCTTGAACTAACTATTGCTTTTGGATTTTTCTTTTTATAGTCCTCAGGCACCTTATCTCTGGAATGCATAGATTCATCAAACATATTCCATATCTCTATTTCATTGGTTCCTTGAGTTTGTGGCCAAGTAGATTTTGGGTTTGTGGCTAAGTGAATTTTGGGTTTCTGGCTACGTGGATTTTTCCACTGAGGTCTGTGTCTATATCTTTGGGCGGGAAAAGCAAGTCTTTTGTTTCTATTTCGTAATCATCTTTTCAATGGTCATTTTGCCCTAAGGATCTGTTTGTAATTTTTATTTTTAAGATTAAAAACTCCCTTCGTTATTTTTAAAATTAAAAGGTTTTTTATTATATTTTATTTAAAGATTAGAATCTTTGCTTCAATTCTATCATTATTTTAAAGCTTATTTTACTTTAATATTTAAATCAAACATATTAATAAATTAATAATTCATTATTTGTGCATTTTGAACGTTTGTGCTTTTAATTCAGTATTAGATATTTACAAAAACATTAAGTATTAGAATTTAAATGTAACGCATATATATCCCGTTACAATATGGATGTACAAAAGACTTTTGATCAGAGTAAACAACATTTTAAAATTGTTATGGGAGACTATGATGCTAGAATTAGTAAACGAATGAAAGATGAAAGTGCTGTAGGTAATTTTGGTTATGGTAATAGAAATGAGAGAGGTCATAGACTTCTGGAGTTTGCAGAAAAAGAAAAACTTTATATTATGAATTCTTTTTTTTGAGAAAAATGTAAAAAGGAAATAGTCATGGAAGCATCCAAATGAAGATACAGCAGAATTGGATTATATTTTGACTAACAGAAAATACATATTTCAAGATTGTAATGTTCTTAATAAATTTAACACAGGAAGTGATCATCGATTAGTAAGATGTAAGATATGTGTTAATGCAAAACTAGAGAGACAAAAATTATTAAGGAAAACAATATTTACAGTTGATATTCCTAATCATCAGAAACACTCTAATGAATTTAAATTAAAACTTTATAAATTGGTTTCAAGTATTAGTAGATTTTGAACATGATTCAAATTTGAATAAAATTAATAAGAAAATAACTGATACACTTTTAAAAACTGCAACAATGGTAGCTGGTAGAAAAACGCAGCAATTGACCAATAAAATTTTTACTGAGACTAGAGAATTTATGAAGAAAAAAAGAAATATGAAAATATACAAAAATGATGCATTAAAAAGGATTGAATACCTCAAATTCTGTAAAATGGTGTGGAAAAGAGTTGAAAATGATATAAGAAATTATAACTGTGAACTAGCAAGAAAAGCTGTAGAAGAGAATAAAAGTCTCAAGAATGTAAAACAACATTTTGGTATTGGTAGGAAATTTATATCTGCAATAAGGAAAAAAGATGGAACTATTACAAAAAAGAGAGATGATATCATGAAATGGGAAAAAGACTTTTATCAAGAATTATATAGTAATAAAGAACAATTATCTCCTGTATCTATTATATCTTGCAATAAGGAAAAAAGATGGAACTATTACAAAAAACAGAGATGATATCGTGAAATGGGAAAAAGACTTTTATCAAGAATTATATAGTAATAAAGAACAATTATCTCCTGTATCTATTATATCTTCCAAATTGTCCAGAATTTTAAATGAAGAAGTGAGACATGCAATTAAATTTATGAAGAAAGAAAAGGCTCCATGTAATGATGGAATTATAATTGATATATTAAAAGAAGCAGGTGAAGAAATATATATATTTTTTTAGCAAAGTTATATATCAAATGTGTAAAGATAAAGATGTACCAGATGATTGGAAGAATGCAATATTAATATTTAAAAAAGGTGATAAAGAAGATATTAGAAATTAAGACCTATCAGCCTTTTATCAGTTTTATATAAAATTTTTACCAAGATAATTACAACTCATCTACAGAGAACATTGGTTTTCCACCAACCAAGAGAACAATTTGGATTCAAAAGTAGTTTTAGTACAGTAGATCATATCCAGGTATTGAGAGAAGTTATAGAAAGGACAAATGAATATGAGTTGCCATTATGCTTTGGATTTTTAGATTATGAAAAGGCATTTCATTCTATAAACATTTCTTCAGTGTTTAAAGCATTGGATCATCAAGGTATAGATACAGAATATTATCCTATTTTAAAGAATATTTATAAAAATGCAACAGCAACAATTAGATTACATAATGATACTAGGAAAGCCAACATTGAGAAGGGTGTAAGACAGAGTGATTCCATATATATTTATACAACTCCTATGAAATTGAATGTAATTTATTGCTTTCCAATCTAAATTGCTACATGACATCTATTATTTAATATATATGTATGTAAACGCGAATCAAATACTATAAAAAAATATATATTTATTTATTATTACAATCGCTAATTTTACCTTGGCATTTAACAACATATTCACGCAATTTAAAATATATAATGTCTTTAAAATAATAAAAAAAAAACAAATATATATATTAAAAATTGACTTTCATTATTATTAAGATTTATTTTAACATTCAAAAAGAAACGTATAGGTTAGTTTTCAAATATTACAATTGTATACACTTTGATAAAGATATATTTTAAATGTTATAAAAATAATAATAATAAATGTATAAAACAAAAAAAAAAAATAAGACAAATTTTAATTACCATTTAATTTCTTTTAATGTCTCTTCATTTTTCAATCAACTAACTATTTCAGGCATTTTCTTTTATTTTATTCATCCCAGAATAGCTCGAAGCAACTTTAAAATATGTATACATATTATTAATGAATTGATAGATTTTTTCTTGTTGTTAGAACAATTGATTCCAATCATTTTCTTGATATTCAATTATACAAATAATTAAATTTTAACTATTGTTCTGGATCATTAAAGAAATTTAAAGTTAAAACAAAATACATAAATAGCTATTTTCTGAAATCTATTTATGAACGCAGGTTTAATTTCAGGCTACATATTCTACTAGATTCCAATGGTGAAATAAGTTAGGCAAAAGAGGCAGGACTTTGCCTCGAATAATAAAATTTGTACTTAGCAAATCATGTTTAGTGTTAAATCTTGATCCAGGAATTATAGTGAGATATACAAGAAGAATTTGGGAATTGACAAAATAAAGCTGTGACTTCTTTCTTCCTCTGTTTTATTAATTAATCATCATAATGGTGATTATGTCCTGGGTTTCCATAGTAATCTTTTAGCCTATTGTTGTAATTCACGTGCAGATTGAAAAATCTTCAACACAGTTAATTGTTGATTTAATTTTTTTTTTTAAAAAATAACAAAACAAAGATAATTGTAAATATATATATATTACATTGAAAAATTCATTTTTACGATCTACAAAATAAATGACATAGATAAACAATCATAATGATAAGATCATTACATCTTTTATAATTTTCAAAAAAATAAAAAATAAAAGTACAATCTAATTATATTTAGCAATTTAAATACTACTGTTAATAATTATCATCGTAAAACAAAGCACACATCACAATAAATAAACATGAACAAAATAACAATAAAACAATTAATAACAATAACAACCTATTTACAAATCCTTAAGTAAAACTAAATCAAAGAGATTTTTTAAAACTATACTGACACTTCAAAATGAAAGGGTGGATTTTCCATCTCTTATAATACATATTATAACAATATAAGAAAAAATGTGATCAAATTTAAACTCAAGCAATAAAATTATAAAACATTAGAGGAAAATAAAAATAAATAAATTTTTACTATTATTAATCCACCACATATATATAAATCATAACCCTTGACATAAATAATCAAATCCATGTTTTGTATCAAACTCACTATGTTAAAAGAATCAATTCAACACTTAAAAAGAACAACTTCATTCTGATGGTTGGCAGTATATATGTACAAATCACTCTTCTTTTTGAGATCAGATAAAAAACTCTTGCTGACTTATCAATATGTGTATTTTGGAAGCTGCAATTGAAGAATTTGTTGTTCGGTGACAAAAGTTGGCAGCTATCAAAGTAGAACATCAAACTATAAGATTCCACTGAAGATGGATAAGAGCTAAAAGAAAAAGGCTGATGGATTTGAATTGGATAAACTAAAAGATTTTAAATTAGAAATTCCAGAACTAGGTTTAAATTTATTTAATATTTCAAGAACATTTTAAATTTCTAGTCAGAGAGTTATACCATCTCTCACTTGAGATTTCAAAAAGGCAACATCTAGCTGTCCAACAAACTCAAGTACTCTAATTAACTACTTAGATACATATGCATACCATCATGCATGACTAAGTATAAAGTTACCTCATGGGAAGAGATTTTTTCAGCCATAACCACCAAAATGGAATTCATCTTGAAGCAGCATCTATTCATCTATTCTGAAGGCAATACCAAACTTTACTACTTGGGTCTGAAGATGTGAACTTAACAATTCAAAGTATACTATGTAGGAAAAGAAATTTGGATCACCATTATGTATGTTCCAGCCGAACCCAACCAACGGGATTATGAATGACGGAAATAAGGACATGCATATGGTGTCTTGATTTCTTTTTGGTTGACATCATAAAATTAATTATATATATTTGTTGCAGTTTTTAAAAATGTATCAGTTATTTTCATATTAATTTCATGCAAATCTGAATTATGTTCAAAATCTACTAATACTTCAAACCGATTGTAAGTTCTAATTTGAATTCATTAGAATGTTTCTGAAGATTAGGAATATCAACTGTAAATATTGTTTTTCTTAATAATTTTTGTCTCTCTAGTTTTGCATTAACACGTATCTGACATGTTATTAATCGATAACCACTTCCTGTGTTAAATTTATTAAGAACATTACAATCTTGAAATATGTATTTTCTGTTAGCCAAAATATAATCCAATTCTGCTGTAACAAAGGTAGCTGGTAGAAAAAAGCAGCAATTGACCAATAAATTTTCTACTGAGACTGGAGAATCATGAAGAAAAGAAGGAATATGAAGATATACAAAAATGATGCATTAAAAAAAATTGAATATCTCAAATTTTGTAAAATGGTGCAGAAAAGAGTTGAAAATGATATAAGAAAATATAACTGTCAATTAGCAAGGAAACCTGTAGAAGAGAAAAAGTCTAAAGAATGTAAAACAACATTTTGGTATTGGTAAGAAATTTATATCTGCAATAAGAAAAAAAGATGGAATTATTACTAAAAAGAGAGATGACATCATGAAATGGGTAGAAGACTTCTATAAAGAATTATATAGTAATGAAGAACAAGTACCTCCCATATCTATTACATCTTCCAAATTTCCCTGAATTTTAAATGAAGAAGTAAGACATGCAATTAAATTTATGAAGAAAGTTCCAGGTAATGATGGAATTATAATTGATATATTAAAAGAAGCAGGTGAAAAAATAGAAATTTTTTAGCAAAGTTATATACCAAATGTCTAAATGACAAAGATGTACCAGATGATTGGAAGAATGCAGTATTAATATTTAAAAAAGGTGATAAAGAAGATATTAGAAATTACAGACCTATCAGCCTTTTATCAGTTTTATACAAAATTTTTACCAAGATAATTATAACTCATCTACAGAGAACGTTGGATTTCCACCAATCAAGAGAACAAGCTGGCTTTAAAAGTGGTTTTAGTACAGTAGATCATATTCAAGTATTGAGAGAAGTTATAGAAAGGGCAAATGAATATGAGTTGCCATTATGCTTTGGATTTGTCGATTATGATAAGGCATTTGATTCTATAAACATTTCTTCAGTGATTAAAGCATTTGATCATCATGGTATAGATCCAGGATATTGTCATATTTTAAAAAAAATATTTTATAAAAATGCAACACCAACAATTAGATTACATAATGATACTAGAAAAGTCAACATTGAGAAGAGTATAAGACATATCTCCAAAACTTTTTACAGCAGTGCTGCAAGAGATATTTTGTGGATTAAAATGGGAAGCTAAAGGAGTGAAAGTAAATGGAGATTATTTAAGTCATTTAGATTTTGCAGATGATGTGGTTGCTTTTGCAAATAATGCTTTAGAGTTGCAGAAAATGTTGTAAGAGTTATCAGATGAAAGTAGAACTAAAGATATATATTAAAAAGACTAAAGTAATGTTTAATGCATTTTCTCAAAATATGAAATAAAGATTGATTATGATGAGTTAGAAGAAGTTAACAGTTACAAATACCTTGGTCAGATTATTAATACAGATAGAAACATAAAGGATAAAATTAATGATAGAATTAAACTTGGTTGGAGTGCTTTTGGTAGAAATAACTTGATACTAAAAGGAAATATGCCTATGTATTTGAAAAGGAAGGTTTTTAATAAATGTGTTTTACCAGTTCTTACTTATGGATCTGAGACTTGGACACTTAATGGAAGAGCAATACAGAGACTTCAAACCACTCAAAGAAGTATAGAAAGATGTATGTTGGGAGTAGCAAGAAGAGATCAAAAATGCAATATATGGGTAAGAGAACAAACAGGTGTTACTGACCTCATTGAAAAAAATAAAAGACTGAAGTGGAGTTGGGCTGGACATATTGCTAGAAGAGATGATAATAGATGAACAATTGAAATCTTAAACTGAATTCCAAGAGATTGTAAAAGACCCAGAAAGAGACCACATGTGAGATGGACAGATGAAATAAAAAATTGTGCAGTGGTGATGTGGAGAAGAGGTGCTAGAGATGAGAGATGGATTGAACTTGGAGAGACCTTCATTCTGCAGTAGATTGATAATGGTCAATGATGATGATGATGATATATATTGTACCTATATTGATATAGGCACATATAATTTTATCTAAAATTATATTATTAAAATAATCGTTCATAAAAGAAAACATTAAATTAAACGTTGAAGAGTTTATTGCAGTTTGTTTTAGAAAAAAGATAAGAATTAAATAGTTTTCTAGCGTTAGTTTTTGAAATAAAAAAAAGCTACAATTAATTAATCAAAAGGGGGGAGGGGGAGTCTTGGTTTGAGAAATGAAACTAAGGGTTATAAAAGGAAGTAAAGAGTTTTTATTAGTATTCGTAAAAATATAATTTAAAAAGTTAAAACATACAAATCTCTTTTCATTCAAGTTTAATTAAAGAAAAAATAATGTTAAAACTAAATAGTAAATTGTATTAAAAATATATGTGCGTATATATGTGCGATTTGTAAATAAATAAAATGTATGTGAAAGTTAAAGAAGATTATCATTAAAAAACACGGCAATGGCTATTAGATATTAATTAATATAAAACAATACGTTTTTGCATGGCTATTACTAATTAAGCAATCTTTCAAAACACGTTTATCAAATGATTATCAATTCGACAACAGATCTTTGCCGGGAATATTTCGACAACACATTGCAGATATAAATAGACTCTTTTTATTGGACAGTAATCAGTTCCACAAATTAATTGAGTGAGTTCAGTTCACAAAGTAATTGAGTAGTGCAGTTCAGAAATTAATTGAGCAGTTAGCAAACAAAATGCAGTGTTGAGAAGATCTTGGGAATGCATGTTTATCTCCAGCCCAGATGTCCGAGAAAACAGCAGATCTTCCCGTGAAATAATGTCAGCTTAACATCTTAGAAAATCTCCGTCAGTATCTATTTGTCTCCGATAGTAATAATCGTGAAAATCAGGAAACTCAGCAAGGAAACGTCCCAGCCGGCTGGAAGCATTCGTACTGGAACCATTCATACTGGAAGAAACAACAAACAAGAAGAAAACAAAGTGTTAAATCTACGTTCAAAATCCTAGGTAAAACATTTGCTTATTTTCGTTTATACTGTAATAGCCATTGCATTTCATTAATTCGTGCGAATCCTCCAAGAGTCTAATTATATGAACTCGATATCATACATAAATGAACTATTGATATGTGTGTGATTAAATTTCAAATGCTATGTAGTCCTTTATTATCATTATTATGTGTGTGCATGAGTTAATATGTGCGTGATCATTATATCAATATTTATTAGTTAAATTAGAGTGTTCTGTTATTAAATCTATAGGAATATTTAAACTATTTAGAAATGTTAATTTAAAATATGCGTGTGTTTTATTAGAATTATAAAATGTTTAAATTTAGTAAATAAATGTTAGTCAATAAATTATCTTTAAAATTAAACTTTATTTGTCAGACAATTCTTTTTATCAATTCCTTTTATCAAATTTTTTTATCAATTCTTGTACAATTCTTTTTATAAATTCTTTTTTACAATTCTTTTATGAAGTCTTAACCACTAATTATGTATAATTTATTAGTGATTACAAACAGCTGAGCTAGTCGTGGATTTAGGTGTTGAGTTAGTGGCCATTGCTCAAAGTGCGTTATTTATTCATCCTTGAATAGATAGCTGGCACCCGTGTTTATACACAAACAAAAAAAGTGCTTTGGACATGGTGTTCAACTCAACAGCTGAGAAGAAGCTATGTCCTGGAAATGTAACGTTAGTTATATACTTTATAGCTATCGTTTGGGCATACATACTCTCCGAGTATGTTCTTCTCTGCCTAAGAGACCGGTGATTCGAATCCACATATTCGAACACAGTTCAATATATATATTATTTCTTTCCCTTGCCATAGATTAACAGGATATATATTCTTGTTATGTCAAAAAGGGGGAAAATATTACTAGCTTAATTGTAAGTTGAAATAAAACATAGGGTCAGACATGAACTTGCTTGCTGTTGAATTTGATCATCACTAGTGTTAGAGGTAATACTTTATATTGTCCAGCATTAAATACCAACACTTGTACAGTTACACTGTTATCCATTGTTTGTTTTTTGATACTAACCATTTTATTATTTATTTGGTTTTTCAAGTATATATAATTAAAAACTTCTAGCATGAATGGTGTTTGCTATCATAATAGAAATAAATTATAATAGAAAGGGGATCCCAATCAACCATTATGCTATTTAATATAAATCAATCACTAAATATGTTGTAAACAAAGAATTATGATTTTACTAAATTTTAAGTTAGTAAGCAACTATATATATATAAATAGCAATAAGTTAAAAATTTTTTTTTAATATACAGTGTTGATATCGAATGATTACTCTTTGAGGGGAACAGAAGGATGAATTAATGACTATCAATAATATGGTTCAAAGAATAGTCATAAATATGTGAATGAATAAATTGATATTGTATATAGTTTCATGGTAAATAAATTGTAATATGTATGAATAAAAAAAATGTTTTCAAATTAAAGTCACTCACGTTTTTCATTATTCATTTATCAATTTATCACAAACCAATGCAATAAAGATTGTAATATAAATATTTATTGAAGAGAATATTGTATGTATTCTCCTTGAGCTTGAATTCTGGGATAAATTAAATTTAGGGATGAAGAAAAAGGAAGGGTGCATGTGGAGGTATCTGATATATGTTCATATGCAAACATATTGCCTCCAAAGATTGAGATCAAAGTAGTTAGGAGTTTAGAAATTTAGGAATCCTAGATATGCTTTCTCGCCCACTCTGATGGCCTATCAAATATACTAATATGCAAGGCCAGGATCCAATCCATGTCATAAGTTATTTATAATTCTTGATAACATCATTTGAAGTATTACAAAAAGTGAAATTTATTATTGGTTATGCATGTAATACTTACATGTAAAACCAAAAAAAAAAAATTATTCTGATAAGAATTATTTTTATTGTTATTAAGTGCTATCAAATAGACATTGACTGTGAATAATATTTCTTCACAATGATATAACATCTGCTTAAGTTTTCAGAGGTTTAAAATATATTTTTTATTGTAATGAAATGTGGTTCCATTTGGTTATTTCAGATGTTTGAACTTCTTATAAACCTTCAAACAATAATACATCCAATCATTATTGTAATGATTAAGTTTACCTATCTTATACCATTTACAACTTTCTTAAACACTTCATCAACACTATTTCTTTATATCAAATCTAACAGATTCGACGGTCCTGCAGGACAGTCGAAACTGTTAGTTTTGAAATAAATAGTGTTGAGAAAGTGTTTTAGAAAATTGTACATGGTATAATATAAGTAGAAATCAATACATAGAAAAAGGAAGAAGAAGAAAAAGATATTTACCCATCTCACTGCAAGGTTGCCATTATTCTATTCCACCTTAAGGAATAAATTAATATTTATAAACAAAACAAGAGATAAATCAACCTTTAAATATTAACAGGAAAGTAAATAAAAGTAGCACCTATGTAGAGAGTGAGGCAGGCTTATTACCTTCTAAATTGAAATGAAGTAGCATCTACAGTATATACTTTTTAAATGTCATCTAACAGATTAGAATTTAAAAATAATATAGAATTATACTGAATGATTTTGCAGAAATTTTTTTTAAATCATTAAAAAAAATTTTTTTTTAATAAGATACACTAAATATTAATTTAATTTAGTATGATTAATAATTTTATTGGGTATTCTCATTTGTAAAATGTATTCTTTTCAAGATATATATTTTATTTATCAAGATTTTTTAAAATCTGAAACACAAACAAAAATATAATGAATATCATAAATTTTTTGGATTAACTATCTAGGTCAGATAAAGGAAAGTCTGCTTGGATTAAAATCATAAGATGTTGTAGTCCAATTCTTCTCACTGATGAAAGCTAATAATGAGAAATAAGTCTTTGAATATAAATATTACATTATTATTTAGTTTTCAAGGATTACTCAAGCTTACAACAGATGTTTATGAAGTGATGTAAATAAGATGAATTTTAGTTTCTAAAGTATATGCTGATTGTAAACAAAAAGCTCACGAAATATTTTGTTAATATATTTATTTGTTTTAAAAAAAATCTTCCTTTTAAATTTATGATATAGAGACTTATTTTACATACATTTTATTTTTATACACTTTGGCATTAAAACTTATAATATCCATTTCTTTTTTCTTAGAATGTAGTAATTTTCTTTTTACGATAAAGATATAAGGTTAAAATTGGAATTAATAAACACTATAGAGAATATCAAAAAAATATAGTCTTTCTTAATAAATTTGTCTAATTAAATTGGCAAATTTTGATAAGTGTTGATGAAGCAATTTTTTATATTTTAAAATCTTGACTTTCTAAACATCTTCTTAGAAAAATAGTTTACTACATTTCAAACTTTATTTAAATGAATACTATTATTATAAAGCACTGAAAATTAGAAATTATTAAAACGGAAGTCGAATTCCGATAATGCTCTATTACTTTAAATATTATAAATCTACGTGCACTCACACGTCAGTGAGAATTTAAAAAAGTTAAGTGAATCAAATAAGTTTAGTTGCATTTCTATATATACACCAACTTTCACTGCTGAAAAATTGAAGGGTGACGTGGATTGAAGCCTATGCATTAAAGTTTGAAGATTTGCTACCTTAATATAAAATCCAGCTCTAATAATATATATGTGAGATATATGATCTGAACCAAGTGCAGAGATTGAATCTATTGTGTGCCTAATGTTATAATTAAATTTTGAATTGTACAAATCTAGTTAACCCGCGGCAGGAGAAAGACGGTGTCTCATTTTTAACAACCCACGCGTAGATTTATAATATTTAAAGTAATAGCGCATTATCGGAATTCGACTTCCGTTTTAATAATTTTAAACTTGAATACTGTAAATAATTAACACATTTGTTTAAAAAATTTTTAATAAAAAATAATATTATTTTTTTGGACAATTTTTAGATAGCACAAACTTGCCTTCCAATCACGTGTTTGTTTTATATATATATTTTAGCAATAAATTTATGTTAATTAGATAAAATTCTGTAGTTCAAAGAAGATTAATTTAACTACATAAAATAGTTATGTTGTTATTAATGTCAATATTTTTAAAAAGTAAAATGATGATGATGATAATAATGATGATGAAGATGATGACAGTAAAAATATTTATAATACATGGGTACATTATTTCAATATTTATATGCAAAATATAAAATAAATAAATTAAAAATTGTTATAAATAAATTTTATTGCTTTATTTTATTAGTATGACAATTTAAGTATTTTCAAATTCGGTTTATTTTTTTTTATCAAATTGTTAAAAAAAATTATCAACATTTTTTTTATTGACTGAATAAAAGTTTCTATTGCTTATACTTTATCATATAAAATCTTCCTCCTTCCTAAAAAATGTTTTTTTTTTTTAAAAAAAAGTAAGATATACATACGTAATTCATACAACATGATACGTTTTATTTAGATTAATAGGAGAAAGCAACAGTCAAAAAAGGAACTGAGCAGACATGGCAATAACGATAAAAGATAAATGTCAGGGTCATGTAACAAATTTTTGGATTTAAGTCATAAAACACATTGTAAAAGAAATATAAAAGTAATAAAATATGTTTATATTGGTAAGAAAAAAAGTGATATAAGACATTAAATTTTCAAGAAAACATTCATAAATGTGTAACATGGTTTAAAGATCAGCTAAAATGGGAAAGAAAAAGTCATTATTAAATATTTCCAAATTATAGTTAAAAATAAAAATTGAGTAGTAAATTTATAAGAAATACATAAAATTTCTAAATGTAAATTGCATTGTCATATCCCTTATTTTTAAACAAACTAAAAGATTATCAGAAATTGTTATCCAGGAATATATTACAAATAAGGATACTTTTTTCACCCACTGGACACCAGGTGACGCTGCAGAACGATTTTTATCACATCCTGCTTAATTGGTCATTGTGATGTAATTTACATACTTAAGTATGTATGCTATACTTGTATTTATATATAAAAATAATAATAATTAGGTATTTCTATCCATGGTCTAATATATATATTCATGCGTGTGTATCATTAATACTCGATAAGTTTTGGAAATGTAATTTTAAGATTTAAATAATAAAATTAATTATTGTGTGTGTTTAACATATGTTAAATAATTATGCTGTTTTTTTTTGTAGAATTATATATCTATAAGATAATTAATATATAATAAGACGAAGGAAAAAAGTGGATGTAAATATGAAATGGAAAGATAAAGCCTATAAATATATTTATTATTGTGTAAATATGGAGGGAAAATATTTGAAATGCTTTTTTAAAAAAAGAGGAAAGCAGATTAGATAATATGAATATATTATTTTAAAAATGTTGTGGTATTTTGTCAATTTTTATTTTAAATTGGTTTAAAATTATGCATAATAAATAAAGCATTTCAAACTATATTTAAAACATCATAATCGATAATGTGGTTGAACATTTTTAATAACAATTTGCCTAACAGTTAGATTGTAAAGCAAATGTAAAATGATTATTTATACTAGCTTTCTTAGAAATTATAAAGTTTGTAAGTTCAACAAATAATATAATTCAGGGTAAACTCTAATTAAAATTTAATTATAAATATAACATCAATCAATACAGAAAAACATTGAACTTCAAAGATAGAAATAATTTCTACTCATTTTAAAAACGATTGTAACTTTAAAATTGCTAGAAAATATGTAATAACTAATAAATATAATTTTGATTATATATAAGCTTCCTGAATACTGTTAATATCAATATATCTTCTTGTTATATCATAAAGCAAATATAAAACTACCATTGATGTTTGCTTTCTCAAAATACATGGAGCTTAATATTAATATTACAACATATGGAGATTAATATTAATATTATAAACAATACTAACACACTCTTTCATGCTCTTTACACAATGCAAATACAATATTTTATCATATCCAAGCTTCCAAAAACAGCTGACAGTTTTAATTGTCCAACAGTTTTTTGTAACATGTAAAGATTGCAAATTCAACAAGTAATATAATTCAAATCAAAATGTATATCAAACACAGATATAATCATAGCCTCATATAACATAGATGAACACTAAATTTCATGTGATAGCATAATTTCTATTCATTTTAAAATATTTGTGAGTCAATAATGAATATCAAATATCAATAGGTTATAAATACAATGTTTACTTTGTGTTGTAGTAAAGAAGTATACTAATACTAGTAGTTATTTTAGATATAATTTGAAATGCTGTATTTATTAGATATTACATATTAATTATTGGTTATTAATTCACAAAAGATTTAAGAATAAGGAGAAACTGTTCTTACTTAAAGTTTAATGATCATATTGAATAGTAGTGGGGCTTAAATCAGGACTTGAGTTGAAATTTACTCTGAATCATATTACTAGTTGCAATCTCTATAAATTTCCATAAAGCAAGCTTAAAAGGTCATTTATGCTTCCTTTGAATTCTATCAAGAAGGCATACATGTATATGTGTATGTGTGTTTATGTATGTATACAATCAGATAAAATAAATATAGTAAAAAAAACTCTGAAAATAAACTCTTCAATATTCAATATACCAATATAAAAAATGAATAAATAATTATAGCCAGGTTACAGTATGTACATCACCTTAATAGCATTTAAAATTTTAACTGTTAAATGCTACTCAGGATGGCATACTTGCCATAAGATGACTATAGCTATTATTTGTGTTTTTCTATTTGTATTAATGAATATTGTAGAGTTTAGCTCAGAATTTTTGTTTACATATATATATTTCATGAACTGCAAAATTGCTATGTAAATGTTATTGCCTAGAAATTTTGATAGCATAATTCTTTTTTAGATTAATTAAAGAAGTTTTAAAAATTAAAGTTAAAAATTTAAATAGTATATAATTAAGCACATATAAAATATAAATGCCATATACAAATGTATAAATAACTATATGCACAAACATATGAGTTCATGTTAAGATAAGTAAAACTTTTTTTAAAATAAATTCTACATCTTTAATTGGATTAGAGAGATCATTTTGCTTTACAAAGAAGAAAAGGTGTCTTTGAAATTCAGTTTTATAAAGATTGTTTTGAATAATAATAAATTATAATCCTGTTTTTGAAATGAGTATGATGAAAATTATAAATAAATTTTTAAACTTTGTAGACAAGATATAAATAACAAGTTCTAATAAATAAATAACATAATCATTTACTAAAGATAATTTGTACTCATGTAGGAATATTAATTATATGAAATATTGACTTTTTTTAAAAGAAAAACTAGTCTGGCATAAGGTTAAAATTTATTAAAACAAAATTTTGTTGTAAATTCATCCCGATTGTATTTCTTAGTGTTGAAAAAAACTAAAATATTATGTGCTGTTGCACATTGATACTAAATAATCAATGGGAAATTCACCAATAGTTGTATTCAAATGGCAGAATAAGCTTCTGTTTCATATCAACAATATATTTGTGCACTAAACACTACAAAATGTTTGAGTAAAAGCCATTTTAAAAATCAAAATGATTTGTAGACATTGCATTGTAAGATGCTTGAAAAGTATATTTTGTTTTAAATGTTAACGATTTATGTAATCAATATCTTGATGGAATATACTACATTCTTTTGGCATTAAATTAAGTCTGTGTAAAATTATCTGTAGAAGTATTTTTATTTAAATTATAAAAGTCTAAAATAAATCACATGTTGCTTAACTTTAACCAATCTTGAGCTAATTTCAATTCTCATCTTCAAAATATATTATTATGATGTATGGTACCAATGAATTCAACAATACATAAACTATAAGCAAAACTGAATATTAAATTTAAAGAAATAAGCAGATTAATCATAAGAAAAATAATTATATTACTATTTTTTTAAATGCTGTTATTGAAGATAAAAAAATCGGTTTGTTTGTTTATTTGTATATTTATTAAGTTTTGATCTTTTTAAAGTTAGAATGAAATTTTAAAATTTGAGGTTTCAATAGAATTGCTTGAAATCTGGTATATAAGTAAATAATACCAGGGTAATCCATTTAAGACACTCATCTTTCCAGTAGGTCATCTAGTTTTTTTTAGATATGGGACAAAGGATGGGAAAATATTAAAAATATTCAATAATTTCATATATCAATTAAAAATTGTTCTTAGAACTTTCATTTTTTTAAAATAATGTTCATGGGAGGGCAGTACAAGGATTTTTTTCTTTCAATATGATATTCTTTTAGCATTTTAAAATCAATATTTAACAGATTTAAGTTCAATATAACTTGAAGATATTTTGTAAAATATTTATAAAAGTGATAGGACACATCAATTTTTTAAATGGGTGAATTAGTTTTTTAGATAAAAAGAGAGGGGAAATTTTTTAAATAATGCTCCCTACTGATTTTATTTTGATTTAAGTAACAAGAAAGTTGTTTATAATATAAAAGATATAATATAAAAACTTAATGAATTTTTAACATATATAATTATGTACACATACTAGATATGATATTTACATAAAGTGTATATATATATTAACTTATTGCAGAAATACATAGTGATGTATATGCACTATATGTATGAAATTGATTTAAAGTAAAATTATATGTATTAAGTAATGTTTATTTATAATATAGTATTGGTAAGCTTTTTTTTTTAATTAATAAAAAAATTCCATTGAAAGTAAAAATGTTAAATACTTTTTAGTTAAAGGAATATTTTATATTTTTAATCACTAATATACACATATATTAAGATGTACACATACTAAATAGAATATATATATATGATCACTAGATGGAGCTTACCAGTAGCTGTAATCAAGCTTTATTTTATAAGTGCCAAAAAGAGAAAGAAATCAAAATCTCTATTGGAAAGTCCCTATCTTCAGACCAATTGGTTTCAAGCTTATGGCTCACCTCAGTGGAGCACTGGGACTCTAGAAACTAGATCTAAAATACTAACTCAAAAGTCAGCACTTATAAAACATGTTTCTATCAATTTCAAAGCCTGAACTTTTTAGACATGAGATAGATATTTTGCGATCTTTTTTTGAATTGAGAAATTTATGTATATTTAATTCTAATATTTTAATTGCAAAAAAATCTAAAGATGCTAGAATATTTAAAATGTGGTAACTTGAAATAAATATATCATGTTTTGATATGAGTTCTTTTTGTTATCAGATGATTACATTCTTTGCAAGATATTTCTTCAAAAAAAATTTTCAAGTGCCTATAGCCTTGATTTTGTCCATGAAGTTTGTTAAGATTTAGGATTATCTATACACAATAATTGTGTAATATTTAAAAATAATTAAAATTATATATTATTACATATTTAATTTATATGTATATATTTTTTAAAAATAGAATATAAGTACTAGTGTAATACCTACAAAGAAAATCATGGCGTTTTAGACTTCAAACTGATTGCTGATATGTCACCACCAACTATTTATTAGAATATATTGCAATATTTAAAAATTATTAAAAAAATGTAATATTTTAAAGCGTAATTTGACAGATTTATCAGAGATTGATATTTTTATTCAGATTTTAGAAACAAATGTCAACAAAAACACATTTAGTTGATTTTAGAAAATCTGCTTCTTGTGAACACATAATGATAAAACAGTTCTTTGTTTTTTTCTCATGATTTTATTTTTCAATATTTACAAAGTTTGAATATGATTTTTTTAGAATTTATTTCATTTATAAAAAGTATATTACTACTAAATCAAGTTCAATTTATTTTATTCTGACATAGAATGATGCTTTAATATTAAAATCAAATGTTGAAATCTTACAAATCTCTCATCATGGAGAATATTCAAATTTCCAGGAAGAACATTAAATCTGTTCAATGATGTAGGGTTGATATAAGCTTAAACTGAAACAATAGTTTTTAAAATAAATCAAAATGGAAATTGATAAATCAGTGCAGCCTATTTTTATATGATATTGGAAAAAAAAATCACTTTGAAAAAATAATATTTAAATCAACTGATTAAAAAAATTGAAATTATTAAAAAGTATTTATCTGTAGTTTTGATGTACTTATGTGGGTGTGGTAAATCAATGTGAGTGAATTATATATCCTTCATAGAGGTTTCATGGTTTTAGAAAGTTATCTCCTTTATTAATTTTATATCAGATCACATGTTGGGTTAGGATGACCATATAGTCTATAGGCTCCTGTTGGAAATATAATAAATATCCAATGTTCTAAGCATTAGGATGTCATGTTTCAAGCAGTTGATGATATTTTACACAGATGCTTATCACTATATACATATAATTAAATTTAAAATTTAATAATCTGTTGATAAATAATAAATAAACAAGAAATAATATAACTTGTAAATGAGACAACCAGATTTATAGATATGCAGTATTAATAATTTTAATAATAGACATGCAGAGAAACTTATCTTTGTTAAAATTAATGCTGAATTTAAATGTGTTCAATGTATTACTTTTTCAAATGTAAACCTTAGTTATACTTATTCGCGATGTCTGTAAATGTTATTAAAACAGGCGAAATTCTCTATACGTATTGCCACTCAGTGCAAGCCAGACTAATCAATGGATGCCAGAAGGCATGTGCATAAAATCCCCATCTAGTACCTACTCATCCAATATCCACAGACTAGTTTCTGGCTTGTGGCCTTCATCAGTTAAGAGCAAGCATAAGAAATGTGATCATGTGATGTTTGTTGTCTGTAAATGTTTTTAGAAATTACTAAGTAAAATATTCCCACGTTATATAAATAAATATCTTTTATTTATTGACTAATACAAAATTATTGTTGGTTTTTATGAATTAATTGTCCTGTTACAATACTTACTCATTTTTAATAGATGTGAATGTGTACTATCTCATAATTAATTCAAAAATGTAAATTATTACATATCATTAGTTTTCCAATTCAACATAAAAAAAGAACAGCATTTACTCAACTAATTAAATAGATAAATCAATTTCATTCAAACTCAATAGATTTTAGAATTTGGTAAACAGCAATTTAATTATTTTTGTTTTATGATTAATGAAGATAATGTCTTAGTTTTGATTTAAAATGCAATTTATTTTTCTTTATTGTTCATAATTTGTAAATATTTCATTTTTTCCCTTAATTTCATTATATAAATTCTCTCGACTATTTATTAATATTTCAGGTAGTTATTTAAGACCTGAAGACTAATAGAAGACGTGAACTCTGACTAGCAAATGTGTTACCTATAATGGCAGTATGTACTAATTTCGGATATTAGAATAATACATAAATTCATGACTTGTATGAATTGTTAATGGAGTAAAGAAGTGTAATCTTATGTTATATTCGAACATAAGACAATTTGTATTAGGTTAATGGAAGTGAGTAAGAAAAAGTGATTTGAACCATATTTCTTGAGTTCCACATTCTACTTTCAAACCTGGTATCTACCAATGTGAAATTTGATAGAGGTGTAGATTAAATATAATAGAATATTGAATTAGTCAATTCTAATCATTTCAAAGACTGTAATTATATCAACTTCTATCCATTACAAAATAGGACCTATATCTCTGGAATTTGAGTCTAGTATAGGGTTTACATTTTTTATATATTTGGTTGTCTGTTACAATATATATATATATATATGATAAACAAAACAAGTTATAAATTTCGTAACTTTCTTATAGCTTGCATTTTATGATCACTAGATGGAGCTTTACCAATAGCCCACTATCAAGTTTTGTTTACATAAACGCTAAAAGAGATAGAATTCAATATCTCTTTCAAATTGTCTCCAACCTTTAAACCATGGTTTCGAGCCAGTTGGCTCATGTCAGTAAATGGTAGGAAGACTAGAAACTAGATCTAAACACCAACTCTGCAATCAGCATTTATCAAACACGTTTCTATCAGCTTGAAAGCATGACTTTTTCAGATACATAAATATCTTCAAATCCAGTCAAATATAGCCCATATAGCTATCTACTTTGTTTGACTGGATTTGAAGATATTTACATATCTGAAAAATTCATGCTTTCAAGCTGATAGAAATGTGTTTGATAAATGCTGACTGCAGAGTTGGTGTTTAGATCTAGTTTCTAGTCTTCCTACCATTTACTGACATGAGCCAACTGGCTCGAAACCATGGTTTAAAGGTTGGAGACAATTTGAAAGAGATATTGAATTCTATCTCTCTCAGCGTTTATGTAAACAAAGCTTGATAGTGGGCTATTGGTAAAGCTCCATCTAGTGATCATAAAATGCAAGCTATAAGCAAGTTATGAAATTTATAACTTGTTTTGTTTATCATAAATGTACCCTTGAAGGTTTTTGCAATGATATAGATTGCAGAGGCTTTTACTATATGGTGAAACTGAACTGAATTCAGACCCATATACCTATCTAGTTTGTTTGACTGGATGTGAAGATATTTAGATATCCGAAAAATTCAGGCTTTCAGGCTGATAGAAAAGTGTTTCACAAATGCTGATTAGTAGAGTTGGTGTTTAGATCTAGTTTCTAGTCTTCCTACTCTTTACTGACATGAGCCAACTAGCTTGAAACCATGGTTTAAAGGTTGGAGACAATTTGAAAGAGATATTGAATTCTATCTCTCTCAGTATTTATGTAAACAAAGCTTGATAGTGGACTATTGGTTTTCCATCTAGTGATCATATATATATGCTGTAATTGTAAGAGGATACAAATTAGAAGCATGGGATATAAGTTTTACTTAGAAATACCAAATATGTCTGCCAATGCAATGAAATAAACTTGGCAATATCATTAGAAAAAATATTTGTTTTTACATTTCATTACCATAAACTTAAATACACTTCAAAAGTAAACAAAAAAAGAGAAATTAGTAGACATTATTGCTAATAAAAGAATATCAATCATTAAAAAAATAGCAATGTCAACATGAGCTCCAAG
Source organism: Epiperipatus broadwayi (assembly GCA_028023455.1). Lineage (NCBI taxonomy): Eukaryota > Metazoa > Onychophora > Udeonychophora > Euonychophora > Peripatidae > Epiperipatus > Epiperipatus broadwayi. The sequence goes on from JAQFVV010000004.1 coordinate 13,155,999, forward strand.
AATAAAGATTCCATTATTAAATAAAAGCTTCTTCAGGTAAAAGTTTTAAAACTTTAAGCTCAGATAAATGTTACAAATATATAATAACAAATACCAATATTCTGGGTAACTCACAAAATTTAAAAACACTGCAAATAAAAAAATGTTAACTCATATAGTAAGAATAGCAATAAAACAGATTATGTTACAAAATTACTTTGCTTACTTGCTCCTATAAAATGCCCTTAGAGATCAACAAATAGAATCAACATGAACAAAAACGAGGGTCTAGTGTCCAGAAAGTACTTAATCTAGTTTTGGCTTGTTGCTGTGAATGTCTAGCAAATACAATAACAAATAAAAAAGCAAACACAAAAAACCCCAAAGTTTCACTAGATCCAACGAATAGTAATTATAATACAAATTTATCTACTTAACATCATCAAGATAAAATTCACAATTGATTAAATTAAGTCCTCTTCTTTTGGCAAGCTGAATTATTAACACAAAATATTTGCAAGTAGCTTCTCTCCTACCACATTATCGATCAGTTTCATTGAAAATTACAATTTGTTTGATTGGCAGCCATTACTATCATACCCATTACTATCTGATTATCTAGAAGAGCTACAAAAACAATATGACAAAAGCATTTAAATCTACTGCTATCTACACAGCCAGGTCATTCATAAAAATAGAATATTTCACTAAACAGTGGTAAAGAAAAAGGCAAAATATATTATTAAACCTAAATGTAAAAAAAACGTCTGTTTGTACATAGTTGCCTTATGCATGTTCCATCTGACTTAACATGTGATATTCTATACAGAAAGGCATTGCAAATATAACTTAACTACTTAATATATTGAGGAAACTCACACCTAATACATCATTTGAATTTCCTGGAAACTTATAGAAAATCACTATTACTCATGAGATGAACTTCTTCATAACATTTTCATGCACCCCATCCCAATTTCTATCAGGATTAGAGTCTTCAAGTTCTGTGCTTCAGAAGTTTTAGATTGGATTATATCAGTTTTCAATATATCAACAAGGATTGCAATAGATATAAAAGATTGACATACTGTACTACTTATGTAGCAATAAGGGAAAGCATAGTTATGGATAATTACTCATAGGAACATAAAACTATTTGACTTAGTTCAGTCTATTGACAGCATATATTTGAAAATGAATGAAATATAATTAGGCAAGCCAAAAAATATAATTGCACCAAATTAAAAACTTCCAATAAATCCATAATTCTCTAGGTCCAATCATAACAGTCATCTCTAGAAGTATAGTCTCATGAATTCATGGACCAGTCTGATATCAACACACAAGATTTATACAGAAAAAATTCCACTATTACAACAAAATTTTCCAAAAAATGTACACATAATACAATTGATCAAATCACCATTTCAACTTCTGAAAACAGTAAAAAATCAAAATATCTGATCCAGGCATTAAACATGCCAACAAAAAGTTCTGATTCAACAACCAAAATGCATAGTGTGAACAATATAAATCTTGCCACACTCAATATGAAAATAGTAAATTCACATAAGTATACAGTGAACCCAATTTCTAAAAAATCACCATTGTAATATATATCTATTCAACAGAAATAGATATTTCATTATCAATTCAATCAGCTATAATTAATGCTCTAAATAAGAAGTATAGTAATGCATAAACTGAACACCATATCACTCATTATGTAGAAGTTCTAAGAAATACTAAAATTCATTTAAAAAAACTAAGCATAGTATGCAAATCTATTAATGTAATTATCTAATGTAGTAACTTATTTCTTACAATGAACTACCCTCCACACACTACTTAAACTTAATCAACTTGCATTCTTTGCTATGACTATCACCCTTGTAACCTGCTGATGCAATTTTATTTATCAGATAGCAAGTTTATCTATCAATCATCTCTTTTTTGTATCTATATCCAATTTCAAAACTTCAATCTGCCTATCCACATCAAATTTTCAACTATGCTTGCATGTCTTTACTATTAAAGAAACTTCAAAATAACATACCACTCTACATGTTTACATTTAAACTGCAGTTTCCCAAGAAATTTAAATTAATTGTAGATGATTTTTTAATATCTTAATTACTTGACATTCCCATTAGTTCAAAGTTGAATGATCTCAAAAATTTTAAACAACCACTGCTCCGAGAGATAAACAAGGTTATGTTTCAAAACTCATAAAATAATACATTGATGTCACTGATGCAATTCTTCAGTCCATTTTGCAAATGAATGATAGTAAATCTCTTATCTATAAACTGTAAATGAAACAAACCAGTTGTTAACACTTTACAATTAAAATTCTATAATGTTAGACTAAAAAACATCAAATTTCTCAAAGCAGGTAAGAACCACTATAAATTATGCAATATTTACTCCATCTCATTCCTGTGTCATTCTCTTTTCTGGCACTAAACATGGAATGAGGACTTAAAATCTGATTTAAAGGCAATCAGTAAATGTCAGCCCACTATTCACTAAAGCATTAAAGCTTCTCAAGAAAATTATATTGCAAAGCAACAAATATTTGAGAAAATTATGCATCTTAGAACACACTCTTTTTATCCATGGATTTTATTCCAGCTAATGTTTATAGGCAGCTTGATTATATCATTGTTCCTATCTTATATAAGTCCTACAATCATCTCTGATTGAGCAAACATAATATACCCAACTTTTCTACTGACATAATATTTTGTCTTAGACAGAAAACAAATACCCATATGTAAACAACGTGTGTCTTAATACACTTATAGACAATGATCAAAATTGCTCGGAAAAATAATTTAATAAATTTTTCTACCAAAACTATTTGCTTCACATTATGCAGTAAAAGGTCATCTCATGCTATTCTTTTAATAGAATAATGAACCTTGTTTGCTAAAGAGAACAAACTTATAAATAATGTTACATGTCTGGTTGACTCTAAGGTTGCTTCACACTACACAAAGTTCTTCCTGAATATAATCACTACCCAAAACTAACTTCACAGTAGATCAATTAAACCAAAGAATTATATGCATGTATCTAATCTTTCAGAGCTAGTATTGGCATTCTACAGGGCTACCACTTTCATTGTTGTTATTTGACATTTATATAGAACCCAGTTTCAAGAAATTGAATAGTGTGCTGAAATTCCTTTTATATTTCAGAACTACTATCATGTCATATCCATCATAAATGATGTCTCAATAATTTTTGAGAGGTTTTTATCTTATTCTGCATATTTTAGGCAAATTACAAATACAAGCTTCTAATTATCTAAGTAGTATCTTTCTACAGGTTGTAAACTACCACCATTATTCACAGGTAATTCTTCATCCTTTCACAGCATTTCAATATATCTTTCTAAAATGCAGTTAAATTATCAACTTAACAATATTATCATGGACATAGTATGAAAATAAAAGTATTCAGCCAAACATGCTCTATCTCATTGTGAAAGTTCACATAGTGATTGTTCTTGACAAAATTCTCGCCTATTATAGCCTTTAAATGTAGGCATGTAATACTACTCACAATAAACATATCTTTAATAAAATCAAGCATTTGGGACTAATCTTCAACTCATTTTATCAATCAGAATTGCATCTTTCCCATCTGCAAAAGAGGTATTAATTTGACATGTCCTAAATCTTTTGTAACTTATATTAGAGCCAAATTATATATTGGAGCTTTATTAACTCAATGCTTAAACTCATCTCCTTTCCCCCAATACCATTGCTTGTTTTACTTCCATATGATATATTTTTTCACAAATCATGCCTTTGAGCATGCTGATCTAATATACCAATATAATATCAAATCTTTAGTTGACATATCACTTAAAGATTTAAAGAAGATAATTTATTTATCCAAATATCTATGGACAACTTTGCTAGTTTCCCAGATCCTAACCAAGTTCCAAAATATTATGTTTTTTAGTTATGGTTGAAATTTCTGTTTGATCTTTTATAAATATAATTTCAACCAAAATGTTCTCAAAACTGATTCAAGCTAAATCCCAAACCCATATGTCATGTGCAATAATTATCCAGAAGAACTGTAAACCTTTTTCAAACTCCCCTATAAATAAATAATCAACTTCAAGAAATTGCTTAAAAGAATATGTAAAATAGTTCATCTCTAAATTCATCTATGATTGTTCACACACCAATAACCACATGATTTGTACCCTGTCACATGACATTTGACAATAAGAAATACAATGTCCTCAAATAAAATGAAAAATAATAGTTCATTTCATATTCATAGTCTCTCAAACTCTTACCCAGAAACATCATCAATGGAACTTGGCAGTTTGTAATATATCTTAGTTCGTGCTCTCATAGTTTGAACTTTTATTATCATTTTCATTCCTCATAAACACTCATTCTTGAAATAATTATATGTTAGTTAAACATTTAGCCTTTTTAACTGCTATGTTTGTGATCTAAACATACCATTATACATATGTTAATATTTGTAAATTATATGTTTTCAATTTAAAAAAAAGTACTTTTTTAAAATAAAAGTTTTACCTTGGCCAAATTATATAGAACTGGAAAGTTAAACCACTAAACATCACATGATCTCTATCTCATACTAGTGCATAATTGTTATTAAACAAGGCAAAACTCTCCATACATAGTGCCACCCTGTGCCAACCAGAGTAATCAATGGATGCCACAAGCCAGAAACTAATCTGGGGATATTGGATGAGTAGGCACTAGATAGGGATTTTATGCACAAGCCTTCTGGCATCCATTGATTACTTTGGTTGGCACAGGGTGGCACTGCTGTATGGAGAGTTTTGCCTTGTTTCTTAACTGGAAAGTTCACTAAATAATGTTATATTTATATATGGGATAATCATGAGTTTTATATAAAAGTTTCTATAAAATCTTAATTTTTATAAATGTTTTATCTCTATATTAATATTTATGTTTGAAAACAAACTTAATACTCTACAAAATAAACACTAGCTTTTGCTATTATGATTTATTGTTTGTTAAACAAAATTGCATATTTATTCATAAGATATTAAATATGTAACTTTATTGAGCCTAACCTTATTTATAATTACTTCATACTCACTAATCCGGGATAAATTTGGTTAAAATATCAGTAATTTAAAAATAATATGTGTTAATTAAGTAGTTTAAACAGACATTGTCTTTTTATTACTTAAATTTCAATGTCAATTCATTTTGACAATTAAACAGTCTATTTCCCCCCTTACGAGTATATATCTATGGTGATTAATTTGATATATAAATAAAGTTTGTTGAAAAAAGATTTATAACATTGTTATAAGAAAAATAAAATTAGTAAACTAACTTATAAACATTGAAGATTATTATAAACTCGTTATAAGCGAGTACTAGGAAAAGGTAATAGTAGAAATGCAAGTCTTTTATATTACACTAAGCATGAAATTCAAGATTTTTATATTGCACTAAGCATGCTTAATGTCTTGAATTTCAACAATTACCTTTTCTTAGTACTCGATCATAACGAGAGAATTAAATAACATTTAGAAACTTTGATAATAATAAAAAAGACTATAAATAATTTAAAATATATCAAAAATAGTAATTTCGATACATGTATCTATGAATATATGAAATATAAACTTAAAGTGGCAATAGACAACTATACATTACTTATATTTAAATTTATTTAAACGCACATTGATTAAATAATATTCATTAAGGCTGTAGCCTCAAGCACATGCATATAAAATGCGATAGTAGGGACCTCTACAGGTCTTAAAACACTCAATTGTGGTTTTAAGCCCTGTAGAGGTCCCTACTATCGCATTTTATACGCATGTGCTTGAGGCTACAGCCTTAATGAATATTACTTATATTTAAATAAATAATCATATTTGTAATCTATTGCCAAAGCAATATTACAAGTAAATAGAAAATGGATGCTAATTTCTATACATATTTATGATGTTAGACGACTATAAAGTTCAAGTAATAAAGATAACAGTTGGAAATTAAAATCTGCCAAGAAGTTTAAATTATCTTCTTAAAAATTGACTAAATTGTTCGGTTTTTAGACAGGTTAATAAATAATTTTGACAATCTTTAAAAAAAAAACTGTTTAAAAATCTTCAATAGAGAAACAAGTATTAAATCAATCAAAAACTAAGTTGTAAGTTAGTTCAATTGTTGGAAACAAAAAAAAAGATAACTATGTAAAATTAAAGGATTACTAAATATATATAGCAATCAAGATTAATGCAAATTTTGCTATGGATAATTTATCTGCTTTCTAATCACAGTGTTTGAAAATATATGCAATAAAAACGTTGCTGTCCTTTATTGCTTTCTATGTTGTTGTAGAGAATTTTGTCTTGAACAATTTCAATTAGCATTCCATTCATTCAGCATTGCCATTATTTAGCTTTACATAAATATTATATAAATCTTTATTTGAAAAATTATAAAATGTGAAATATCAATTGATTTAAACTAACTTGCAATATATTTTTCAATTGACTTAATGCTTATTCCTACAACTGAAGTTATTTAAGACAATTTTCTATATAACATTGTAGGGAGCAGTAAAAGATGGACACTTTATTGCCCAACATTCATTTTTTAAGAGAATTCATCCCAAGAATCATATATATTTAGCACTAATAATTATAAATATGTAATAATATAGCAATTTACACACATATGAAATATTGTTGGGGAAAAATTACTCTTCACGCATGTTCTATAAAATAGACACAACATTACAACAATACTAAAGTGCTAAATAGCTAATTGGTAAATTCTTTATAAAGATTTAGCTTATGCATGCTGAAGACAAAAATTACATAATCTAATAAAAACATATTTACACTTAGTTGATATCAATAATATTACTCAGATAAGTTCAATAATTATTTTTATAAACATTTATATAATTTAAATATGGTTTTTAATTTTTCTGATACAAACGTATTGATACAAAAATATCTTTGTTCATATAATTTTGTATAATTACTGCCAAAAAGAATAGGTATAAAGTTCTGTCTATTTGGGTTGCAATATTACTATTCTTAATAAACATTAACAGTAATAACAGTAATTCAATTCAATTCAATTCAATTTATTTACCGTACAAAACTACAGCATTAAGCCAATTACAGAATTGCACTATAATAACTATACAATAATATACATAAATGAGTAAAAATGATGAAAACAATATAATTATATGCCATACTTTTTTATGAGATAAGTAACAAATTTTTTAAAGTCTAAAGAAAAAATATTTTCATTAATAAAATCATGATTATAGGTATTAGGCAAACGAAACAGAGGTGAAAATTTTAATATGTTAGAGCGACAAACCTTAATATAAAATAAAGTAAATGTACGTGTTTTATGTAAACAATTATTAAAAACAATATTTGAAATTTTGTTAGTTAATATAATTTTTTGATTCACAAAGTTATATAAAATTTTAAGATCTCTCATTTTTCTTCTAATGGATAGGGATAGATAATGGTCTTTTAATTTAATGTACTTAGAAAATTTGTCATAAACCAATTGAATTTTAATAATATCTCGTTTGGAACTGGGATTCCAAACAACAGATCCATATTCTAAAATTGGCAAAACCAAAGAGAGAAATAATTTATATTTTGTAAAACTACTAAATTGTCTACCATGCCTTAAAATTGCACCCATAATTTTAAAAGCCTTATTTACTACATTTTAAATATGATGATGAAATGATCCATTGCTTGCAAAAATAATTCCAAGGTCTTTCTGAATATCAACAAATTTTATATTATGATCTTCAATATAATAAGGAGAAATTATCATTTCACATTTTTTGGAATAAGAAACTGTTGAACACTTATCCATATTAATATCCATTTTATTATCTCTACACCATTTCACAAAATTATTGATATCTTTTTGTAATAATATGCAATCATTAATTGAGTTTATATTCCTAAAAATTTTACAATCATCTGCATAACACAAAATATGCGAAAATTCTAAACTCTCTCCCAAATCATCAACATAAATGTTAAACAATAATGGTGCAAGGATACTGCCCTGAGGTACTCCTATATTACAATAATATGGATTAGAAGAATTATTTTTAAACTTTACATAAGCTGTTCTCTTCTTAATAAAAGATTCAAACCATGCAACCAAATTATAGAAAAAACCTAATTTATACATTTTGAAAAAAAAACCTGAAATGATCCACTTTATCAAATGCCTTGGATAAATCAAAATAAACAACATCTAAATGACATTGATTCTCAAAGGCATTAGCAATGTGATCAGTTATTGTTAAAAGATTAGTTTCAGTTGATCTTCCAGGTAAAAAACCATGTTGCACAGAGAACAAAATCTTATTTATGTCATTAACAATTTTCTTATAAACACATCTTTCAAATATGTGTGCAACTGTATGAAGCACAGAAATTGGTCTATAATTATTAACATTATCTTTTGAACCATTTTTAAACATAGGTATAACTTTGGCAAGTTTTAGAGAGTTGGGAAAAATACAATTTTTAATGGAACAATTAAGAATATAACATAAAGGAGCAGCAATATATTCTACACAACCTTTATAAATGAAAGAAGGTATATTGTCATAACCTATACTTGAATGTGTTTTGAGTTCTTTGACAGCTGATATAATATCACTATTGTTGAAACAATCGATAGAAATGCTATCATTAAAACATCCCTTGATCAAATTAAACCCAGACAGTTGAGAATTACCAAATAATTCAGAAAAGTGAATTGAAAAGTCATCAGCACATAAAGATGAATTATAATCCATTTGAGATTTTCTTTTGGTAATGCCAGAAGTTTTAATAAAAGACCAAAATTCTTTAGGATTATCTGACAAATTGAGCTCCATATTTTTAATATAGTTTGAAAATCAATTTTCTGAATAGCTTTAACCAATCTTCTATAATTAATAAAATTATTGTAAAAAAGTATATTTCGTGTTTTAATGTACTGCTTATGATGATATAATTTCCTTCTAATAATTTTTTTAAGTTTATCTGAGAACCAAAAAGGGAAATAAAAATTGTGAGAGTCACGTTTTTTTGGTATATAAAAATCAATTAGATCATTAAATACTTGATTAAAAAAGTCCATATTATAATTAGCATCTGTTGAGGAATATAATGGGCTCCAATCAAAATTAGAAATTGTCTTACACAGACCCATATAATCCCCCTTTTTATAACATCTTTTAATATTTAAAGGAACATGCCACTTAAAATAATTTATTTTAACAAAAAATTCAATAGGTCGGTGATGTAAATCTATAGGAAAATTAAGAGATGAAACACAAAAACATTTAATCTCAGGTAAGTTACTCAGAACATAATCAAGTATTCGATTATAAGAATTTAAATGGGAATTATGCTGTTTCAAATTCAAAAAATTAAAGAATTGCAGCATCCTATATGCTTTGTGTGATAATGAAGAAATATCAAAAGAAGCATTATCAAATAACTCAGGAATGTTAAAATCTCCAGTAATAATAATATTCATTTTATAATTAATCAAAAATTCTTCAAAAGTACAAAGTAAAGCATCCAAGTCAGAGAAAGACAAGGCTGGCCTTATATAAATGTTCCCTAATAATATTTTTTTATGATGATCAAGGTAGACCTCACACCATGTTGATTCACAAAATCTAGAATTCAAAAGCACAGATTTATGAACAATCTCTTTCCTGATGGCAATAAGAGTGCCCCCTCCTCTTTTAATTACTTCATGATATCTATCTGCACGAAAAACTTATATCTATCATCTAAAAATGTATCATAAATTTGGTCATTTAGCCATGTTTCTGTGAGAAAGATAAAATCATAATCTTCTGAACAAAAAAAAACTTTTTATTTGATTCAATTTAGTTCTCATTCCTCTAATGTTGGCATAAAAACAAGAAAAACCACCCATATCCAGTAAAATAAATTAAAATATATATATATATTTCCTTTTTTTATAAATATTAATAAATCAATCAAGAAGTATTAATTTACGGGCCAAATTACCATAGAAATAGGAAAGAGAAGAACCGCAAGGCCAAAAATCAGACGAAATAAACTCACCATGTTTATTTTGGGGAATAGAAATATAAAAACTGGAAGATCTATTATTGAACATGTTAATTTTATAACACAACTTTAACCTGAAATTTATTTTCCAAAAATGTTTTAATTTCTGATGATCTAATCTTTGCAGGCATATTAGAAAGAAAGTATTTATTATATTTATTATTAACAACAACAACAACAATAATAATAATAATAATAATAATAATAATAATAATAATAATAATAATAATAATAATAATAATAATAATAATAATAATAATAATAATAATAATAATAATAATAATAATAATAATAATAATAATAATAATAATAATAATAATAATAATAATAATAATAATAATAATAATAATAATAATAAAGTATTTTATTCAGAGATATCCAGGATAAGAATTAAATTACATTTAAGAAATCTCTCATTTAATATTTAAAATAGAGCATTAATATTATTTATTCATTTTTTGTACTCATCTTTTATTTTATATTATTATTTTTGTAAAAAAATAGCAATAATATATTCCAAATTGATTGGGACAGATGATCATGTGTATATATAAGACATTATTCACTATAAAGGGTAGAAAACTTTTTATAATTCTCTTAATAAAATAATCACTGCAAACTATAGTATAAAGGTAAACAGTATAATTAATCTTAAAATGAATAAATATATAATTCTTTTATAAACTGCAAAGTTTTAAATAGTTTTCAAGTTGTAAGCATAACATAAACAATCTGAATATTATCAAGTAGTTTTATATGAATTTTCAAGTGTATTTAAAATTAATAAAAAGTAATATTAAGTTAATATAAATTATAATACATAATAAATAATGCCCGAGCGCTTTCAAGAGAACTTAGCTCTCATAATCATGGGTAACAAAGAGTAAGCGTAACAAGGTTGCTATGTGTAAATATATGCAGATATATGTAAATTAATTGAACTATATGCGTAAATCTAATTAACCCATTTCTTAGAAATTTTATAACACGCATCTTTCCTATTCATAGCCTTATCATCCATGGCAATAAAACATGCCTCCTTCACCTTTCTCTTAACATAATTTCTTTCCCTACAAACTATTCTTGGATTTTCAGGTTCACATGAATGACCAGTTAATTTCTGATGCATTGCGAATATTGAGGTGTAAGCTGGGTCTGCTTGGGCCTTTCTGTAAGAATATCTGTGCTGGGACAATCTTGTTGAGAGAGTTGCTTTCGTTTCTCCATAGTATGATGTCATGCAGTTATTTTCTGGGCATGAGATATTATAGACAGCCTGAGAAATGTTGTTGGGTGTTACAATGTCTTTTGCATTGTTGATAATTCTATTGGTATTAGGGGGTGTGTGAAAACATAGTTGAAAATCTCTATTAAACACTGAGTAAAGTTTTCTATGGGCGTTTGCAAAGTATGGCAACAATATTCTATTTTTCTGCTGCTTAATTGTGTTGTTATTTAATTTACTGTAAAATTGTCTAATTTTCCCATCAATACTATTTTGTTTGAAACCGATATTTAATAAATCGTTTCTATATAAAATCAAATTTGCCCTTTTGTCTGCTTCAAATCTGCAAAGGTGCTCATTCCTATGTAAGAAAGACACCAATCCTACGAATTTATGAATAGGTAGTGTGTTCGAAAGGGGTTGTATATGGCCTCTTTTTTCTATTGGTTTTATAATCATCTTATAATTGAGTTGTTGACCTTCCCTTTGTACTTGAATATCCAAATATCTAGTTTTCTTGTCGCAATCTTCCATTTCTGTATTTAGCTTCAGATGAGTACACTCTTGTATGTCCAGCTTGATTTTATCTATAATCTCTTCCGTTGCAGCAATAAAAAGGTCATCAACATACCTTGTATATACAATTAACTGAAGTGTTTGTTCATATTTAGGAATGATACTTTTTTCAAAATAATTAAGCACAATACTTGATATGATGCCACTCATGGGTAAGCCCATTGTGATTTAATTTGAAGAAGCTCTGCTGTTATGTGCTGATTTGTGCATTAAAATTGTATAATATTAAGTTAGTAAAGTGAAACTATTTATTTTTTAAATATTTCTTATTAGGTTTTCATTTTCATACATTATGCAAGAATGATTTATTTCATATTACTATTATTTACATTTATATCTATAATTATGGCATAGATAGTTAATATATGACTATACATTTTGTCACAAAAATATTAAATTTTATGATTTTTTTCACAATAGAGATGATTAATTTGTGTTTGATAACATAGACAATATTAAAACTGGGACTTTTAACATTATAAATTACAAAGGAACATGAATATTCTTATAGAAATTTATTAAGTGAAATTAAGAAATTATGCCAAGCACTTCTCTCTCCATTTTATTAATCAATTCTAATAAATAAAAATGTCTTTTATTACATTATTATTTTAGCACAAATTAATTTCACTTTAAATAAATAGTTTATGTTATATTTTTCATATCTTTAATTTTTTTTATAAAACAATTTAATTAATGAATTTAATTTTTCAATATAAAATTTGAACACCATTTGCTTACATATTTTTAAAATGTTACAACTCACATCAGCTACAACACAGTTTACAAATGTTCAGATTATTAGTGATATGTCACACTATTCCTAAGAAGAGTATTTATTTTATATAAATATCAGTTTAAATTTAATTTTTTAAATTCAAGCACTATTTATAATATATTAATTTGTTCATATAAAAATATTAAAAAAATATAGCTATAAAATTGCAAAAATAAAAACATAAAGTTATCTGTGTTTAACTGGAGTGATTTCTTTCTTATAATCAGTTATTATAATGAAATAAATTTGCTTTTTATTGTTGTTGCTATTAGTTATAACAATTTTTATAATATTTGTTTTAAAAGTAGCAGAACAAAAAATTATTTAAAAAGATAAAAAAAATAGAGCCATTTATACTACAAGTGGTTTGAGATACTAATCTTCTTAAAAAGGGGGCATAAAATTGAAATTATATAAGATAAATTCAAACTAATTTGATTTTTGTAAAATAGATATATACATAAGAAGGTATTGAGAGGGACACCTGTCAAATTTCAAGAATAATATGAAATTAGGACATTTGAATATTGATAGTAATATAATATATTACTTATAAATTTTCAGATTTTATTAATATCCTTTACTTTCTTTGACCTTTCCAAAAAATTATGTTAACTTTATTTTTGTAATCAAGTTAAATAATCAAAATTATACATGAATAGGTTAGACAAACTAATATTACATTATTATTGATATTTTTTATTACTTACATCTTATTAGTATTAATAAAATATTTTTATTAAATAGAATGGAACTAAATGATAATTATAATATATATGTAAAATAAATAAAACGTCCGTTAATTAAAAACAAAATTGTAATATAATTGAAATAAATTTAATGGTTTACAAACTATTACAAACAATCCTTAAATCTGCAGAAGTACTTTTGGTTAATTTCTTAAACCTGCCTCAACTGCCATTAAATTCAAAAACAAAAGCAGAAACAAATGTCATCAATTCAAATCCCATGAATCTTGTATTTTAATGTTAGCAGCTTGTCGATTTATTAAATGCATTTTATTCCTGTTTATAAAAATTGCCTCTTTAATTTTTTTTTTACTATGGGTTCTCTTTTCATGAAGAATTTTCACATTTTCTGAGTCTTCAAAAAAAAACATTGAGACACTTTTTCATTCAAGAGATTAAAAAACTTTGTATGAAGCAAGATTAAGCAAATATGAATGATAGATAAGCTGAATCATGCAGAATTTATTTAAAAGTTGTTTCACACTCAAGGTTTTGAGTGATAACACTTTGTTGGGATGAAGCTTGCACTCTTTTCTTTGCCACAAAACAGGATATTTATATTTTACCACATCATGTAAATGTTTCAGAGCTTGCAGATAAATTTTCTGATTGTTACAAACTAAATCTGAGAGAAAAATATTGTTTGCATTAAATAAAAATCAACACTGTTTTAACTTTGGACTTCAATTGCAATGCATTTTAGGAATATGGTGTATTTAATTTTTCAATGAAACCACTCATAAACTTGTGTTTTTATGAGATCAGTTTCTTTGTAAGCTGTTCCAAACATTACACCTGTTTTCACTGCCATTTTCTGTAAATGAAAACAGAATTTTACATTGTTCAAACTTTTCAGTCTTTATAAAAATCGACAAATATGTGAAGCACACTTTACAAAAAAATGTGTTATGTGGCCTCATGATTTCACACAGCAATGTCATTTGGCAGATTGATGCAGAAGGGTTCATGCAAGAAGTGTGTGACAGGAAGCATATATTATAACAAGCGTGCAAACTTGAGAATAATTCCAGATATTTTTGGGCCCCCTCTTGTAAATTGAACTCATTTCTTCATTTAAAATTATGTAGATTAACTATACATTTATAAGAATAAATACTAAAAGGATGGTATTATCTATCTTTTGGAGAGTTTATTTATGTTATATATCTCATTGGAAGCTTCAGTTACTTTCTGTTCAGTTATATATATATAATATGCATTATTTTATATATATATATAATATGCATTATTTTATTGTATATAAGCTTTTAATGAGAAATCATTACATCAAGAGAAAGAAAAAAGTAAAAATACATTTTAGGCCTGACAATTTAAATTTTGAATATTATTAAAATACAAAGTTTGTAAAACAACGCTAAGTCTCATATTAGAAAGAAAAAAAAAACTTTTCTAAATTATTTTCGGTAGTACAAATCTTACTCTAGATGGCATAAACATAGTAATATTGAAATAAAATTGTGTTGGTGGTTTAGTGGTTAGCATAGCTGCATTCCAAGCAGCTGGTTGGGTTTGCTTTCTGGTCAATGCATTTGACCTATAGAAAAAAAATTGCTGATAGGCCAAAAAATATTGTATAGAGTGGATCCATTCTATCTTTTAAAAAGACTTTATCTTGTGTTTGAATGGAGAGTATTCATTATAATTAGCATTCGATATGTAAAGCGCATGTGCAGTGGAGTAAGCTACAGTTATTATTATAATTTCCATTTTGCAATGTAGGTTTAATAAATTTAGAGAGAAAAAAAATGAACCGGGAGATCATTATTTAAAATCTGATGTCAGAAAAATGAAAGAATAAAAACAAAAAGTAATGATAGATTATAAAATTTATAACGAATATTTATTATCAATAAACCAAGACAAAAATATAGTTTTGATTATTATATCCAATAAGTTAACTTTATTTATATTAAAGATTACCTCTACATTTAATTTATAAAGTATGCATGCACATACACAAGTTCTAGCTATCCACATGAAAAAAAACTGAAAAAGTTTATTCTGATTCTCAAAGACTAACCAATATCATTATATTTATCTTAATTCATTGATAAATGTTTTAACATTAAAATTGGAATTAATCACTAGAATGAATCTTGGGTCAATCTTGTAAAAAAAAAAATGGTTAAATTTCCAAAAAGTAATATCCAGCTTCTTTTACATTTTTAAAAATTTATTCTAATCAAATCTAGACAAGAATATTGTTCATAATAAAGGCAGGGATGCAACTCCATCGTAAAGCAAATGGTATGTTGTTGCATTCTATTCTATCCTTATACTATCAGAAATCCCATACCCTGATTTATAACTTGGTTTTAAAACATGGCAACTTTATTACTTCAGAAGTAATATACCCAACTGACAAACAACCACCTCATAACAACTCCTGGCTTGATGTTATTCTTCAGTATCTCAACCAATATCAGATAATCACCAATACCACTTTCAACTCCAAAATCTCCATATGGAATGCGCATCTAATTTTGTACCCAATCATCAATAATATAAAACCATCATTAGGGATCAAAAATCACAAAAGTACATCCTTATTTAAATTTCTTAAATTAGAACCCAAATTTCTTACCTTTTTAATTAAGGTAAATCAAGATGCTATGTATACTAATCACTTTTTAGACTTCAAGAGATATCTAAATAATATTGATCCAATATGCCCACTCTGCAAGACACAAGAGGATACTTTTGACCACATTATTAAATCATACCCTCAGCTGGTAGGCATTAGATTGCTAATATCTCAAAGCTCGAGCATTGAATTTTATAAAATTCTGTCATTGAAAAACTCCTTACAAAGTAGACAATTTCCTTTCATTAGACTTTCATTATTTTTAGTTCATACAATTGGGAGCATCTGTTGCAAACTAATATTTACCTTTCCACCTCCAAATCAGGACCTTATATTTATCGATCACCTTAATAAGTTAAAAAGTAAAGATTTTATATTGTCTTCAAAATTCCTCTATAATGAGACATGGAATTTCTTTTAAATACCAAAAATCACCTAAGACATATACAATCACACATGAAATTTGATACTAGCATTTCCATTAGAGATTCTCCAGAGGATTAAACTTTAGATCCATCACAGATTCTCAATCAGGATGCTGAGCTCATTTATCTACCTCTAGAACTTCTTGCCAAGAAAATGTATTCCCATATTCTTAAATAATCAATTATTTTACACTAATAAAGTTATTTTGAAATAAAATAGAAACTATTACTTTGACAATGGAGTGATCATATCCTTGTAGGATGACTGAAATATTTGTATAAAGTTTTATTTCTATATCCAAATAAAAAAATCTTAAATTCTATATATACAATCAAAAACTTTCACCCAACAATTTCAGCATTTTAATAGAGTTTATATTGGCTGCATATTTTTTAATGAATTCGTAAATTCTAAAAGTTTTATTTGAATTATTACATCATGGAAAATGCAATTGTAATTCTGCAAACAAAATATATATATACTACTAAAGTTATGATAAAAAAAAATGGAAAAAAAAAGTAGATAAAAGTAATTTTTTTTATAAAGTAAGTTGAATTAAATAAAAAGTTTAATAAGTAAATGTTTTAGATGCTATTTAATTCACAGAAAAAAGTTTTAAGTATAGGGAAAAATCACATATTACTTTAAAAAAATTAGATGGAACTACAAGAAAAATGATTTTGTTTATAGAATTGATACATGTTTTAATGAACTTTGTAAAGTTATAAATTAGAAAATGTTAGGATTCAGATGATAAATTAAAGAAATAATTAAACAGATGGAAAATATGATTAGTAGGCTTAATATTACATTTAAAGAGATTATAAGTGATTAAAATAAAAGCTTATCATTAATATATTTTACCTATTTTGATATATGATTGTAAAATATTGATCTTAAATTTTAAAGTGAAATGTAATTCGCAAATAATACAAAGAAATGTAAAAAATATATTGGGAATATAAAAAAGAAATGGGAAGTTTATCTCAATTTATATTCTTAAAGTTATAAAAATAAAAATTGTTAAATGGAGACATTAATACTTTTAATAATAGCTCATTGTATATATTTATTAATTAGATGAAATATTTAATGTTGAGACTATGGAGATAATGAAGAAAATTTGTATATAAAAGCTTTTGCTGGGTCGTGGTTTTATAGCATTTTCTATATGGTTGGATTTATCTGATTCCTTAACATTGTTTTATTATCTTAATTTCACAATTGTTATCAAAAATTTGAAATTTCTGACATTTGTTTTAAATGATAGGTTTTTAATTTATACTTTTTGTTGTTGTTGTTATTATAATAACCTAATGAATTTTTTCAATTTACATAAGCATATCCATTTATATTCTTTCTTTTTATTAGCAAAGTCTATGATCAAATCATGTAAATGTTTAATTTGGAGGTTATGTAGAAACAATTATTCTGTTTAATTTATGTTTTATATTTTCGCATTAATATTAAAACAAATTATATCCATGATTATTTTTTTTAATCCTTCAGTATTTCTGATGTATTTGCATTTATATTTTAATATTTAAATTTAATTATATTATTTTTGTATTACAATTTATCTTTTCCAGGTATAAGATCTATATATTGCTTTTTATTATTATTATATCAACATGTTTTTTTAAAAAATATTAATTTTCTTGAGTTAATCATTTTAATCATCTTGATTAATCATTTTATATATCTATGACTGAGGCTTTTATATCTTGCTTTCACTTACATCCTATTGTACTTTTTTTTAAAATTACAGTAATGTATAATCTAAAATTCACCTTAACTATTATAGAGTTATGTGTTATATGTGAATAGTTCTGTGATTAGCCAAAAAGATAATGTTTATATATTCTAAAAATTAATTTCCATATTTCAAAATTAAATATTAAATATATTTATATTATCCAAAAAGTTATATTTATTCCTCAATGAATTTAGATAAAAAAATACAATTAATAATTCAACCAAGGTAAAAGAGACAACCTACAAGTAATTTCATTAATTCTGTTTCAGCTTTTAAAAAGTCTGCAGGTTTTGTAGTAAAATATTTAAAGGTAACATATTACATTAATTTTATTACATCATTAAAATTATATACATACTTGTGTACTTATATTTGATTTAATTATAGGTGATATGAATACAGACTTTCAAACTTCCTTCAGCTATCTACTCTATCTCATAGATAAAGGGAGGTTGGAAGTCTGTGTTCAAATTACCTATAATTACATCTAAATTCCAAATACATATATTATACTTGTGTTCAAATATTACAGATTCAGCCTGCATCCTACCCATCCCTTTTCTGTGTATTTGAATGGAGACGGTCCTATACATGAGGGGTCAGAGTGATTTAAAATCAACATGAGCATAACAATAATATTGGCATCAACAAGGGATTTGGGCATTCCACCATCAAAATTTCAATACTATAGATGACTAAAGAGTCAGAGGGTGAAGTAATTGAAATCTGTCCATTAAACTTTGACGATTTGTTATATTAATATAAACTGAGTACTGATTATATATGTGTGTGAGAAATGATGATCTGGACCAACCGATGAGTGCTGCTTCAGCACAAAATATGTATATTGGAGATCATTTATCTTTTTCACATGTGGCGAGTCATGTGTATCAGTTGTATGAGATAGAGTGGATTACTGAAGGGAGCTTAAAAGTGAAAATCTGTGTTCAAATCACCCATAATTACATCTAAATTTCAAGTATATAAATTATACTTGTATTCAAATATTATATTTCATTTATAAATATCTGATTAAAAATTCTATATAAACATTTTTATCCAAGAAAATATTTGAATGACTTTCTTTTTCACCCCTACATACATACACACATATATATATCAAGAAATATTTTGGATATAAAATTTATAGTTTGATAATTATTAAATTACTGAAGTTCCTAATGGTTTAAGGTAGTGGTGTATAGTAAAAGTCTATGGATGACATCTCACTTTTATTTCACCACCAGGGGCATATACCCTTTGGTTATTACCTAATGCGGTATGTCTTCCATTAACATTGTAATATTTATAGAATCTGTCTCCAATCAGCACTATGTACCTACTGTGGGCCAACCCTGTATGATAATAATAACAGCAAAAAAAAACTTTACACACTGGTACTAATTTTATTAGTGTTTAGTCTTCAATTTTAGATTAGTAAAATTCAGAGAAAATTTTCATTCCTTACTGAATAGTATTACTACAGCAACATCATTAAAAAAATGATTTTTTTCTTATTGGAGATTTAATACACATGTTGGTACAAATAGGAGACTTAGACGAAAAGTTATTGGAAACAATGTTATTGGTGTTCTAAATTCAAATGATTTGTTGTAAACTGACTATCACGAACACTTCCTTTAGTTAGAAAAACTGTTTGCTATAAAAAAACACGAATTCATCCGCGCTCAAAACAATTGCATTTAATAGATTATATTAGGAGTCAGAATACATATTTATATAATACAAGCAGTTATGAGCACAGATTTTTGGTTAAATTATAGATTAATAAGCTCCAAGGTTAAAATTAAGATGTATTAACAAATAAATACTACTTCAGTCATATTCACACACACAAAAACAGATGCTTATTATTTAAAAGTATTAGCTATATATACTCAATTTTAACAGTTATTAAACATTAAAATTGCTAATTTAGATCTTCAGAAATGTTATATTACTGAATCATGGAATTCTCACAAGATCTTCCTGAAAGTTTGTGATGATGGTGTTTTAGTTGTATTTTTATATTGGACTATTTCCATCATTTAATATGAGTATTGAATGTCTTTAGAAAAATTTAACTTTATTTAAATATTCCAAATACATTCAGCTGTTAGTAATAGCACATCAAACAGGTTAGTATATGCACAATGTTTTGAGAGGTATTATTCTCCCTTCTTCTTCAGGTGTTGCTGGCCTGACTAGTGACAGTACTAACATGGGATTCAAACCTAGATCTTTAGATTCTTGAGTATTAAGTTTTAAGATAATGCTCTAACTAATAGAGTCATCCTGCCAAAGGAAACAGTCAGTAAAAATTTCATATATTTATCTATGAGGTTCTTCCTGATTCCTCTACTTTTTCTTAAGAGCAAAGTTGATTTGTGGTTTCCATACATTATGTATAGTCACATTATGTTGGCTTATGGAATTTTTTTGCCATTGACATGTGAGAAGCTTTTTTAAATTTTTTTCTTTGTACCATTTCTTCTCTATCCAATATTTTTGTATTTTCCCAATTGAACATATGTTCATTGACACATCCATGGCCTGCTACCTTAGACACATCTGTTTTCTCTCTTCTAATTAATAGTTTGTGTTGTTACAAGGGCTTTTCAATGGGATAACTGGTCTTACCAATATATGTTCTTCCACATTCACATGGTATTTCATAGATGTAGTTTTTTCTTTTCAGAATTTCAAGTTTAGGCTTTGTAAATGTTAGAATTCCTCATAGTGTGGTATGGCTCTGGAAAGCTGTTCTGATGTTATACTGATTACAGATTTTCTTTAATTTGTCTGGTATTATTGGAATGTATGGTACACTACAGTACCAATAATTTTTTTTCTCTTGATGGTTCTTTTTGTTGTCTATTTAACATTTTTTTAATAACAGCTGATGGATAACCATTTTTCATAAGAGTTTGTTCTATATAGATATTTTCTTTTTCCAAATTGCTGGTTTCTGAAGAAATTTCATTTGATCTGTTCCATAGTGATAGTATAACTCCATGTTTTGTGTTTCTGGTGTGATCGAAAGTATAGGCTAGGTATTTTACTGTATGTGTAGATTTTCAATAGACTATAGTTATGATTTTGCCACGAGACAGTCTTGTCACAAGAATATCTAAGAATGCCAAATTTTTGTTCTAGTTCTGATTCTGTTGTGAATTTAATTGAAGAAGATATGTTGTTGATGTGTTTTCAAAAAGTTTGTAGCCGTGCTTCCCCATGTGGCTATATAACAAATATATCATCCACATAATGAAGCCAAACTTTAGATGGATATAGTGTACTTTTTATGGCTAAGGTTTCAAGTTTTTCCATGTAAATATTGCTAATCAGGGGAGACAATGGTGAGCCCATAGCCATTTCTACTGACTGTTGCCTTTGGCAGGATGGCTCATTTGGTTAGTGTTACCTTAAAACTCAATACTCAAGAATCTAAAGACCCAGGTTCGAATCCCATGCTAGTACTGTCACTGGTCAGGCCTGCAACATCTGAAGTACAGGGGAGAATAATATCTCTCGAAACATTTTGCATATACTAACCTGTTTGATGTGCTATTACTAACAGTTGCATGTAATTAGAATATTTAAATAAAGTTAATTTTTCCAAAGACATTCAATTCTTATATTAGATGATGGAAATAGTCCAATATAAAAATACATTTCATAAGGTCTGTTTCATGGGTTCATTAAAAAAAAAATCACACCTCATTTTATGACAATGATGTTATTATTAGTAATTTGATTGAAAGGAAATGTGACATTTTGTGATTGAAAGAATAATAAATTAAATGCAGAACTTTTTAACAAATATAGTTATCTGAAGGCAGCAGTTTAATAATTGATGAGAAGGCTTGAAATGATTGGTAGATTGTATTTTCTGATCATGGCCACTGATGAACTGAAAGCAACATATAAACCTGAGAAATAGTATCACAATCTTATGAAAGATAGTCTCTTATATGACGATGATGATATTGAACAAGTGGACGGAGTATTTTGATCATCTTTTGAATAATGATACAAAAAAATGAGATGATGAGTTTTAATGATATTTCTATTTTATATACTCATTTTGATTTGTACAAAGAATCCAGTTTAATGAAGTCATAAGAGCTCTTTATTCTCAAAAGGGAAAAGGATGCAGATCCTGACGAAATAACTGGAAAAGTTGAAATATGTAATAATATGTGGTCCCATGAAATTTTGCAGCCTGATATTAAGAATGTTTTTCTTGTTCCAATTTTTAAAAACAAAGAAGATGAAGAAGATTGCAGTAATTACGGTGGAATATAATTATAATCCACTACAACCAAAGATTACATTCAAGTATATTGCTGCATAATTTAATTCCAGTCATAAATGAATAGTTTCCATAAACTCATTGGGGTTTTAAAAAATCTAAAAACATTGTAGACACAATTTTTGTTGCCAAGAAAATGCAAAAAAAATGTGAGAAGCAAAAGTGTGATTTGCATACTAGTTTTATTTATTAGATGAAGGCATTTTATTTAGTTTATCAAATAGATTCATGGTATTGTTTGAAATGAGTTGGTTGTACATCAGAATTTATATATATATATATATATATATATATATATATATATATATATATATATATATATATATATATATATATATATATATATATATATATATATTATACAACTTCTGTATGCTAGAATGAAAGAAATTATTATAACTACAAGTAAAAACATCTGAGACATTTGAAATGGAAACTTTCATTAAACAAATATTAATAATTGCTCCGTTATTATTTTAATTTTAAGTTAGTTATCCATGGTACTATTTATAAGTGGTTTAATGAAAGGGTTCAAGATGTAATACAGATTCAATAGTGGATTTTTAAAATCTGAAATTGATTAAATGCAAGATTATATATTTCAGTTTAATAATTAATGTCCAAAAACTCAAATTCTTTATCAGCACATAATGGAAGAAAATTTTCAACAACTTTTAATGTTAGATGATTATGTGCTCCTCTTGTTTTGAAAAAGTTAAAAGTTAATGGATTTCTTTGGAGAGAAATAACTACAATTAATTATACATGGGCTATTAATTTATCTAATTTATTGTATCAAAGGGAATCTTGGACATCCAATCAATATAAGATAAAAGTATTAGAAAAGTTTAATTTAAGGTTGCTCTATAAAATTTTAAAAATACAATGTCAAAAATCATGAAACCAATCAATAGTATAGAGTTCATTATTGCTTTTTGTGGAATTAAACATATAAAACAAATGGACAATGCATGACTCCTTAAAAGAGTGTTTTATGTTGAACTTGAGTATGGTCTTTGAGATAGGGATAGATCTCATGCACATTATAAGGATTATCTCAAAAACATTCTAAAAGTGCAATATTGATTAGTTCGTTGGGAAGATAAGTCAGAGAACAGAATACATTAAGGAGTTACGATTAGACATAGTGTTGAAGCATTTCGGTTAAAAATATTTTTTGCTCAAGAAATTAAAAAATGGCATCATAAAATATTAAATAAACAGAAAAATAGGTCAGAATAATCTATATTTGGGCACACTTGTGGTTTACTCATTCGTTTCTATAATTGTTGTGAAACCCATTTCTAGAGCAGTTTTTATTTTTTATTTTATTTTTTTCTTTGGAATTGTAATAGCCATAATCATTTATAAGTGGTTGATATACATATATAACTAATAAAATATAATTAAAGCTATAGGTCAATTTCTATTATCATCGTGGCTATGTTTAATAAAATTAAAAGAGGAACACCAAATCAAAATAATTATATGATTATCCATTCTCTTTTTAATTTCATAATTTTTATTTTACTT
The DNA here is from genome assembly GCA_028023455.1 of Epiperipatus broadwayi. Lineage (NCBI taxonomy): Eukaryota > Metazoa > Onychophora > Udeonychophora > Euonychophora > Peripatidae > Epiperipatus > Epiperipatus broadwayi. Next base: position 13,180,088 of record JAQFVV010000004.1, read on the forward strand.
GAAGTTAGTTAATTTTAGAAGTATATTATGAAAATTATTTTTAATTATAATAATAAAGTTAAAAACCCAATATCTCATTGATGAATATGGGTTTGGATACCATTTTATGAAAATAAAATTATGAATAACATTGTGAATATTCTTTTAAAATAGGTCTGAAGTAATTTGTTTTGTTTCACTTAGAAACGTAAGCTTATTAATTTTTGAAGAAAACATTTTAGATTATAAAATTAAGAATATAATATTGTTTATAAAATTGTTTCTTTGGAAATTTTGAACTTTTATTTATTAATGAAACAAAATGTTCACTAGAAAAAAAATGCTGGATCAGAAAAAAGTTCAAAATCAGGTTTAATCACATATATAACAAATATCTAAATATAGGGGATTTGATATATAGACTACTTAAATAAAATATTTCTTTGTTTCCATTTTTTTAACTTAATGGTAAAGTATAAGAAATTTTTTAATATCATTGATTTTAAATGATAGATTTAAAAATTCCAAGAATAGAAAATACTATGTTAGACTGCAATATCTTAAGATGAAAACTATTTTACACTATCTTTTTTTTGTAATTGCATATTTGTTACGGATCCATGAATCTTTAAATATGAATGCCTAAGAGCATCTGATCTTTTGTTATCTAAAATTCTTGCCTTAAACTTAGTTCTAATGAGTGTTCTTATTAATTATATTGCTTGAAACAAAACCATAATTGTCATATCTCAAACTTCTAATGCTATATTCACAACAGTGGTTTTCCAATCTTATAAAATATAAGATTTGAATTAGAATTACTGTGTTCATACTTACATAATAGTAATGTGATTGTACAAAAACTAACCCATTTTTATAATTAGTGAAAAGAAGACCAAAAGTGTGAAAATAATAAGTTTAAAAAAGAAGAGAGGAAAAAGGAGCAGAAGACTTCTTGTATAAAAAGTATACTCTTTAATGAATCAGTTTTATATTTACAATACTTTTACTATGCTTGGTGATGATAATTAACACTCATAAGTAAAGGCATTCTTTAGTTCCTCAACTATGAACCCTAACTATGAGTTCATCATATCACTTTATCCTCATCCTCAGCATCATCATCATCATCATCATCATCATCATCATTATTATTATTATTATTATTATTATTATTATTATTATTATTATTATTATTATTATTATTATTCATTATTAATCATCTGAAACTTTGAGTAATGATATTTTCTTTGTAATTATATGTAGGATTATTTGCATCATTTATTTGAATTGTTAAATGTTTTTAGAAAAATCCAAATTTTATTTCTAATTTTCCAAATATATTTAAAACTTAGGAATAATACACAGATCAGTATAAAGCAATATTTAGAATGGTATTCTTCTTCTCTTTGGCTTAATTGATTAGAGTATATCTTAAATTTAGTATTTACAAATCCAAATATCATCAGTTCAATTCTTATGCTAGCTTCATTGGTTAACAACACTTCAAGAGACAAAGATAATATCACTTGTTCTATACTAAATCATGTGTCATTATTAACAGATGAATATATTAAAAAGATATAAAATAAAATTTAAATTTTTCTAAAAATATTTATCAATTCAACTATATGATATAATAATCCAATGTATAATGTATTTTATTATTTGGTAATTAATGAATATACTCACAGTAAAGGTAATTTTTTTAATCAAATAAACTATCTTTTTTATGAATATATTCATTAATTACCAAATATTAAATTGAGTCAGCAAAGAAGAAAATTAGTAATACTTTAATGTATTTTATTATATACTAAAGCATAAAATACATATAAAAAATTTATTTCTTTCAAATTAAAAAAATCATTACCATTAAACTTGTTATGTAATAGTCAATTTAACTTGACAAAGTTGAAATCTGTTTTACTTTTAAATTCAATTTTCAGGTAATTTGACTGCCAATAGATGAACTGAACAAACTGACACATTAAATATGGCTGATTGATGTAAAATTAAGTATTTATTTATTTATTTGTTTATTTATTGCTCTCTTTTTTCATTACAATATATATGTTTAATGCATCTTCAATCATAATTGGCAGACTCACATCCCATTCCTATTATAAACTAAAGTTTTGAATCCATTTTGTCAGATTTCAAATAGGCTTTGAATTTTTTTTTCAAGTAGCTTTTTTATAATCAAGTCAATTACACACACATTCAATAATTGATGCTAAATAAGAATTTAGTTTATTTATAAAGGTAAAATCAAGATTAAAAGCCTATCTCTATCACTTGATAAGTCTGGTATGATGATATCTAGTTGTTCACATTTTGTATATGGTAAGTGTTAAAAAGACATTTAATCTGCATCAGACTTATTAGAAAAGACTTTTATCTACACATCTAAGTATTTTAGAAAATGATAATTATTTCATACAATAAGAAAATATTGCAAAATATTATATGTCAGATGAAAGTATTTTGAACATACTTTGTGTATGCTTTAACCAGCACTGTAAATATATGACTTTTACATCTACATGTTTGATTGTTATATAGATTAATCACTTTATTTGTATATTACGTGATAAATTGTAAATATTTTAAACTAATAAAAATAATGTGATCTGCATATTTTGTATGAGGTTTTGACATCGTGAAGTATATATATCTTGAAGGAAATGATTATTGATAGGTTTTGATTACACTTAAGTGTAACAAAATATTTCCTCTTTCTGTTACGAATTAAACATGATGAGTAGCAATGTTCATAACATTATATAAATATATAATCTGTAATTACATTTAATACATCAACTGCACTTTCTTAAACTTGCAGCAAATCTATTTAAGTGCATTAAAAAAAGATTCCGTATATCTAAAAAAGTTAAGATAATGCTGCCTATTTCTTGACATATGTAGCTCTTGCAATTGTATTTGTAAACCATATTATTCGATTAAAACTAATAAGACTATTAATTGTTAGCTTTCATCAAAAAGTAATGTTAAATTTTGGTTATTATGTTATATACATAAACCATGTATATAAATAGCATTGATTAGATCTTCAATTTCCATATCCATGATTCAAAATATTAAATAAAATATTAAAAATTAAATATGAAGTCAAAATCAATTTTCTAAATTTCAATTGTTTGATACATATTACATATACATATGTGTACATACATTATATATTCAGTGAAAAAATTAAAAGATGGAAGTGGAGTTGGGCTGAACATATTGCTAGAAGAGATAATAGATGGACAATTGAAATCTTAATCTGGATTCCAAGAGATTGTAAAAGACCCAGAAAGAGACCACATGTGAGATGGATGGATGAAATAAGAAAGTGTGCAGGGGTGATGTGGAGAAGAGAAACTAAAGATCAGAGAAGATGGATTGAACTTGGAGATACCTTCATCCTGCAGTGGATTGATAATGGTTGATTATGATGACATTATATATATATATATATATGTCTTAAAATACATGTCTATCTTGGAAATTAATATCTCAGGTACAGAAAAATGAGACAATATGGTATTAATTTTATTAAATGTTTATTATAACAATTATTAGTTACATCAAACAAATATTTAGCTACAATTATGTCTAGTGTTCTCAAAGTGGAATAAAAGTTTTAAAAATATTTTTTATGCATCTTTTTTTTTTATAAATGTTTAAAAGGTGAAGCCGGAATAAAATATAAAGTGTTTGTATTTTAGTTTCAATTAGTAAGAACGTTTTATTTTTTATATTCTGAAAAAAATTATATTATACTGAACATTAAACTGTTGATTGTTATATTATTGTTGAATACTGTCCTTATAATATGTGTTTTTAATAAATTAACAGTTTATAGGTGAAGCATATTCTACAAGGGAATATTATCTTTTCTCTATGGAGCCAGACGTTGAATTGTGATGTAATTGTAAATTTTTATTGCATTTGAGTATTACATAAAATAAGTATTTTATTATAAATATTTTTAACTAAATATTACCAAATTATATGTAATACTATGACATAAATTTAGAAATATTGATTTTTAAAATTTTTGTAGTAAATACATTTCTTAAATATTGAAAAACGGTCATACTTTATATTATTTTAATAAAGTATTTACATAATCCAGATTAACATATGTTATTAATCTCAATTGCATTCAAGTGTTTTTTAATTATTCAAAGAAAAAAAAAAGATTTTAATCGCTTATTGCATTAATTGTTATATTTTTGGAAATAATTTTTGATTCCTTTTTCTGCACATCTAAAGTCGTTAAAATGTTATTACATATAATTTTCAATTAATCCTATGATTTGCTAATGGATTTTATCCATTAGCCTTAAAACACTTTTTAAATACTTTAATTTTTCAAACTAATTATCAGATTTATTTTGATATTAATGCTAATAATTTTAATATCTTAGCATATGATTAAGTATGACCCTATATTCTAATTTTATAAATTATTTTATAGTAAATATTATTATTATCTATTTTTTATGGTTATGATGTGTGGGAAATATATTTTTAAATTGCTATATAGTCTCATCATAAAAACCAGACTTTATCTTGATGAACTGGTAAAAACAAAAAAGAACAAAAGTGCTTATCCTTGGCTTTTGAAATAAGAAAAAACAACTACAAGTGATTCTCTATAAAATGATTCTCTCTTCACCTAGAAAACATAATAAAATTACTTCAATTTAACATTAAGAGTATATTAATATTAAAAATAGAGATCATCTACAAATTAATTGTTCAGCAAAACAAGGTATCATTGTAATTCATAAGACTACCAGTATTTTAATAATTAATAACTTCTTAAAAATTTCTGAGTTACATCGATTATTAGTAAGATGCATTCTAAACAAGATTTGACAAAATTTTATTTTAAACCAGATTGCAAAGCAAACAACTTTAACTAATTATAGTTCAAATACTACTGCAATTACTATTTGGATAGATAATTTTTATGCATATATTTTTTACAAATATCCTATTATAGACAAGTTTTACTTTCATCTTCCAGATCTTTCTACACCTTCTATACTTAGAGAGGATTTCAATTTTTATAATAGTTTTTGGGATTATAAATGAGAATTAAACAAGTTAACTTTAGAATAGATAGATTTAAATAATGTACTTATTTTATGATGCTGACATTGAATCATATAGTTAACATAAACCAAATCTAATTATTCTTGGAATGCATTTCTATAGTTTAAAGTTATACAATTCTGAGATGGAACTTAATAAAATCTAATTGCAGTTACAATACTGAATATTTTGAAAAGAATCCTTAGGAGAGTCTCTGCAATTCCTTATTATTACAATAGGTGTAAATCATCTTATAATAATATCTTCCAAAGAATCAATTCCTTGATGATACCAACAGCAATTCATTCCAGACTGAAACAATACCAGCAGTGATTTTTATGGTCAAATTTTGTCTATCAATGATACAAAAACTCCTATCTAATTTATGAAATCATAAGATATCAGAGGATATAAGTGAAGAGATTTCATGGAGAAGTATAACTTTACAAATCTAGTTGTAAGGTCTAGTCATTTTTATGAAAGCTTGATGGATATAAAAATATCTTAAAAAACTGTCATACTGTTAATGAGATTGTCAATTATATATATCAGACTTGTAAAGCAAAGATTGATATAATAAGAAAAACCCTTTTTAAAGCAGAATTGTAAGCTTCTTCACATTATTCTATTAATGATAATCTGTAGTTGTTCATGAAATTGAACTTGACTCCAGAGGCATATAATTTCTAAAGCAATTTAAGATCTAAACCCAAAACTGATTGGCAAAACTATTCAGTAACATTATTCATGCAGAAATCATTCTAAAAATTTAGCATATAAGCAAAATTATAGCAACCTTAAAATCAAATAAATCTAGACTTTGCAATGACCTAAAGCATTATCAACCAATATCATTATTATACACTTCTTCAAACTTTTTGACAGAATTAGCTTAGGAAAAATTTTGCCAATAATTGAGAGTTATCTGTCTGTTAAGCAGGCTGGATTTTGGTCATGAAGATGCTAAAGAGAACAAGATTTATCTTTAACAATTCATATTAAATGAAGGCTATCAAAATAAAATAAACAATAGTGTCATTTTCATTGATTTAATTTTGGCTTGTGGGTCTGTTTGGAAATATAGATTTCTCATAAAAGTTTCTAAAAATTTTAAATGCAATAAAACTATTATTTTATTTCACAAAATCTCATATAAAAAAATTCAGTTGACACTGAATGATAATTGTAATAGGGTATAAAATTTATAGAATGGTCTTTTACAGGATACAGTTTTTTCACTTTATTTAATATTTATTTTCCCAAAACAGAATGCAAGAAATTCATTTATGTTGATGATATTGCTTTGACTTCTTAAAAGAGATCCTTTTCTACAATAGAACAGTTTCTCAATAAGGATATAAAAAGAATGAAGATCTTTTGCAGAGATTAGAATACATGTTTTTATTCAATCACTCTAATTCAAGATAGAGACTAGTTTTATAGACTTTTAATGCCTTACAGATAAGTAAATAATAATTTTAACTGAAGAGACATTTTCAAATTTTTATCAGCAAATACCCTTAACTCAAACTCCATTAATTTTAGGATACATATACACTGAACGTTTTATTTAAGCAATTATATCACTAGGAATTAACAATACATATGATTATCATCGGTCAAATGTTACTATTACTTGCCATCCCATAAAAAACAATCAAATTTATTGCTTGAAAGATTATACAAACTTTGCACACTAGAAATAACAGATTTGGCTAAAAATTCATAGAATTATTTTTTTTTTCATGTGCCAAAGCATCAGCCGGGAAGCGAACCCATAAACCTAGGACACTGCTTGTAAGGCAGCTGTGCTGACCACTCAACCACCAACCTTGACGAATGGGATTTGTGAGACAAAATCTGACATTTTATCCCAGCAGCAAACATTACAAATTTTTTTGCAGTATCCTTGACTTATAACACATAAACTTACCTAACACATGACCTTGTATGTCCTTCAACTAATATTTATCTCAAAACACCTATGTATGCTTAAAACGTTTATAATTTTACAGTATTTACATTTTATATGCAAAAACACACACTTATTTTTAAATAGCAAAGTAAAGAACATTTTAAATGAATTTATGCATCATTTGTATTTTGTTTATATTTTCACTAAAAGTCTATTTTTTATATGAATGCTGAGTATATTATATTGTAAATTGCATGACAATAGTCAAAGCTTAATAAATTAACCATAAAATCTATAATTTGTTGTCAAGAAAAGCTTAATAGATAAAAGATGGATTTCACTTTTTACACTGTCTATGATTTTTAAGTAGACAAAAAGTATTGATGCATGACTGTAACAGATTGAGATTTTTATCTTCCTAGAAGTTTAAATAAACCCCACTGAACAGGTCAACATAACCTGTTTTGAAAATTGGTTTATAAATAATCATTTTTAAAACTTTCAAAAAAACTTCTATTCAATTATTTAGATATAATAAATTAAATATGGGTGATATGATTTTATGAAAATATCTCATCTGTGCAAGTTTTTGAATTGTAACCTAGAACTATGTCAATTTCTATTCAAATAAGAATATCTATCAATTACTATTTAAAGTAGTACAGTTATATTGCTTATGTATAAATATTTTTATTTAATTTGTTTTGTTTTAGCATTGCTTTGGGAATTGGAATTACAGTGCTTTTAACATAAAAATAATGTTAAAGCTTAATTGGGTTAAAGTAAAATGAAAAATTTCCAAAAGAAATCTAAACGATCTTATATTCAAATACTTGAAATGTGAGCAATTTATTAGAGTTTATTATAGCAGCATGACTTTTATGTAACTATGTTATAACCCAAATATTTTATTATAAAGCTAACAACAATAGTATAACGAATGTTTTCCAAGTTAAAATTCATTCTTCTTTATTTATATAAAAGTTAAAGTCAAAACAGGAATTCAATACACATAGCGATAGAATATGTCCACTACAAATAATGTACTCCACATCATAATTCAGACTTTAAATTTGAACATTTACTCTTTAACAACACTCATAAAAATAGAGTATCTCCACCATCAATAATAATACAGTCAACTCAAATTGAACTGGGACATTTATTTTTTAATAGCATTTGTAAAAAAAGAATACTTCTACCATTAATAATGTGAATCATGCCATAGGACAGTAATCTTAAATTAAAATGGAACATTTACTCCTTAATAATTACAATTAGATATCCACTTTCTGTGTACTTTTAATTGGCTAATTAGCTTGGTTATCTGGAAAAAATCTTAAGCGTATTTGTCATGGAAAAAATATTTTTTTGTCTATACTCAAACTCTAGCTTATAAAAGTGGTAATTGATTGTCATATGTTATTAATCATTTGATTTACACACACACGCACACACACATATATATATATAATAAAATCAAGTCATATATCAATTGACTTATATATATATAATAAACAAAACAAGTTATAAATTTCGTAACTTGCTCTTAGCTTGCATTTTATGAGATCTAGTTTCTGGTCTTCCTACTCTTTACTGATGTAAGCCAACTAGCTCGAAACCATGGTGTAAAGGTTGGAGGCAATGAAGGAGATATTGAATTCTATCTCTCTCAGTGTTTATGTAAACAAAAGCTTGTTAGGAGCTATTGGTAAAGCTCCATCTAGTGACCATATATATATATATATATTCCATTAACAGACTCGTATAACTTAAACTGCTATAATTTACAAGCAGAACAAAATGAAGTTATACTAGTTAAAATTATTTTTCTTGTTTGAGATTATCTTCACATGTTCAGACTTACTTCTACAATTGTGTTAATTTTTTTAAATTTGTTAATATTTCAAACTTATTGCAATGCAAGTTTGATAAAAAAACCTAATTTTCTATCTCATATTATCATATTCATCACTATTGAAAAGACAGTAGAACATTTTAAAGAATAGTATTATTTCAAAACCTATAAATTATAGTAAAATCAACTAAAGTAATAACTTAGAAGCATTATTTAATTTCCAAGTTTTTATGCCCTGATAAGTTGTGAATGAAGTGAATAAATAACTTATATATAACTTTTTCCCTTAGTACATAAATTATATAAATATTAATTCTAATATTTTCACGGATAAAAGATGTCATATTATTATTACTATTTGCGGGATATTCCGTGTAGTGAAAAAGCTAAATGCTGATGTTTCAGTACAATATCAAGTACCTTCCTCAGAGTGTCCTCTTTCTCAAATCATAAGAATGCATGTGAGATTTAAAAACGTTTTTATCGTTTTCTTTCTCCTCATATTTAAATTCTATTGGTTGAGAAGTTTTAAAATTTATTTTCTCTTCCAATAGCTTCTTCCAAATGTTGTTAATCTTCTTTAATTCACACCTTTCATTTATGCTCTTGGGCCTTTTAAAAATCTCTATAGCTTCTCTTAGCAATCTCTGGTCATATTGTTCAATTTTTGCTAAAATATTTGTTTTTTCAAAATTGATATTATGATTTGTTAATTTTATATGAGAATAAATAGCTGATGAATTGGATTTTTCTCTCACTGCCAGAATGTGTTCTTCCTTTCTAATATTTATTCTATGATTAGTCTGTCCTATATATGTATGTGGACAGACCCTACATGGAATTTCATATACACCATGACACTCCAAAGCAATTTTATCTTTAGGAAGTGGAAATATTTCACTAATTTTTTTATAAGTAGTGTAGATTGTGTGATTATTATTATTTTTTAAAATGTTACCAATTCTATCAGTTATTCCTTTTATATATGGCAAAATTGTCTTAATTTTTGATGTATCAAAATCTTTTTTCTTTTGATATGTATAAGCCCTATTAATAATGTTGTAATTAAAACCGTTATGAAGAAGCATTTTATTAGTAGCAAAAAGGTCCCGGTGAAAATGGCTATCATCAGAAAGTCTCTTTGTTCTATCCAATAATGTCTTTGTTACTGAAAATAGTTGTGCAGGATGGTGATGAGAGGAAAAATGCAGATATCTCCCAGTGTGTGTTGGTTTTTTATATATACCATGGGATAAAGAACCATCTTCCCTTCTTTCAATCAAAACATCTAAAAAAGGTAATTGATTATTATTTTCTATCTCCATGGTAAATTTAATATTGTTATGAAAAGAGTTTAAAAAATTAAAAAGGTCATCAAGAACATGCTTGCCATGAGGCCAAATAACAAAGGTATCATCAACATACCTCAGCCATATAGATGGTTTTTTAACTGCTAAAGTCAAAATTTTATTTTCCAAATCCTTCATAAAAATAGAAGCTAATGCTGGAGAAATTGGCGAACCCATAGCTAGACCTGATGTTTGTTTATACATCTGCCCATCAAAAACAAAAAATGTATTCGATAAGCAGTGTTCAATCAAAACCACAGCAAAATTAGGCAACTGAATATTTTTTAAAACTTGAATCGCTTCATTTACAGGTACACTAGTAAAAAATGAAACAATGTCAAAACTTACCAAAATATCATTCTTAGTCAATTTAATATCCTGGACAAGCTCAAGAAAATGATTAGCATCTTTAACATATGATGACATCGTTGATAAATGCAGCTGTAAAAAGAAGTCAAAAAACGAGCTAGTGTCTGTGTAGGTGAACCAACTGCACTTACAATCGGTCTCAATGGAATATCTGGCTTGTGAATTTTTGGTAAACCATATAATTTTGGATAAAAAGAAGATCAAAAATTCACAAGCCAGATATTCCATTGAGACCGATTGTAAGTGCAGTTGGTTCACCTACACAGACACTAGCTCGTTTTTTGACTTCTTTTTACAGCCGCATTTATCAACGATGTCATCATATGTTAAAGATGCTAATCATTTTCTTGAGCTTGTCCGGGATATTAAATTGACTAAGAATGATATTTTGGTAAGTTTTGACATTGTTTCATTTTTTACTAGTGTACCTGTAAATGAAGCGATTCAAGTTTTAAAAAATATTCAGTTGCCTAATTTTGCTGTGGTTTTGATTGAACACTGCTTATCGAATACATTTTTTGTTTTTGATGGGCAGATGTATAAACAAACATCAGGTCTAGCTATGGGTTCGCCAATTTCTCCAGCATTAGCTTCTATTTTTATGAAGGATTTGGAAAATAAAATTTTGACTTTAGCAGTTAAAAAACCATCTATATGGCTGAGGTATGTTGATGATACCTTTGTTATTTGGCCTCATGGCAAGCATGTTCTTGATGACTTTTTTAATTTTTTAAACTCTTTTCATAACAATATTAAATTTACCATGGAGATAGAAAATAATAATCAATTACCTTTTTTAGATGTTTTGATTGAAAGAAGGGAAGATGGTTCTTTATCCCATGGTTTATATAAAAAACCAACACACATTGGGAGATATCTGCATTTTTCCTCTCATCACCATCCTGCACAACTATTTTCAGTAACAAAGACATTATTGGATAGAACAAAGAGACTTTCTGATGATAGCCATTTTCACTGGGACCTTTTTGCTACTAATAAAATGCTTCTTCATAACGGTTTTAATTACAACATTATTAATAGGGCTTATACATATCAAAAGAAAAAAGATTTTGATACATCAAAAATTAAGACAATTTTGCCATATATAAAAGGAGTAATTGATAGAATTGGTAACATTTTAAAAAATAATAATATTCACACAATTTACACTACTTATAAAAAAATTAGTGAAATATTTCCACTTCCTAAAGATAAAATTGCTTTGGAGTGTTATGGTGTATATGAAATTCCATGTAGGGTCTGTCCACATACATATATAGGACAGACTAATCATAGTATAAATATTAGAAAGGAAGAACACATTCTGGTAGTGAGAGAAAAATCCAATTCATCAGCTATTTATTCTCATATAAAATTAACAAATCATGATATCAATTTTGAAAAAACAAATATTTTAGCAAAAATTGAACAATATGACCAGAGATTGCTAAGAGAAACTATAGAGATTTTTAAAAGGCCCAAGAGCATAAATGAAAGGTGTGAATTAAATAAGATTAATAACATTTGGAAGAAGCTATTGGAAGAGAAAATAAATTTTAAAACTTCTCAACCAATAGAATTTAAATATGAGGAGAAAGAAAACGATAAAAATGGTTTTAAATCTCACATGCATTCTTATGATTTGAGAAAGAGGACACTCTGAGGAAGGTACTTGATATTGTACTGAAACATCAGCATTTAGCTTTTTCACTACACGGAATATCCCGCAAATAGTAATAATAATATGACATATATATATGATAAACAAAACAAGTTATAAATTTCATAACTTGCTCTTAGCTTGAATTTTATGATCAATAAATGGAGCTTTACCAATAGCTCACCAACAAGCTTTGTTTACATAGACACTGAGAGAGATAGAATTCAATATCTCTTTCATTGTCTCCAACCTTTAGACCTTGGTTTATATATATAATTTATGTACTAAGGAAAAAAGTTATATATAATATTCAAATCAATTAATTTATTATATATAGTGCATTTATTTATGCAAAAAACCAAATAAGAGGTTGTATTGAAAAAAGCAACATATTTTTGCTGAAATAATAAGATAAGACATTCTGTTATTTTTTAATATTATGTACAAGTGTGAATTGTATTATAACAACACAAAATGAATTATAGTTGTATTTTTATATTGGAATATTTCCATCATCTTATATATGTATTGAATATTTTTAGAAAAATTTAACGTAATTTAAATATTCCAAATACATTCAAATGTTAGTAATAACACATCAAAAAGGTAAGTATATACACAATTTTTTGAAAGGTATTAGTCTCCCCTCTTCTTCAGGTGAACCTGTTTGATGTGCTATTACTAACAGTTGAATGTATTTGGAATATTTAAATAAAGTTATTTTTTTCTAAAGACATTCAATACATATATTAGATGATGAAAATAATCCAATATAAAAATACATCTAGAACACCATCATCACAAACCTTCAGGAAAACACAAAATGAATTTTAGTTGCTTTCTCTTGAAGCATTTATGAGAATATATTTCAGTTAAATTTTAGGATTTTCATAATTATCAGGATGTTATTCTAAAAGTTAAGGTAATGAAAATTATTTTAACAAATTTTTAGAAATTATATTTTAAATGTAATCAAATAAAATTATATGTATTAATCATTCATTTTCAAATAATATAATGGTTTGTAGATTTAGTTGTGTAATAACCTTTTTTTTGTTATTAAAAATATAATTAATTATATAAAAAACCTTTAAAGAAATATAAAGAAATTGAATATTTACTTGTATTATATAATTCTCTTTAGTTATTTAAATGTTTATTCAAAGGGTTACAGATAGGTTTAATCCATTTTTATCTATTGATAGATCTTCATAAGATATTTACTGAATTTTAAATTCTTTTTATTACTGACTTCAACTGAAGATGTTTTAAAGTTGCTTAATGTTTTTTTACCATTATTTATATTTGAATACTGGTAATATCATATTAAGCTGAACAGAAAAAATAATCACTAACTACATTGATATTTGGTTGCAAATTTCATGAATGGGAAAAAAAACATTCTTATTATAACCAGATTATGACATCAAACATCGAGTATTAAAAATATTTATATCAAAAATATATATTACAGCACTTTTAAAATTTAAACAGTTTATTATACAAATTTTTGAATATGGAAGTGCAAACCTAGCCACAAGGGAGGTACTATGTGTGCATGACACACTGTGTTGTGAATGAGACCAAGAGTGCAATAGCATAAGTAAAATTTTAATGCCCTTTCACAAAATGTTCCAGAGTCTCCCTCAAATGCAAAGAAAAAATAGTTAAAAGAAATAATAAAAAAACGGTGAAGTTATGGATAAGTACAGAAAGGAGATATATTTTGAAAAAAATATTTTTTATTAAATTAGTATAACAAGAAAATGATTAAATAAAAGGTAGTTGTGAGTTATGCCCAATATGGTCATTTGTTGGCATTGTTTCTCTGCAAAAGCACAAAAATATGCTGTTTACATGGCCTAACTTATAGCCTATAGAACAGTTCTGTTCATTAGCAGGTTTACATGGCATTGCACCCTGTGCTTTGCGCCACTATGAAAATAGTGCATACTTCACAGATCAACTGACCATAAGTGTTTTTATGTGCATTGGAAGTAACAATCTTACACCTTACCTGACATACTATTACATGCTAATAATTGTAAGCCTATCATGTGTTTCCCTACACATCTTGGAAGGTGCAAACAATTGCAAAAGGATATGTCCCAGAATCATTACACATAAGTTACATGAAAAGGCATATTTGCAGGAGAACAGCTATGAGAGTAATGAAATGACTGTCATTGTTCTTTGCTTTGGAAATCATAATCTTTGTTTTCTCAGACTAGTGCATGTATTGGCAGATCCTTTGGATCGTCAAAACCACCATCCACTCGTCTTGTGCTGAAAGCTTGGTTTGCTCAGATTTCTGCATGTATTGACCAATCCTTTGGATCAGCAAAACCATCGGACACCCCCCCCCACACATTTCATGCTAAATGCTGAAAGCTTGGTTTGCTCAGACTAATGCATGTATTGGCCATCCTTTGGATCAACAAAAGCATTGGAGACTCCCCGCACATTACAGCACTACATGCTGAAAGCTTGGTTTGCACTGAAATGTGTAATATAATTTAAAAATGTAATTTAGAAAGTAATGTTGGTTCGTAATTTTTTTACAAATACTTTTAAAAATTGTTGGAGAACAGAAAACAAAAAATTATCAACCTGCTAATGTTACATTTCATTGTTTTTGCAAGCAATAATGCTTTCAGTAAGTCACAAGAACAAAATAAAATATTAAAAACATAATTTGAGAACTTTTTAATAAAAAAAAATACCCATATTCTTAGACCTACACTACCCTACATTTTTTCAATCCTTACAACAAATATTTCATTCCCTCTTACATTTACTGCACTAATATAATGCAAGAAAAAAAAGCAATAATAATTTTTATTATTTTTAGACAGAAAAGTCAAAGCAAAGAAGAGGAAATTTTTCTGATAATACATTTTATTATTCTATCATAAAAATATATTTAACAAAATACTGAAATTTTTTATTATTAAATATATAAAACTATGAATTTAAAGGAAATAATTTATTCCATATATTTTCTAAATTATATTTTCCATGTTTTAATGATTTATTTAAACAATTAATTGTGTTCAGAATATTTACAAATTGAGTTTTTTTACTCAACTTAATGTTGAATAAAAAAAAAAGAATAATTAAATAATTATAGGTGATTCTATTGACTATAGGATTGATAATAATCATCATTTTCAACTAATATAGATCTGCTTCAGGATAAAAGTCTCCAAATTTAATTGGCATATTTTGATTTATAGTCTCTCTTCTTCATATCATACAAGAAAACTTTTTTATTTTATTCTTTTATTTCACATGTAGTATTTATATATGTTTTTTTAAAATCTTTTGAAATTCAGTGTTAGATTTCAACTGTTCGTCTATTCTCTTCTTACAATATAATCAATCTAGCTCCCTTACAGCCATTTAATTATTTCAATGATATCAATAATATCTCTTTATAATTCCCATATTTAGTTTTCCACATTTCATTATATAATCTGAACTTATGTATTCCTCATCTGTTAAGATTCAACTCTCAGATTTATATGAGGCAAAACACATTTATTAAAAATCTTTTTTAATCATATAGGGATAATTTGTTTTAATATTAAGTTATTTTGGCAAATACTTGATCCAAGCATAATTCTGTGATTAATTTCATTCCTTATGTTCAATCAGTTTAAAATTCTGTTCATAATATTTGTAAATGTTAATTTCCTCTAACTTAGTATTAGTAATCTTTATTTTCTTCTTTTGAAAAAATCTATTTAACATTACTTTAGTCCTTTAAGTCCTACTTTTATTCTCTGAATTTCAGCAGCATAGTAGCATTAGTTGCAAACACAATCTGTAAAGTTGAGATGACTTAAATAAGATTCATTATTTTTATATCTTTAGCTTAAAACACAAAATATCTATTATAAAACTGCTGCAAACAGTTTTGAAGATATTCTATGAATCTTTCTCGATGTTAATCTTAATATTGTTGTGTGATCTGCTCACTGCTGCTACAATTTGATATACATTTTTTAGAAAATGATACATCTAGGATTTATGTTTTAATCATTCATACTAATTGATTCTTTCTATAACTAAAGTGAATATTGGAACATTTGATATATATATATATATTGATTATAATAACTCCTCTTATATACACTTTAATGCAATTTTTTTTAAAATAAAACTTCTTTATTTTTCTGACAGTTTAGATTGTCCAGAAGTCTTCATCAGAGTGTTCTCAATTTCCTCTAACTTTAAAAAAAATATGAAGAAATGAAAGAAAGTAAAGGAGAAGAATAAGAGTATATACTTCTAACATTTGATTAAATTAGTGTCCAATGTTTTTTGTAGACTACTTGTTTTGGTAAAGATCTTGTATAAAATGATAGAAGACAGATAGGTCTGTAATTTTAAAAAATCTTCTTTATTGTCTCTCATATTTTTATATCACTAATACATTTTCCCAATTATCTGGAATATCTTTTTTATTTGGACATTTGGTATGTAGTTTTTCCAACAACCTGCCTATTTATTCACTTGTTTTTTGTAAAGATATAAATAATACTTTCATTATTCCTTAGATATTTTACTTTTTTTTTCAAAAATTTAATTACATGTCTCACCTCATCATTTAAAATGATGGGTAGTTCAAATACTATGATTGTAAAGGTTATTTTGTTTTTTTGTTTTGTTATTAATAAATAATTATTTGCAAAACTCTTCCATGCATTTCATGATATCATTTTTTTGCAATTCGTGATGTCACCTTTTTGTAATTTATGACACCATCTTTTAGTAATAGTCTCCATCTTTTCATTCTAATTCTGAAACAACTCTTTTTCCAATATCAAGATGTTCTATACTTTTGAGAATTTTATTCCCATTTATAGCTTTCCTTGCTAATTCACAGTTATATGTTCTTTTCATCATTATAAACTCATTTTCCTATTCTACGGAATTCTAAAGATTCACTTTTTTATAGTGGATTATTTAATATTTTCATATTATTTCTTTTTTATGCATTGTCTCAAGTAAAAATTGTTATACAGCATAAATAATTCTACTAAAATCACTATAAACAACAACCAAAGACAATTTTATAAATTAACAAAAAAGGACAATGGACAATATCAAGTAAGTAATCTAACAATATCTAGAGAAGTTTAGACAACAAATTATAAAGAAACTATCATGATATTTGTTATAAGTACAGCCCAAAAAATGATTCTAATTTACTTTGTTTCTTTTTATTTTTATTTTTATGAGAGTTTCGTGTGTATGTATTTTTTTTCTTTTAAGTAATATATACTTTTACCTAATATTATCCATTATTTTCTTTAGAAGATAAGCCAAGCAGACTTTCATATTAATTAGGCAGGCTGCAGGGCAAAAATGTTTTTAGAACCTCTAGTTCTTCATAGAGAAACAGTGAAAGAAAATGAAGTACTCATAAAGCTTATGACTTTTCAGACATGGATACAAAACTCTCCATACAGTAGCACTATTCAGTGCAAGTCAGAATAATCAATAGATGCAGGAAAGTTCCTACTCATCCAATATCTCCAGACTAGTTTCTAGCTTGGGGTTTTTATCAATGAGGAGCCTAGAATCTGAGAGCACTGCACTTAAATCTTAGAATCTAATGCAACCCTCCAGTAAACACCTTTTATCTTACTAGCTAACTATAAAGCTTTGAGTC
The DNA here is from genome assembly GCA_028023455.1 of Epiperipatus broadwayi. Classification (NCBI taxonomy): domain Eukaryota; kingdom Metazoa; phylum Onychophora; class Udeonychophora; order Euonychophora; family Peripatidae; genus Epiperipatus; species Epiperipatus broadwayi. Next base: position 13,198,010 of record JAQFVV010000004.1, read on the forward strand.
CAAAACAAAAACACAACAATATTTTCAATTCAAGCTCATTAGCTTGTATAGTTATATAGATCCGAATTCAGTTCAGCATCCATACTTTTTGGTGTCTTTGGTTCTTTAATAACCAGAACCACCATAATCCTATTGAGCAGGATTGGTATTAAACCACTAAACATCACATGACCACCATTCGTTATGCTTGCACAAGCTGTTTACACAGAGAAAAAACTCCATATAGCAGCACCACTCACTGCAAGCCGGAGTAATCAATGAATGAAAGAAGATTTGTGCATAAAATATCTATCTAGTACTTACTCATTCAATATCCCCAAACTAGTTTTTAGCTTGTGGCTTTCATCATATGTTGTTTTGATGACTTTTCAGACAGTTAGGTTTAAAGTGATTTTTTACTGACCGATATTTGATACTTATATTGGTTGACTACGGATCATTTACCTGAAAAAAAATCTTAGACCTTTTAAAAATAATTTTATTTTTCTTAGATTTAAATAGGTAATAAGTTTGATTAGACATTGTGCGGCTATTTCTGTACTACGAAGTCCTTCCAAATAATTTTAAAAGGTGCAGTTTTTAAAGTTTTCTTCAGGTGACAAAATTGATTATTCAAGCATTGAACAGCATAAATATTTCAGATAGTGTTTCTCAAAGACGAATTAGGAAAAAAGAAAATAACTTTTGAGTTAAAAAAAGATGAAATGTCAAAAGATTTTGAAGTAGTATTTAGGTGGGAACTTTTTAAGTATTTGAATAGATATAGTTCATATGCAAATGAAGGTACATTCAAGACATAATTAAAATTATTTAAAATTATTATTATTTTCTCATGTGTCATAGCATCAGCCGGGAAGCGAACAAAAAAAAAAATCATGGAGATTTCATAAAATTTTATGAAAACAATACTAATGATCTTATTCAAGAAATATCCTTAAAATGAATGATTTTGAACAAAAAAACAGTAACCAATGCCCAAATAATAGGTTGTAATTATAACTAACTTTTTCTAATGCATTAATAACAGTTTTTTCCTCTATTGATTTAATTCCTGTTTTAACATTTTTTCATAAATTTAATCTTGTTCTTTTCATTCTATAGATGATCATAACATGCTATATCAGTACTATAGCAATAACAGTCCCATATTTTAAAATGTAATTTTTTTTCAAAATAATTTTTTGTGACTTTATAATAGAGTTATTTATAATATACTATACTTAATATGTAAATTAATACACTATACAGGCTTACACCTCCACATACAGATATATATGTAATATATAAGAGATTCAAACTCAGACTTTCACACAACTTTCAACTCTCCAAGACATCTCATATTGCTGCCCACCTGATCACACACATGTTGAAAAGATAACTAATCACCAATATATGTATTTCGTGCTAAACCAGCACTCATCAGTTGGTCCAGATTACCATCTTCACACATATATACAATCAGTGCTCAGCTTTATATTAAAGTAGCAAATCTTTATACTTTAATGGACAGTCTTCCAACTACTTCAACTCACAACTCTTCAGCTTTGCCCATTAAAGTATAAAGATTTGCTGTCTTAATATAAATCTGAGCACTGATTGTATATATGTGTGGAGATGGTAATCTGGACCAATTACTGGTTTAGCATGAAATATGTATATTGGTGATTATTTATCTTTTTAACATTTGTGTGATCAGATGGGTCAGTAATATGAGATGGCTTGGAGAGTTGAGGGTTGTGTGAAAGTCTGAGTTCTAATCCCTTACATATATATAAAATTTTTTATATTGTTTATTATATCGTATTGTTACTGAAATCGAAATCTTTTTTTATGAGCATGGAGTTCAGCCATGATTGCAATTATTATCCTTTTTAAAAAATAATTGTGGACCAAGTGAGATATTTCAGGAAAACTGGTCCACTTTCTGTTTATGTTTAATTAGACATGCCTCTGCCTTTGACCTTGACCAATTGAAAATCTAATTCAGATTTTAAAAGCACACAACTCTTTAACTGGCTTCAATCCCCACACTTCCATTTCTCAAGAATGTCCCCTTAATGGTTTGCTATTTATAACTTACATTAATCCCTATCTGGCATCTACATTCCTTTTATCAAGTAAAAAAAACCCATCTCCTACATGTTATATGTTATATTTCTCTCTTCTAAAAGATGCCTTCCAATATTAACAACAATTCTTGAAGACTATGCAAAACAATCTATATGGGACATCTTAAGTGTAAACAGCATACCCTCTATCATTCCATCTCACAACTTCCTAAACTTTTTCATCTATATATCCACAAAATGCTGTGAGAACCTCATTCAAGACATGGTTTATACATCCATTGAAACCATAAACATTTTTTTTTATCTAAAGCTTATCTATCATTACATGTCAGAATCATCCTCATTAATATAGCAATATTTTTTGAAATAGCATATTACAAACAAGTTATGATTTATATTACTTTTTTTGAAAATAAAATAAACTTCTTATGCACCAAATTGATATGGGACAGAAAGGCTCTGGCAATGAATATTAGAATCATGCAAAAATATGCCAATAATAATATAATCTCAATTTATTCTGTCCCTTATACCATTTCCCAAGAATAATAAATATTACAGATAAAATTTCTAATTCTTTTCTCAGATTCCTAGAAATTTATTCCCACCACTCATCAGATACACCACAACTAGTTAAATATACTTTTTTCAAAAACCTCTCATTATCTTTTGCCACATATTCAATACTCAATGTACTCAACTAAAGTAAATTACTGAGAAGCTTATAATCTTGTCCACAAAACTGAACAATTATTAACATTTCATCTTTTCATTACACAAACAGATTATACAAAATAAAAAATAGAGTCATATATTAAATGATCCGATTTTTTAAGCTTGTAAATATAACCAAAGAGCTTTGCTTATTGCTCAACAAGCTTTGTGATAAATGCTTAGCAAGAAAAAGCTTTTAAAATATCCCTATCAGAAACCACACCCAATCCCAGACTAATGGTTTCATGTTTTGGCACTCCTCAGAGAAGTGCTAGGATGGTTTCAGACACTTAAATGTCTTCAAATCCAGCCATCTGACTCAAAGTGCTATATGGAACTGAAAGATCTTCAGCCAAACTATATATTAGTAGCCTTAGCAATATATCATAACTCAAGACTTGAAGCAAAGACTATAAATAGTCAATAAAAAAATAAAAAATAGTTATATGTCACATGACCCATTTTTTTCAAGATTGTAAATATAAACAAAGAGCTTTCATAATTGCTAAACAAGCTTTGTGATAAATACTTAGCAAAAGAAAGCTATTTGAGTTAGATAGCAAGGTTTAAAGATATTTAAGTGTCTGAAAATTTTCATATTTTTTACTCAATGGTTAACTCTTAGGTAAAAGCTGATTTTGGGCTGGTAGCTATAATCTAAAAATTGTTTTGGGAATATTTGGATAGGATAACACTGATGTGATATGATGTGCTATGGTTTCTCCTTTATCGGAGTCAGGAATCTCTCTGTCTCTATACCCAGAGAATTTATCTTCATTTTCCATTCCCCATCCTAAGTTTTCCCATATTCTTTTCTATCCTGCTCCATACCATTTAAAAACATCATTTTTGTCCACACACACACACATATATATATATCCCCCTTATCATTTTCCAAACTCAGCATAAAAAACAAAAACCCACTTTCAGTATAACCACTTTTTTATATTTATTCTCTTACAACTTCATTATGAATACTATCTCTGCTTGTAAGCATTTATATTCAATTAGCAGATGCCTTATATTTTCCATGCCTTCCTTACATAACTTGCAGACTAAATCATCCATATTTCTCCATTTATGTGTATATTCTTCATTGCTAATGATCCTGTTTGAGCTTTAAATAATAAACTACCTTCCTTGCTATTATCATAAATTAAACTCATACTCAATTTTCTGTTTACATATATATATTTAAATTCTTCTTACTCTCCAAACTAATTCTCCATTTCTGCAACTCCCTATTTTTTAGTAACTCATCTATTCTTCTATCACATTCTTTGCCACTATAACATGCAACAACAATCATTCCACCTTTTGTACAAGTATGCTGCCATAAAATCTTTATCCAAATCTTCTGCATACTGTACTATCTTTCTCACCCATCTTATTGCCTGTCCTTTAATTGTAACCCAATTAAAGACTTTTGTCTATTCTCTTATTCTATTAATCATTTTCATTTTGCTTTTTGCATCTTCATATAAAAACTTAACTTTCTCATTTCTCCTTCAGTTGTCTCCTTTGCCATCCACTCATCTTCATCTAATACATGTCTTCCTACTTTTCTTTGTACTTTTTCTAAGTAATCAAAGACTGTTTTACTAATACCTAATACATTATTACCATAAGTTAACTCTGCTATTGCCACTCCCTTCCATACAGTTCTTGCTACATCATATTATATGAGAATACTGTTAATTTTTTTTATCAGTCCCTTTCTTTTCTTTGCTTCATTAATCAAGTCTTTCTCCCATTCATAATTTCTCTGATTACTTAAGATTATTCCCAAAATGTTATACCTATTCACTGCATTTAATTTTATATCCCCCAATAAAGTTTTTTCTCTTCTCCTCCCCCAGAATTTATCATCATTATTTTTGATTTTTCTTCTAAATTTAATTCCCATCTCTTTACCACTTTTTGTGCATATCTTCAGCATAACTTCTACATCTTTTCTACTTTCTGTGCAGAAGAATATATCATCATCAAATAAAAGACCTGATAATATGTCACTTGCCATCTATTAATGGTATCTCTACTTCTTTTCCCAGTCTTTCTATTGCTCTCTCCATTTCTCACAAATATAACAAAAACAAAATAGGTAACATAGGGCATTTTTACCTTCTAGATTTCCTAATTGATATATATATGGTAATTATTTTCACACTATCTCTTTATAAAATCCATTAAAGCTCCATTCATTCCCAATTTTCTAAACTTACCCATAATCTATTTCTATTTACTCTATCATATATCTTCTCATATCTAAAAAGACCATATATACCTGTCTACCTGTATTCCTACTCACATGCCTATCTGATTGAAAACATCCTTGCATTTCTCCCACTATATTATTTTCTTCCATCAATTTTATCACTCTTCCAGCCACCATATATGCAAAAACTTTATGTATCACTGACATTACCACTATTGCTGTATAATTGTTTAACTTTCTATTATCCTTATCTGTTCCTTTAAATAGTAGCCTTACTCCTATATTATTCATGCTATCTGCAAATTCTCCTGTGCCATCTTATTAAAATATGATAATAGATTTAATTTTGTCCTATTTCCTAATTTCATCACCATCTCTACTGTTCATTCATTTAAACCTTTGGATTTGCCACTTCAATTTCTTCTCTATCTCATTTAATTCATTTTCTACAAACCTAATATTTCCATTACTATATGCTTTTATGTTTGTTATCACTCTGTGATTCACATCTATATCCATTCTATATCCATTATATACTTATTTAAGATTATCTCCAATTCTTCTCTAGAGCAAAATTATTTTTTCTCATTATCTAGTAATACTATTACTCTCCCCTACATTCTTTTTTTAAAATATATTTTCAATTTTTTTTATTCCCATCTCATTCAATAATTAGTATTTAATATCATATTATCTATTTTATCCAACATCTAAAAATATTTTCCCATTTAATATCAACATCTTTTTTACCTGTTTTGTTTTTAATAGCACATTTATATTCTTTGCATGCTTTCCCCCTCTCTTTTACACTTTTATTAATTCTCACTTTTCCATTACTTTTATTTTTCTGAATATTCTCATCTAAAACCCTATTTCCCACTTTTTCAACTTAACCACAGAAGTCGAATTAATCACAGAAGTCCTTTATTTATCCCCAATAAATTCTTTTATGATTTCTACTTTTATTTTATATTCTTCTAACTTATTTTTATCATTCATTCTCAACCACATCTTTCACTATCATTTTACTTTTTATTACTATTTTCCACAACATTATTTACTAAATTTCTAATACTCAAATTTATCTGACAAATTTTTTTTTCAAAAGCTGTCCATTCATATTATCCACATCATCAATATTTTCAATATGCCCATTCATATCCCCTATAACCATTATTTTCTTCTCCCTTTTGTGAAACTGTATATCCTTAACTAGTCATTCATATATGCTACTGTTCCACTCCATTATAGTTTGACTATCTCCAGTGATCATATATACTATAGTTACAATCCATTCCTTATCTTCATAACCTTATCTCAAACCATAAATGTTCTTGACATTTAACAGTATTTAAATATTTTTTTGACAATAACTCTTATACTACCACCCCTTTTTTCTTTCTTCTTTTCTATTTATATGCTACCATTCAAGGTTTTTCAGTATAGATTCTTCTCTGAGATTTGTTTACACCATTGCTAATCCCTCAAGCTCATCATTTTTAACTGCCTTGTTTAATTCCACCCACTTTTCTGATCTCTTACCATCATGCATATTCAAATATCCAATTTAAAAAATTTCTTTTTTTCTTACTACCCTTTTATATATTTCTTTTAACTCTTTCTTCTCTATTATATTTGTAATTAGTGTGTTTATCATTAATTTTACAGACCCATTCTCTGTCCATATCTACATTTATATCTAAATCAATTACCCCTTTTTTATTTATTACATGACATCCATTCTTCTTCTTTTTAATAATACTGTAATTTAAAACCCTACTCCCCCTTATAAGATTTCCTGAATTATAATATTTTTTTTATAAATCAAACTTCCTAATGTTTCACTTTTTTGTTTTGCTAAGTGCAGTCTATCTTTACTATATAACTCCCTCTTACTAATAAAAAAATCTGACACATCCACATATATAACATTAATAATGTTATATTGTTAAGGCTATTAATATATGGTGTTTCTGAAGTGTGTTCAGATCTATATAGCTATTTCAGTTAGATAGCTGGATTTGAAAACATAGAGGGGTCTGCAAATTTCAGATTTTCTACTTAATAGTTAAGTATTAGATAAGTGTTGATCTTGAGTTGCTATTTTAGATCTAGTATCACAATATCCTAGCACCTCACTGAAGAGAACCATCATCTTGAAATCAGTTTGCGGATAGGAATAATTCTAGATAGAGATTTTTTAAATACTTTCTCTTGTGGCATTTATTAATAAAAGTTTGTTGGAGCTATTAGCATGTTCACTATAAACATAGCACTATGCCTCTTGCATAATTTTTTCAATTCCTCATTTACAGAACATGCCCTATCTAACACATACCTATTGTCAAATCTTGATAGTAAACCAACTATTCCTACTTTTCCTTTAAGCTTATTAAAATTACCAATCAATTCTTTGTAACCATCCATTGGGTCTGTCAAATTATTTGTCCCTACCACAACATAAACATTCTACTCTCTTATTTCTTTGTCTTATCTATAACATCCCTAATTTTAGCTCCAGGCAAACATACTTTTACATACTTATTTCTATTTTCACTTGCAATTACATCTCCACATCCCCTAATTAGTGAGCCTCCTATCTCATAGCATACTTTCCCTACGTCATCTATAACATTCTCTTCAACCTGTTGGATTTCCTTATCTAGTTTTTCCTTATTGTTTCTGTTTATTAATTTCTTCATCAGCTCACACTTCATCTCATATGATTTTAATCTTACTTCTACATTCTTTTTCACTTCTTCTATCTTATTTATTCTTTGGCTAACTATTTCCATTGCACTACTTATTTTGTCATTCATATTTCTTGTCACTGCACTAAATACATACTCTATTTCTATCTTTCTTAACTACAATTTCCTCCATTTCCCCTGACTTTTTCTTTAAACTATCTTCACTTAGAAACCACTTTTTCATCCCTTGTTAAGCACGGCCATCTGACATCTATTGATCACTAAAGCTCATACTAGAAGATATAAACGTATTGAGAATAGAATTTGCTATTTAAAATTTTGTACGTCATGACAAATATCCTGAACACAGACTCCTTTATGAATAAGGTTGGACTTGAATAAATGTTTGAGTCTCAATACAACATATAAATCACTCATTTTGTTATCGTTGATAAAGTGTTAAAAAAATATGATGAATAAAATAAAGTAGAAATTTAGAGCATAAAGTGTTTTACTGTCCTTTTTAAAATATTGCGATAAAATGTTTTTTGAATTAGAAATATTTTGAATAACTCGTTATTGTTGCAAAAACAGATGAAGTGTTTTACTAGAAATTAATACAAAAAATTGTTCGTCTGCGGAATTGTAATGAATTGCGTTCAGTTATTTACTTTGTTTATTTGTAGATGTGCCTAGATGCTTCTGCTTAATGTTTATCTTTCATAAAACTTTTTTTATATTAAATAATCCTTAATTTGTTGACTCTTAAGAGGAAGATTTTGTTTAGTGTATCGGATTTTTTATTATCATTTCTTTTAAAAGAAACGGAGAATTTTGAAGAATCTTAAAATTTGATTATTTTTTCCTGTTAATTGCTCGTACTCTAACGCTCTTTTTTATTTGCTTTGGCATTTCCCTTACTGAGCAATTTATAAAATTCCATTTATAGCATTTTTTTTTTATTAAAGATTTTATTTTAATTTTTAAAAATGGAATATACCTTTTTTATATCTTGTGTTTATTAATACATTTCTATAAAAAGTACAATCAATATTTAATCAACATAATATCTCATTTTAGTTATAAAAAATTTGCGACGCTCTGTGGCATAAAATATAGAGAACAGACAACGATTAACGTTAATATACAAGCACATACTAGATTGTTCATTTTAAATTTATTCAGCCGTAAAAGGTCGATTTTATTTTGTTAATGTCTATTTTATTTAACACACTTAAAAACAAATTATTCCCGCTATTAAAATTATTAAATTTTAAAGCTATTTAAAATGTGTTTAGAAAATAAGTTGTTTATCAAACACGCACATACTTAAATTCTTGGCTACATACACATTATTCACTATAGCAAAAATAATTTCAAGGTATTTATTAAATAGATTGTTTTGATGAGAGGCTAAGAAAAACTCATAAAAGTTTTAATGAAATGAAAAGCAATATATATACTAATTTCGTGCGATAAAAATTGATATGTATGATGAACTAATCTCCATAAGGGATTGATATTTAAATCTTGGGTTAATCATATAGACACACAAATTTAAGAAATTAAAAATTTCAGGTGGTATGAAATATGTTTATATGTTTAACACATCATCTTCCATAAGCATTTCAAATTTATTGAACACAAAGCCAGTTGCCCCGACAGCTACAATTATTTGAGAATATTCATGATAAACACGTATTTCTTTTAACTTCTTAGTAATTTTTACATTCTTCAAGATCTTATAATCTGGCCATATAGACTATGCATCAATAACTATCAGAAAAATTGATCGTTAATTGGACCAGTGTATCTATGTGTGATCTTTGCCATGATCTACTTGTTATAATCCATGATAATCAAACTTTATTTGCTAGTTTACTATACTTTGATTTCATAATCTTTACCAGTTTTTTTCATGACATCATTAATTTTTGGCTGCAATATGTATCCATGCCAGAACCTTTGTATAAGCAATGAAGAGATTAATCTAGTGCATTAATTTAAATATGATTACAATTCTATTTTCATTGTAATAGATATTCTTCGTTATTCCAAAATGAATTACCAAATTAATTGTTACTATTTGGACTGCCCTGTCTTCATAAATCCATTTTATAGGGATTTGACATTTTTATCTTTATGTTCTCATTCTTCCATAGTTTTATTGTTTAATGTGACTTTTAGCTTTACCTATATGAATTTCTATTCTATCAGATATTTTCAACAGAACATCTACATGTTGAATGGAGCTCTCTTTCTGATAAGTTTGTTCATAATTGTAGTTTGATAACATGTACCAATGCAGCATGTATAGAGTTAGATAATCAAGCAATGGTTTATTTTGTGATAAGATACCCAAAAAAGATTTGTGATCAATAATCACCATGAATGAATAACTATAATTGTTGATAACCCTCACAACAAACATAATTTCCATAGCTTTTTTTTTATGAAGTTGGTTGATTTTTTTTTAACTTTTGGTATTAAATAAGATGTAAAAGCAATGGGTATTTCACCTTCATTTGTTTGGTGGCTGATTACTAAACCTTTTCTATGTTCTGAGATATTGATAGTTAAAACAACTTCAAGATCTCTATTATAGTAAATTAATAATTTATATAGTCACTTAAAAGCCTTCTGTTGAGTCTTTCCCCACTTCCAGCTCTGACTCTTCCAAAAAATACCATATTATGGTTGTTGTAGATGATGTTTTCCTTTTAAATTTTTTTCACAAAAATGTACCAGTCTTAGAAAAGCTTGTAATGGCTTAACATTTGTAGTAATAGTGGCATCTTTAATTGGTATGACTTTTTTTTTGTATGTAGAATGTTTGCCACCTCTTGATACATTATGACCTAAAAATATTTCTTTAGCATTCCAAATGCATTTTTATGAATTCAGTCTAAACTCACACTTATCTAACTCAATACATAAGCTTGTTAGTCTCTTTTTAAGTTTACATTTTGAGTTTGTAATGACAATATCATGGAATAAAATATTACTTTCTCTATTCATTGAAAGTGTGCAATCATATAGTCTGGAATGTATTTAGAACTATAGTCATCTTAAATGATAAACAATTATAATCAAAAAGACTCATACATGCATTTAGGTAGTACATATACTGTCACAAACTGAATTGATTAAAAAAAGATATATAATCTACAAACATATACTCTGTAATGTTCAAAATAAAAGTACCAACCATAAAAAATATAGATTAGAATAATTATGGAATATGCATTAAGAGATTAAATTAATCTTAGGATACAGAAGAACATGAATTAATAATTTAAAGATAAACTAAGGTTTTTATAAACAATCTTTATTAATTATTATTGAAAATTCTCTATTCTAAATGAATATTTCAGATACTTGGAAGAGTATCAATAAAGCCAAAACTAATTATGCAGACTAAGAATTACAAGACTCCCCAGAAACTTCTCAAATACCACAGTATCCATTGTCATAAGTCAATAAGTTGGTGCAGGGAAACAATTTGTAGGACAAACAGATTTTATATACTTTTGTTAGAATAATACTTGTAACTTATATAAATATTGTAATTGTGTTATTTTATGGAAATTTTTTTTATTAATAATTGCCTTATAATTTCTTGGGTTAAATTCTTAACTGCTTTTATTTAAGAGTGTGTCCCAACTAATACAGAAATTAAATTTCAGCATTTATGTAGGTTAGTTTGTTCCACATACAAAAATGCAATAAGAAAATTATGAGTAAAGATATATATTGCATATTGCATTTATTGATGTTGTTTTAAAGCATTTGTCTTAGATAATCAAAAACATTTCTGGCAATATTGAAAAATAAAGTTGTTGGTAGAAGTGTTTTCACATTATACATCAGCTATATGATGGTATGCATGAATTTATTATAATTGGCAATGAAAATTGATTGTCTTGGGCAAATTAAAAAATAAATAACAGTCTCCAAAAATTGCTTTATAATAAACTTGAGATTATTTTTTCATATAAAAGACAAACATTTCTTTTATAAAAATTATTTCAAAGAAATTTCTAAGAGATACAGTATTGATTACTATCATCGGGTGATTATGGCTTGCAATAAAAAGCAACGGAGAGCTACAAATATACAACACATCAAAAAACTTTTAGGATGCAAAGTTTGTAACAGAAAAAGTTCAAACATAACAATATAAATGTCAGATAGAAAAATGAAAGAAATAGCATGTGATGCAAATGAAGTTCATGTAATGTTTTATATAGTTTTTACAAAATTCATTTTTAGTCTTTTTTCAAGTTGCTTTCTTTATTGTGGTTTTATGTTAGCTAGATTTATTTATGAGAAGATGCCCAAAAGTTAATATATATTATAACCTGAAAAGAAAGAATGAATGCCACCCAAATGCTTCCAGATTATAATCTGAAAAGAAAGAGACAGTATTTATAATAATAGTCTTAAAACTTTGTCAAGATGATCATTCCATACCTTACAATTAACCAAAAGACAAAATACATAATAAGTGTTGAAATAATAAATAAATGCTACGGGCTAATCCCAGAGGGATTTTACCACATGGTATATGCTACCATACAAAAAGCCATATGGGTATGAATAGCAATAAATAAATATTATCAATATAATTTGTAACATTTAATAAATCGTAAGAAGAGGAGAATTACCATACCCACACTTACAAATTACAGAGATAGTCTTAATATTGAAAGCATCATAGAGTGGTTAGGTTATATTAAATTCTCTTTTACAACACCCTCCTTCCCCCATTACAATACATCTAATAACCATTATCAGCATCTCATTGCTATGATAAGATCCACATTTCAAATCTTTTGATAAAAAAAAAATAGGTTTCTTATATTTTGTGTCACAATGTTTATTAAAATGATTTCTTTTATAAATTAAAATTTCCACATTATACTCCTCTTTTGACTTCATTAGGTGTTTCAAATAAAGTTCTCTTGCGTAAAATGAAACTTCTTTTCATTGAAGCAAGACATGTTGATTTTGTACTTAAATTTAAATGCGCTCCCAACAAGTTATTTTTTAGTGACCAGCAGAGGCTTCATTAGGATTTTGTCTCAGTGTCAATTGTGTAGATTATATGATGAGACAATTCTCCATATTTTCTATATCTGTCCTGCTCTTAAGTCGATTAGGGATTTTGTTGTTGCAAATATCTCTCTTGATCTTAGGGATGCTCTTTCTGTTTCTAACACTCTTAAGAAGGGATTGTTTGCAGCAATAAGATTATCTATCTTTATAACATTTTCTTTATGGTTGACACATTGCAGACTCATCTTTGGTCATTCTCAGGACTTGGCTCTAAGTGTCTTTATTAAGCTTCTTGACCAAGTCAAGCAGCGAGACTCTCTGCTTTCACCTGTGAGTCTACATGATGATACTTGGGTGAAAGTTTTATTTTCCTCTTAATCTTATTAAGATACACTTTTCTCTACATTGGCTTTTTCAAGTTTCATTCTGAATGTTATGTAAATTTTTATAAAGTTTAACTGTTACTATGTTTAATAAATATATTTTAAAACAAAATGATTTCTTTTACAAAACATTTTTTTTAGTATTCATTTATGTAATATATAGAGTATATGAGCACAGACTTTCACACAACCCTCCACTCTCTACTCTATCTCATAACACTGATGCACTATACTCTATATATTACATATATTGATACAGGTATATAATAAGCCTGTATTTCAGTTATTCATTTATGTAATACTAAAACTCAGAATTCTTTAATTAAATATTTATAATATTAGAAATTTACTCTTTTCTTTCATTTGAGAATTATTAGACAATGAATGAAATCCTAGTAGAAATATGAGGCGACATACACTTATTCATAAAATAATGTCTATCTAACTGACAATAATAATAATCATTTTTAAGAAAATATTTTAATTAAAATAAAATACATGAAAAACTCTTAATTTAAAGTAAAATAAAAACACCAGGATTTCATTCAGACATAATAAGTGGATAAAGAATTTTATGACCATTCAGGATATCCTACTAATAACTCTTATTAAATCTTCTTTATGAGTTTAAGATGATTTGAGTCTTTAATCAACTATAATCTTCTGAATAAGGCAAAAGATAATTTGCTCACAAAGCCGTCTTCTTCTTATAAATGCAATTGACTAAAGTGATCATTTAAAATTAAGAAAATGAATGAATAATTTATTTCTTAGATGCTTTCTTAACATCTGCAGATCATTTGAACAAAGTGTTTATTATATTCAATTTTGTGTTCATGTACTTTTAATGTCCAACATAAATGTAATTGTGTAATATGCTTTATACTGTCAAGATATCTGGATAATATGTGTTAATGATGATATAAATAATATAAGACATTCTTAGAAAATAAAAACAATATTTATTTTAACAATAAAGACAAATAAAAGCAAACTATTCAGACATTATGCTATAGAATTCACTGCATAAATATTTTTTAAAGTTTACAGATAATAAGAATAAATTTACAGATTAAATGATAATTAACTATTATTAATTTTATCTGATTAATGAAATTTTTTTCTTAATATTAGCTTAATCACATGTTTACATAACAATTATACTATTATGTTGTTATACTATGAGTATATTTAAATACTAAACGTCTTACCAATCCAGTAAAGAAATATGCTACAAGTGATATATAAGACTTATGAAACCCCAAAATACAATTTTAATTCCTAAATAAATATTTACCAGTTTTACACCCTATAATACTGGCAAAGCACAGCAAAAGCATACCTACATTTCAAAACCATTCATAACCTTCACTCAAAGTATTCAGAGTGCAACAGAAAAAAAAACGACATTTCTCAAACAAACAATGATATGAGTTTCTAAGTAAAGTCATGGTAGTATACCACACATAACTTAAAACAATATATATATATATATATATATATATATATATATATATATATATTGCACTTAAGAGGTAAAGATAAGTAAGTCATTGGACCTAAATGATGGCATAAACTCAAAGGGAGCACCTACATTTTGAGAGCAAAAATTATGCTAGGATTTTGTCTCTGAATATAAGGAAAATAAACCATCAAAATATATTAGGAATAATAGTAGATGCCCTATATAAAGCATTTATGCTTAAATATGAAAAATGAAAGATATAACTCAAGGAATATATTATAATAAGAGAGAGATACAAGTACAATCTTTTCATAAAATATGCTCTAGCAAAAAATATCATCAAGAGAGAGACACAGCTATGATCTTGGAAAAATATAATAATGAAATAAATATCCACAATAGAGGGACACAGATATGATCTCTTGGATAATATAAGGGAAAACAAGAGTGAGCTAGTGCTACAATCTGATGTGTAAAACTGACAAAAATTATTTGACAAACCTGGCCTAATAAAAGCATGGCCTTTAATATTCAATAAGAATATACATCTTCATTGGTTCTGCATAAACTCATATATTCAAATAAATAAATGAATTACACATGTCAGGGGACAAATAACACTTTAAAATTATAGAGTATCATAAAATAGTAAAGATTCTGCAAACTTGTGGATATTATGATTTACAAATAATGCATAAAAATATATCAGACAAAAATGCATAATATAAATAAAATAAAATACATGGTAAATTACAATAGCCTAAAATTAAATTTGAAAATTATACCCAGTTTACCAAAATACATAATTAAAAATCCTTCGTTCTGGAAATTCTAGCATTCAACAGGATACTATCTCTGCAATTACTATTCTGCAAACATAAAAATGTATCCTTTCATTAAAAAACAGAGCAAATTTAAAATTATATGTATATCTTTCAAAATATTCTTGGGATATAACAAAGGATTCATTATAAGAACAGTTTTTTTTAATATTATTAATTATACTAATGGTAACAATAATGAGAAATAGAGAGCAGACTTGTAATAAATTTAATTGCATAAAAAATTTGACTAATAATTTAATAAAGAGAATTTATATTTTTTTTTATAGAGTATATGGCTGTTCCATTTATTTAGTATAGACCTTAATTAAATGAAAATATTAGCAATAAATTTCAAACAAATTTTTCCATTATTATTAAAGAATATTCATTTTAAAGTAATTTTTCAGATGAAAAAGTGAATCAATAATTTTAATTTCACAGACTTAGGAAATATTTTTTTATCTTCAGTCTGTAATAAATATACGAAAATTTTTCATGACTGTTTTCATTCTACTGTTATAATAATAATAATAATAATAATAATAATAATAATAATAATAATAATAGTAGTAGTAGTAGTAGTAGTAGTAATAGTAGTAGTAGTAGTAGCAGCAGTAGCAGCAGCAGAAGCAGCAGCGGCAGCAGCAGTGGTAGTAGCGGTAGTAGCGGTAGTAGCGGTAGTAGCAGTAGTAGCAGTAGTAGTAGTAGTCTAATTCTTCAGTCATGAATTTTCCTACTGATGAATTTTATTCTTATCTATCAGAAAAAAACTTTGGTCAATGATATACAAAGTGCTAGACCATCCTAATAGCAGATATAAAACAATAGAATATCATAATGTGGCTCAGAAACAAATATTTGAAAAACATATTCACTTTCTTAATGGAAAATTTATTTGTTACATAGACATTGATAGACCTACAAATTTGAATGGACAAATTAAGAACTGTCATGTAGACTTTAAAGCTGATGATCTACAAGATTTACTAAAAAATGTTGGAACTGTGGCCAACTTTAAATATGTATGGGAAAAAAGAGCCACACAGCCAGTTCTAACCAATACTGCTCATTTCACTATGTCATTGAAGAAAAATATGCAACCAACAGATATACCAACATTACATGCAACAGATTCTTCACCTTTGATAGTTACTTTCAGAGGCATTTCACCTCAGTGTTTTTTTTGTAAAGCCAGAGATCATCTTGTCAAAGAATGCCCTAACTGTTTTTGTAAAAAGTGTGGTTTTAAAAAAACAAAAACGCATCAGTGCAGTAGAGATCCAATAGCTAATAATGAAATCAGACTCATGCAGAGTAACCCTGAAAAAACAAAAGTAGATGAACCTATTCCCAATAATGAAGACAACAACACAGATATCCAAAATCTCAGCCTTGATGAACTTATTCCCAATAATGAAGACAACAATGCAGATATGCAAAATCTCAGCCTTAATGAATTTATTTCCAATAATGAAGACAACAACACAAATAAGAAAAATCTCAGCTTTGATGATCCTAGTCAAAATAGCTCCATGAATACTATACCAAATAAATCTTATACCTCACAGGAGGAAACAGAAACAGAGTACATGAGTGATACCTTACCATTTCCTTGCTCTGATGAAGAGTTCCAATTAATTAAAGTAAAGACTAAGAAATGAATGCACAAGAGGAAAAAATCCGCATTGCATCAAGAGCCTATACGAACTAATGAACCTGACAAACATAGTGAAAGAAAATCAAAGAAAAATGATACAAAGTCAACCACACCAGCATTAAAAAAACAAAACTCACAAATAAAACAGGTGAAATAGATTATCCGGCTAATGAATCAACACTTCATTGGACCGGACAAAAACAAAGTACAAATCAATTGACACAGGAGCAGCTTCTTCTGATGGCAGGAGTAGATGTACACAGAAGATCTACTAAATCTAAGGATATCATAACAAATACCATGTCTCAAAATACAGAGACAGACTTTGAAGCACCATTAAAAATAGACTATCAAGATGAGTTGCATAAATAACACTTATAGACTTTCAAACCAGGACAATTTTTTGGATTTAACTCCAAATATGAAAATAATTATCATGTTTATGAACAAAAATATGCACAACAAACTCAATAGAACTTCACTTGCAAGGTTTAAGTTCATTGTTTTCACAGTGGTGTATTATTATAATTTTTCTTTTCTATTTAACACATTCCTATTACACTTTTACTAATATTAGTTGTCCCATTCATTATACAATAAACTATAAAATATCATTCTCCCACCATTTTATATAATTGATAATATGGGTCTTTCTATTACAGCAGTCAATGTAAGGGGTATTAACTCTACCCAGCGAATATATGCAATTAGCAATTGGATAAGGCAATTCTCACCCCATATCCTTTTATTTACAGAGACAAAATGCTCAGTACATTCAGCATTTAATCCTGAACTCTACCTTAGTAAATTTGGATACAGTAAATTTTCAACATCTGATATTGCTGCTGCTGGGGTAGGGATTCTCATCCATCATTGTTCTCCTTTTCAAACTTTTAAAATTTTGTACTTAGATCAGCATATGAGTATAATTATTCTTTATCATTCTTCTTTTACAGTGAATTTAATAACATTCTATTTATATAAACAGCCAGTGTTAATTCACCAATTAATAAATAAAATAAATTTAATATTAGCTACAAATTCTTACCCAACTATAATCATGGGTGATTTTAACATGTCTTATAAGAATTTTACATTAAAATATCTTCATTTGATTAATAAAAATCTCATGAGTGCTGAAGGTTTTTTTCCAACTAACTCCATTTCATTCTACACTAAAAAACACTCCTCTCTAATAGACCTTGTATTCTATTCACCAGATCTACATTTTGTAATAAATCCCTCTCTATGTCCTGTAACTTTCTCTGATCATTTAGCACTTAATGTGGAACTCGCAATACACATGCAACATCAAACAATTCTTCCTCTAAATAAAACTACTCATCTTCTTTTAAAATCCACTACACCTGAAGCAGTTCTCTCTGAGATTTATATTTATTTTAAGAAGGTAGACATACTATCTTTAAATCCAGTAGAGGCCTGGCTATTATTTATTAACATAATCTCCTCAACTATTCGACATTATACCTCCAAAAATAGTTCTCCCACTAATCTTGTTAATAAATTAGATACAATACACTTAAAACCAAAAAATACTTCATGTGACCCTTCTTCAGTTACATCAATAATGTTTTTAAAACAAGAATACAAGCAAACCCAACTCATACTGGCTGATTATCTCTCTATAAAAAAAGCAAAAATTTTTCTAGCTAATCCCCATAACTGGTCTAAAGGATATATTCGGTGAGCTTTAGGTTATACTCCCAAAAAATTAACTCCTTCATCTATTATTTTTGATTCAAAAATGATTGCTGGGGAAGACATGACTCCGCAAATATATAACCACTTTAAATCTAGACTCCAAAAATTTCCTTTTCCAAAATTTTCCTCATTTCACTTTGGTTTTACCACAGAAGAACATAACATTACAAAGTATGAAATTGCTCTCAAGTTGAACACTATTCCAAACAATACACATCCAGGTACACATGCAATTCCAAAATTTTTATTATCACATCTTAGCCACTTTACTATCCCAATAGTACACAATATGATAAATTATCTATCAAAATAAATACATAACATTGACCAACTTTATCCAGTATCACTAGTCCCTTTTCTAAAAAAAAAATATACTTCCTTCTCCTCTAGATAATCTACACCCTATTTCAATGTCTCCTCTGATCATCAAACTAATAGAGTCTCTTTTAAAAGACAAAATTCAATCCCTAATACTTTCTGGGTTGTCTAACTTTCAGTTTGCTAGAAAAGGATGTTCTACTTCTGAAGCACTTATGCTATGTAAAATATTAATAGAGGATGTAAGACAAGCTAGAAAATCAGCACCTATTGCAATTCAATTAGACATACAGGCTGCATTCGATTCGGTGCCTGTGGAGAAGCTGCTACAGGTGCTTAGTCAACATAAAATTCCAATACCTATAATGTATGTTCTAGCAAACCTGCTCATCAATAGAAAAATACACATTACTCTTAATGGCAAAATGTCCCCTGACTTCACTCCACACAACTCAATACCACAAGGCTCTCCCCTTAGTTCACTGTTTTTTATCACATATATTAACCCCCTCCTACTAGAAATAGAATCTAAATTGCCAGGAATATATGTACACCTCATAAACCAATCCATCAATCATATTTCATACATGGATGATATAGTCATTTTTTGCCATCCAAAAAACATTTGCCTTTAATGTATACCATTTTAGAAAATTACTCTGCAGCTTATAGTTTAAAATTTAACAAAGAAAAAACATCTATTTGGAGTATACTTTCTGGTAATCAAATTCATTCAGTTTGCAGTTCCCCTCCCCACAAATTTCTTGGTCTCCCAATTCATCTGTCTATGAATGCAATGAGAAAGATAATACAAGAACAATTAATATCTGCAATTGAAAAGGTGACAACCTCATTTTCAAAAGCATATCTTTCATTGCATAGTAAAATATCACTCATTAACATATTAATTTTCCCAAAAATAAATTACTATGCACCTATCATTAAATTTACAAACTCATTTAAGAAAAAAATGAACTCTTTTTGCCCCAAACTCATATGGAATAATAAGGCAGTGGTAATAAGCATCAAAAGTCTGCAAAAACATTCAAGACTAAATGGCCTGTCATTACACTGCATTTCAACATTCTATTACCAAAAAACTCATAATGCAATAATGAAACTTTATATGACATATGAAAATTTCCAAGTGTTTCTTCCAATATCACCTACAGACACTCCACCTCCTATTAAAAATAAATTCATTAACAATCTAATAAAAACAATATTCAAACATAAAGTACCTGCTACAAACCTTTTCTCAACTAAAATTAAGTATTGGGAAGCACATTACATAACAACTAATTCCAATCCCTTTGAAATTCCCATTAGCTTAATTAATATCACAAATAAATCTATAATCCAAAAATTTAAATTCTGGTACTTGGAGCCTAAGTACTTAGATTTTCTAATAAAAATCAACCTTAAAGCTTTACCTACCAATGCTTTTCTGGCTGGAAAATGGAGATCTCCAAACATAGATGCCATTTGTCAACTATGTAATAAAGAGGAAGAAACAATGGAACATTTTATTTCTCAGTGTATTTCTCTCAAAACATATCGAGAACTAATTTCTGATATAACCCATAATCCAAAATGCTCATTGACAATATTGATAGAAAATATTCAAAGAGGGTTGTTTCCAACAATAAGACTAACAATCTTTATACTATATACACTCTGGTTTATGAGATGCCACTTTATATTCAATCCCACATCTCGTAAACTTAAATTACTTTTTCTCAATAAGTTAGCAAAAATTAAAACAAGAGATCAGGCACTAGCTCCAACTGATATAGTATCAGCCACTTGGAGTTTGATCAAATTACCAACACCACTGTGAAATATGAATCGCATATTTGCTGTATGTAAGTGAGAGTTTTGTTGTCATATATGTATTTAATATTGTTACTGTTATTGATTAATTTTTTTCCTCAGTTTTTCAACATTATTAATGTAAAAATATTTCATGTATTCATAATAATAATTTTGTTAATAACTTTCAATTCTAAATTGTAGATCAGCTCTTGTAACATGTTTTAAAATTGTATTTTCATACATGTACTTATGATATCAAATAAAGTACTTTAAAACTAGTAGTAGTAGTAGTAGTAGTAGTAGTAGTAGTAGTAGTAGTAGTAGTAGTAGTAGTAGTAGTAGTAGTAGTAGTAGTAGTAGTAGTAGTAGTAGTGGTAGTAGTAGTAGTAGTAGTAGTAGTAGTAGTAGTAGTAGTAGTAGTAGTAGTAGTAGTAGTAGTAGTAGTAGTAGCAGTAGCAGCAGCAGCAGCAGTAGTGATAATAGTGGTAGTGGTATATATAGTAGTTAAAAACAACCTTCATGTACAATATATGCATGTATAAACTATGCTGTATGTGTATTATGCGCATACACACTTAAAATATGTATGTATGCAAGATAATGTAACTTAAATCTATGTAAAACATCTAGCTTAAAGGTTTTTTTATAATTCATCTATTCAGCATACATTATCATCCAGTTTAATCATCAGTTGCTCAATCTGAGGGTCTATTGTTGTTTTTAAAATATTTTGATGATCTTGGTTTTTTTGGAAGAGTATACCAAGTGTTGATGGTTGGGATCTCTAAAGAAAAACTTTAGAATGAATGGGTGACTTGCTTCTTTGCTTTTCTCTACATACAACATATTGTTGATTTAAAGCATTTTTAGATTTGATGGGGCATTCTAAATCAAGATTAAATTATTTGAAAGTGCTGTTTATGACCTTACAATAGAAAATCAATTCCTTCAGTTTTTGATGTCTTCAGGTTTTTTTCTACAGATTTTTTGATTTTCTTTTCTTCATTCAGGTGCATTAATTTCTGGTTATTTAATTTTTCCATGTGTCATTACAAAAATCTTCAATGTTGTCATCACTCAATTTCTTATATGCATCTTTATCTAAAGTGTTGACTAAATGTTGCATTATTTGTTGAAGTTAGTATCTCTTGAAATTTATGATGATTCATTGACCTATAGATTAAAAAAGTCATATGGTGTTCAACAATGTTATTTGCTGGTATGATTCCAATTGAAAATGCATGTAGCTATAAATTAAAAAAAAGAAATTTCCCAATATTGATAGGAAAAAAGTATAGTTTCACTGAGCAAACATATAGAAAAATGAACCAAAGAAGAAAAGTGAGCTCACAGTTGAACATTTTTTAAATTCTTCTGCAAAATTGTGTACTGAAAATAAATCTGTACTAAAGTTTTATTTTTAAAAAATTCATAGCCTTATATTATTTATGTTAAATTATTTAGAATTAAAAAAGCAATGTTTAATAATATCTCAGTTAAATGTACTGCTGTGACCACAAAGTCTTGTTATTTATTAACAATGTAATGATATCAAAATTATAGAACTGTATGTACATTACTAAACTATTATCACACAGTTAATTTTTAAAAATAATAATCTATTGCATTGTATCTGCAATATTGTAACCAATTTTTAAGGGTTTTTAATATATATATATACTATCTAGATCTAAATAAGCAGCACTTTAAATAAATATAAATATACAAAATGTGACTTTTTTCTGGCATAAAATAACCATATTTTATTAAGCAAAGTAGTCATTTTCTTTGAAATAATTTAGAAAATTTTCAAGTTATGCAGTATTTGTCATGGCAGAAATACAGACTATTTAAACAAATATTAAAGGTACAAATCTTCTTCAATTTATTTGTATTGCATTTTTATCATACAAAATTTATTATTAAATGTATAATGGAAGAAGTTATGCTCTTTTTTTTATATTAAAAATACATTTATAAGAATAGTTTTGATTTGACTAAAATTAGCATCAATAAAGATTTTTATTCAAAATTGATTGATTGAATATTTTAGCTAATATTCATACTGTACACAATTTAAAATTAAATATTAATAGTATATGACCAAAAAAATTTTGTATTTTTAATGCTGAATAAAATTTTCATGTTTTAAAAATTTCTATATATTTTTTTGCATTTGCAACATATTGCCTTGGATATCTGAAACAAATTATAAGATGATTTAAAGTTGAAGAAGTACAGAATTATTTTTAATTTAGATTTAGTAATTTTCGATCATATAAAGCTGATTATTAATTGTGTAATCCATGAAATCATTATTTTTCAAAATAATAATTACCACAACTAAATTACAATATTATGATCAAAATTTTTGGCACAAGTGAAGGAACATTCATAAGAGTTTTAATCCATAAATATGAATAAATGCTGTATACGTTTCAAACTAATATACACATTTGCCTTCAAAATACAATTTTGATTATTTATTATACTGAAGGAAGCATTTTTTAATTTTGTATTCATTAATGATTCAATTTTTTATTGGATATGTGATTAATGAAGTGCTGATTATTTTTCATTAATGCTGGATGAAATTTAAATAAAATACTGTATTGTAAATCAATCATATTTTAAATTTATAAGCAAAATATTGTACACAGTATTGTAATATTAGACACTGTATTGTGTATTATGAATAAATTTTGTATTGTACATTTTTAGCATGAATGTTACTATTTTGCTTTTGGATGACATAACATTCATAAAGTAATTACCCTATGACATTATCCGTCTTACAAAATGGCCATCAAAAAAAAAGAAATTTATTTTAAGATTGATATAGTGAATAATCGATTGTGAATAGTGGGTACAAATTGATGGTGATGACTGATGTGAATCTTGTGTAAAGATCTGATGCTCATCAGGGTATAGATGTACATAAGTATTTATAAAAGCCTTTTACACATTTCATATCTTTTTTTTAGTAATAGTTTCATGTGTTTTCTTTTATTGTTGAAACAACTTTCCCATATCAAGATGTTTTACAATTTTGAGATTTTTATTACAGTCTATATATTTTCTTTTCAATTCATAGTTGTACTTTTTATATTATTATTATTCACTCTTCTTCATACCAATTTACAGAAATCCAGATATCTAGTTCTTTTAATGGATTATTTAAAAATATTATATTCTTTTTTTTCTTTATATATTATCTTCTCTCAGATGAAAATTGTTATTTAGCCCAAAGGAATCTACTGACAATACTACAAACAGCAATCAAAGGCAATATTTCTAAAGTAAAACTTAAAAACAAAATGTAGTGATTTAGAACATTTCTAAAGAAAAACTTCTATTTAAATAAATGATAAAAACGCTAACATACTATTTACTTCAATGAATTCCAAAGATTGATTTACTGTTAGGATTATCCTAAAAAAATTTTTAATTATATTTTGTTTTATTTTTCAGAATTTTTTTATTTTATAACTTTTTATTTTTGCGTATATATATATATAATTCAAAGCATTTATTGATCAATAGGAATAAATTACAAGAGGTTTAAATGATATGAAAAGATACAGTTTTGATATATGGTTTCACATTATTATTATTATTATTATTATTATTATTATTATTATTATTATTATTATTATTATTATTATTATTATTATTATTATTATTATTATTATTATTATTATTATTATTATTATTATTATTATTATTATTATTATTATTATTATTATTATTATTATTATTATTATTATTATTATTATTATTATTATTATTATTATTATTATTATTATTATTATTATTATTATTATCTTTCAAAAGGACTTTATTGAATATAACAAGAAAAGGTTACATTTATAACTATTTTACCACATGCAGATGAATTGAAGTCAGTATAAATAAGTTGAAAACTGTAATTGGGGGGGGGGGGTTAACAAAGACAAAGGATATGCATGTGGTTTACAAATTTGAGTTTACATTATTTTCTTTAAAATATATACATCCAATTAGTTTTGTGCACTTGTAAAGCTCTTAGTTCTGTTTTTTATTAGTCTTTTTTTTTTTTCTATAATTTTGAGTGCTGTTGTAATATTGACCAAGTGGCTGTGTACATCTTTTGGGATACAATTTTTTCATCCCTTAAGCAGAGCTGTTCCATTTTGTTCCAGAATGTGTTTGGATGTCTTCTTGGATTATTGTTGTACATGAAGGAGCATCTTGTACACCATAGTGAAAACAATATAAAAGTACTTGCTCGAATATGTAAATGATTATAAAAGGATTTGAATGTCACAATTTCTTTGTTTGTACAATGATGGTATGGATGAACGAATATTATCAAATACTGGGCAGGTAAAAAGAAAATGTTCTTGTGTCTCAGTTTCTCTATGACACAACCAGCATATGTCTTCTGTATTTATGTAATGCCTTCTATATCTACAAAAGTGTAATGTTGGCAATGCTTCAAGATTTAATTTGAGTAGAAAATCATAATATTTGGGTTCTAATGACCAGAATTTAAATTTTCGGGTTAGTTGTCTATTATTAATGTTTAAAATTGGTTTTTTATCATTTAAGGGAGAGCAAATTATCTGGTATACATCCCAATATTTAAATTTATCTTGCGGTGGTGAAAAAATAATGTTTGGAATGTTAAGAATTAGTGTAAGCAAGGTTTTCCAATATCCATTGTTTGGTGGTGGTTTACCTGTTGGGGTAATCTTGAAGAACACTTTCATGTATGGAAATAAATAAGTACATGCAGAAATGAGATTTAATGTCTTTTGAATGTTAAAAATATGTATTGAATGTAGTCCTAAACCATTTTGTATTAGAGGAGCTTGAATATGTTTTAGTGAAACTGAAACAATCTTTTTTCCCCACAGCAACTTTCTACATAATGAGTTTATTTTACTAGTAAAAGATTTAGTGTATAGTATTATTGGAGAATAGTATGTGATTCGAGTCATAATTAATAGATTAAACAGGGATACTTTTGAATACTGTGAAAGGTAAGATTTTGATAGTGAATCAATTATATTTTCTATTTTATTTTTAATTTTGTCTTGTATTTGTCGACGCATTTCTAGATTGCTCAAATAGAAGGGGAATCCCACAAAAGAGCTGGGTTTTCCTTTAAAATGTTGTGTGTGAAATTGTCCCGTATATATTGACCATGCAGAAGATTTATCCATGTTAAACTCCAGCTTGTATTTATTAGTGTATGAATTAAGAATTTTCAATAGAGTTGGGATCTGTTTTTTAGAAGTTAAAAAAATCGAGACATCATCCATGTAGGCAATACAGGAGATGTTTGCTTTTAGACCAGGTATGTATATGCCTGATAATTCTTTTTCTATCATATTCAGTAAGGGATTGATATAGAAAGTAAAAAAAAGAGCACTTAGTGGTGAACCTTGTGGAATTGAACAGTAAGGTACAAAAGAGGGGGAATTCTTAAAATTAAGTGTAATATGTATTTCTCGACTTAATAGAAGATTGGTTACTAAATATATTAAGGATCTTGGTATTGTTGTGTCTGCTAATGCTTCAACAAGGAGTTCAATTGGAATCATATCAAATGCTGATTTTATATCCAGTTGTAATCCAACTGGAACTATATTTTTTATTATTTCTGACAGAATCAATAACTGTTTTGAATAGAAAGGCTGCTTGCATTGTAGATGAGCCTTTCTTAGCAAACTGCATTTTAGATAGTATAGGTATGATATAGGGTTCTATTTTGTCTTTAATGATTGACTCCAGCAGTTTGATACCCAGAGGGCTCATTGATATGGGCCTTAGATTGTTTAGTGTGGTTATTTTTTCATGTGTTTTGATAAATGGTACTAGTAAAATAGGGTATAATCCATGTATATGATGGATCTTTTTTGTTAGAAAGTTTGCTAGATTACACAGATACTGAGCAGTAAAATTTTCTAAATGCTTGAATACAAAGCAAGGTATACCATGCATTCCTGGGTGACTGGAGTTTGGGGTTGATGCTAATTTTTGTATAAAGTCTTTGGGAGTAAATACTATATTTTTTTCTGGCTCACCGAGAAAAAATGGCGCAGGGCTGAATTTTTTCTTCTCTTGAAGTTTGGATTTGAAATGTGTGTAGAGGGGTAGCAACATGTTGTAACCAGAAATTATATCTTCTTGTATTTTAATTGCTGTCGGTATGTGAGTTGATGGCTTTTGTCCCAGTGCCCAGCGAATATAGTGTCTGGACCATGTGTGTGTCTGTGTCAAAAAGAGTTTTCTTTTTTTAATTGCCAGGTATTCTTTAAGTTCTTCAGAGACTGATTTATAAAGTTTCTTCAGTGCAATCACATTTGAACAGCCTTGTTTATTTGTAGTACTGTTTGTGATTCTTTTGTGTGTTTCATCTACAAGAGCTAGAAGCCTTGAAGGGGCTGGGGTAGCCCTTGTTATGACATCAATTGTATATGAAATAATGTTAACAAAAGCAATCCATGTTTGCACTGGATCCATTTCAATGTCTCGAAGTTTGAAGAGATATATATATATTTCTGAGAATAAATATTCTGGGGTTCGACATGGAAGAAGCACTCTAATTGTATTTCCAATAGATGTTATTGATCTGTATATAAAATCATTCTTTAGTGAAACAATAATTGCAGAATGGTCTGATAATGATGAGTTTTTTTATTGTTAGGCTGATCGTGGGATGTAACACTGGTGAGTAGAAGACCAGGTCAATTAATGATGAAAACCTGCCATTATTAAATGTTACTGAATTCTGTGGGAGATAGCCTTCTCCACTCATGAGTGGTATGGCTAGTAAGTGCAACCATTTTGTGACAAACTCATTGTATGACATGTTGAAATCACCAAGTAAAATTAATGGATGTGATGAGGATGCTATTTTGGAATTTATAATTTGAATGACTTTATTAATTACTGTATGATTTGGAGGTAAATAAACAAATGCTACATTCAATGTAACTGTTTTATCATATAGTGTTATAATAAATATGTGTGCATCTATATATATTATTTTGAATGAATAGAAGGGGCAGGTTTTCATTACTACTACTCCTGTTCCTGCTGAGGGTGAAAATGATGCTTGGGAGAATGCTGAGTATCCTTGATTATTAAGATAGTTAGATGGATTAATCTGAGATTTATTATAAATTTTTGTTTCGAGTAACCCTAGCAAATGAGGTTGGATAATTTCAAGCCATTTTATTAATTGATAGTTTTTTCCCGGTGAGTTTAATCCACGGATGTTTAATGACGCTATTTTTATATTCATTATAGTTTCACTCAATAAAAACAGAACACACCTGATGTAGTAATTAGATTATAATTTTATATAGTTTAGATAACTTGCACAAATTATGACAAAGAATTTTTATGTCTGGAGGTTCTACTTCCTCCCTCCTGTGATAATTTTTGCACATTTGCTTTTTTATTGGTGCTAAGGTCTTCATCTGAAGTGTATTCAAACTCGGTATCTGTTGAACTCATATTTGCTTTTCTTATTTTTTTTTTATGATCTAATGTCTGGGGCATATCACCTTCACTAAGATCAATAGGCACTGCTGCATTTTTTCTACGTTTGCTTCGCGGTCTGCCTGGTTTTCGGTTGGCAGTATCATTTATTTTCGGGTCTGTAGGTGGCAAGCAAGGCACTAGATAGTCTATAATATCTTGCGAAGTTTTGTTAAGGGGTGTTTTTGATTGTTTGTGATTTTGGCAATCACTTTTTAATAATTCTTGTTGAGATGGGCTATTTTCTTGTAACACTGGTTTATCCTCGTCATTCCGTGATTGATTTTCGGGTAAAATTGATTCACTTTCGTCATTTACTGATTGCTCTCTGGTGATGTATAGATCGTCTGTTACATTGTCATTAATTAGATTATTTTGATAGCAAATTGTAGTTGATTCACTTATCGGTTGAGGAGTGAAATCTGTGTTATTTACTGGTGCATTTCCACATTGATGACTTGAGGTTGCTCTCATATCACAGTGTTTACATTTAAGTTTTGGGCATGCATTTATAATATGCCCTCGTTGTTTGCAGTGAAAACATTATGGTTTAAGTCCATGAATTATTAAGAGTAGCGTCGCTTCGTGATCGGTTATAAGAGTGGGAATATCATTTGGATTTACATTTTGATTTAATTTAACTTTAAAATGATAACTGTTTCCATAGATCGGTATCGGAGTTCCTTTTAAATATATAGGTTGAAAGGCAACAACAACTCCGAATGGTTGCATTAATTTATTGAGGTCATTTATTGTATAGTTAAAGTACGTATTTTTGATTGTGCCGGTAATAAAATTTTCTCTATATTGGTTAACTTTTACTAAAGCATATTTCCCTAACGTTTTAATTGTTTTATCAAATTTGTTTTTTTGTTCTTCGCTATAGAATTCAATAGCAAGATAGCGAGGATTTGGATGATCTGCTATGTGCAATATAGAATCCCATAAATTATTTGTGCTTAATTCTTCGTATAGCAAATCCTTAAGAAATCTATACAGCGAACAATTTATATCTGTAATTGCAAGGATAACAGACTGGTCAGTAAAGAAACGTTTAAACGACATAAACAGGTCACGTGGGATGGTCGTATTAAAGCGTTCAGAAATTTTTAATAGACTTTCATTAGTCCAGATCTCTTCTTCTATTACGTTAACTGGTAATGGGTCAGATTCTGAAATCACATCTAGTTTCATTAGATCATTTATTGTTGAACGACGAAATCTTGAAACTGGAGCTTGATTTTTTCCCACGTTCTGAGGAAAATCTCCTTTTTTAGTGGATGCTTTGATTGCGTCAGCATAAGAAATGCTTGCTGTGTTCAAAGAGATCGCCATATTGAAGCTATTATTATTATTATTATTATTATTATTATTATTATTATTATTATTATTATATGCTGTTTCATGTAGTATTCTGGAGCAATTGATTAATAAAGATCTAGAATTAATAAGTAACTGACTTATGATAAATTATTTAACTGTTAATTGTAATAAAACCGGAGGTATTCTGTTCTCTTATAAACACTGACCACATTCAATTAGTATTAGGATTT
The DNA here is from genome assembly GCA_028023455.1 of Epiperipatus broadwayi. Classification (NCBI taxonomy): domain Eukaryota; kingdom Metazoa; phylum Onychophora; class Udeonychophora; order Euonychophora; family Peripatidae; genus Epiperipatus; species Epiperipatus broadwayi. The sequence continues at coordinate 13,228,026 of JAQFVV010000004.1, forward strand.
GTGATCAGTATAATATTCATTCAAAAAGTATTTGTACATCTTGTAACATTAGTTTTGTTGATAATTATTGCTATTTAGGCATCTATATTGATTCAAGGTTATCTTGGTCTAAGCACATTGTCTACTTATGTTCTCGATTATGTAAAATTAATTATTTATTTTATTATCTGGTGAAATTCATACCTAGATCTAATTTGATGACTATATATTTTGCTTGTTATCAGAGTATATTATGTTACAATATTTTCATTTGGGGTGGCTCTACTGATTACTCACAATCTCAATTAAATACTTTGCAAAATTATACAATGCGTATTATTTTTGATAGACATAGATTGACCTCTGTGCAAGATATATATGTCAATTTTGGTGTGTTATCTGTTTCTAAACTATATAAGTTTAGATTTATCATTGATGCACATCGTCATCATTTTTTACTGTGTTGTAAAGTATCAATTATAAATACCCGCTTGGCTAACAAATTTCAACTGGTGGTTCAAGATTTTTCTTTAGAAAGCAGTCGCAGGTAATTTAGTTACAATGGACTCAAGCTCTTTAATTCTTTTGTTATTAAATGTTCAATTGATGCTAATAATTTATCTTTTTATATTTTTAAAAAATATTTAAAATTTTGGTTATTGTCTCATGTGTAATATATTGATTAATTAATGTATATATATTCTAACCTCCCCCCGCGCATCCTCACCCCAAAATATACTGTTTATTACTAATATTACGGGTTCTAGCTCAGTTAACAAATAAATAAATGAAATATTCAGCATTTATTAAAATGATTACTAGCTCTAATTTTAAAATACAAATTCGGTTCAATTTTAAAATGAATTAACAAATATTTACTATTTTCATGAGACATGGAGTGACAATACCGGGAACGAGATAGACTACATTGAGCTATTATCCACACGATACTACCTCAATGGCATAAGAACACTATCCCCCCTTTTTACTATACCAAATAACTAACTCATAGTATTCTTACGACTTTCTAAGCTCTATTCACTACGATTAAAAATAATAATCATATCTTAATCTTCTTTATAACAAGAATCTAGCTTAATTAAATAAAATGAAGCAAAATAAATAAAATCTCAGGTTCATAAATTGTATTCTGATTTAAAATTACGGTAGCAAAATATGAAAAGGGAATTTTTATGTCATAATCTACTACACAGCAACTAATAATAATAAAATTAATAATAACAATAATAATATAATATAATCTTATTTCTTCCTAAAATGAAATAAATAAATACGTACGTGGTAGTATTTTAATAATCTGACAACAGAATACATGTGGCAACATTAGCATATAATTTAATGTAATATTGTGGCAACCGACTTATGACCAATAAATAATATAAAATTATGATCTTTTAATTTTAACATACCAATAAATTCTCAAAATTCTTATAACACTTTTATGTTTACCTTTTGCGCAAAACCTATATGTCTGTTTCAATTATAAATGTATCGTGATTTCATGCATCCATGTGGAGAAATAACAACACGGACACAAAACTTTAAAACCAATTTAAAACAAAGTTTATTAACAACATAAATAAATTAACAATATTTTACACTATATACATTGGATATCCCTTACTCTCATATCTCAACTTAGTTTATTAGTTTATAAAATGAAATCAAAATATTATTTACTTTTCCTAGTTAAATCTTATTTTTTTAACACTTAAGAAAATACAGTATTATTAATTGATTTATTATTATGGTTAGCTTATTACAAAATGCATTTCTTATATGATTATCACAAACACTTTTCATCCCTAATATTGTTAAAATTACATTTTTACAAAAATTTACATTCGTAATAAAATTCTACAAAATAACAAAATTTAGTTTCATATTGGTTGTATGGAATCTTACAAAGCCAAAACATTATTCTACATTCTGTATTAGGTTTTATTATTCATTATCCGATGTTTATTAATCCTAATATTTTCATTCAAGCCTTACTTTGGATGATATAATTATAACTATTAATATACCATGCACAAGTATATGTTTATTATACCTTATTGAATTTTCTCTTGATAAATATGCAATACTCATTCCCTCCAACATTAATATAAAAAAAATTCATTCAAATTTTATTATCACTTTTAAATACTTGGTTTAGATTTCTTTTCAAAATCTTATATTCATTTCTGAATTAATTTTACAATGTATTATATGATTCTTTCTCTCTTTATGATATTTTGGACTTTCAATTTTAAAGTTACACAATTCTATACATTCAAGTAAATAAACTATTCTTACATAAACGATTACATATCTTCAGTTCTATTTTATTCATTATTTCTTTGAAAATATCTTTCTGACTGATGCAGATTCACGAAATAAGGATAGCGAAGATAGATGCATAGGATCAAAATACAACTAGAATATTACTCGTCATATACCTTGACAATCATGGCACAGTGAATTAAAAGACACTATAGAGGAGTGACCTTTACCTGTCCACCAACCTCTATTATAGGAATGATGCTAAAGCTATTTCTTCAGCTTTATTCTAACATCAAAAGTTTAAAGATATGCAAAACACTGTCCACACCATATGTGTTCAGTCATATGACTTTGTTAACTATACTAAATCACATAAAACTAAATATGATCCAAATCCCTTATATTTTCCTATTTCTTAAAAAAAAACACATCATCTTGGTTTCCTCTCCACTAGTACTTCCAAGTCACTATCCGATCTTATTTCTCAAGATTTTTTCTATACTGTACATCTACAAATACATATCTGCATTACTAACAATAATAAAATTCATTGATATTTTAAAACTATTCCGTTGTTCTATAAGAAAATCTTTTTACTACTTTCCTCCTTATTTAATCATATACAAACTATTTAAATATCTGAATACTTTATCACATGAAAGTTCAAAAGAATCACACAATTGTTCTGTTAAATTATATTATTAATATACTTTAAATAAATTGTTGCATGCATATTCCGAATTACTCCTATCTCATTATATGTTAAAATGTTGCATAAAATGTGTACATATAATTAAGACTTTCACACTTCATTCTTAGTCAATAGATGATCTACAAAAAAAAATACATTATGCATTATAAATAACTATCAAAATTACCAAATGACCTTTATCTCTTCGATCGCGTTTCGTAGGCTTCACCATCCATTTGATCCTTGTAGATATAAGATTCACATCCATACACTTTATTTAAACACTATTTCTATAATTTTATCAAGTTATTATATTTAAATTTTAATATTAATAAATTTATGTTTTATGTTTTCCCTAATCTCACATAACATTTTATATTTTAAAATAAATTAGTAAAAAATATTCAAACTATATTTACTGTACTCCTTCATCAAATTTTCTTGAAAAACTGTTCATACTAAAGCCAAAAAAAAATTGTTTATTATTTCTTTTCCATTCACTTAATGTTCCTCTCCCTGCTTGTTCAATTTTAAGGTAAAACAAATATTACTTCGTTCAATAAATATTCATGAATGATAATCCTTGGTTTTTTATAATATTTAATACAATTATTAATTATGACATTAGTTAATCCCGTAAAGAAAACTTCTAAATATTCTCTTCTAATGTTTCTTGCTGATATTTTCTCCCACGCGACTTTTACGATGCATCTTCTCAGTACTTTGATTTAAATATTCAATAAAACTTTTCGGTTTCCATGGATTCATTTCATTAAGTATTCTAGATTTATAGTGTCCAAATCTTTATCTTTATTAATCATTTCTCTAATGAACACTTTATAATATTTTTAATTCTTCTTAGAGAAAGTTTTTCTGTTTCTTTTTCATAAAAACACAATAGCTCTTTCATATTATTATTCTGTAACTTTTTTCCTTCTTTTAAAATTCTGGTACTATATACTTTGTAATGTTTCCTTTAAAAAGACAAACATTCTTTCTCCATTATAACTTTTACATAATTTTTTCTTTATGATATACGCATCTTAATTTTTCCATAGAGAAGAATAAAAAAAAAACTTCGGAGTAGCCTTTTAAAATTGTGCGTCATAATTTTTCCTGGCAGCAAATAACTTTTCTTTTAAGTTTTCTGTATAATATCCAAATTATATTTATCTGAGTTCTAATGATTTCCTGGTTGATCTCAAATAAACTGTATTCAAGGCACTTTACAATATTTTTACTTTATCAATACTTTTAGGTACTTTTTTCTGTAGTATTTCCATTTTTACTGCAAGGTTTCGGCTAAACTTGAATAAAAATCCTGGCAAGAAATCTTTTAAATTAGCCTTCCATTTAAAGGCAGTTCAAAATATTATATTTTAAAAAAGCAAAACTTTTAAAATAAATACAAAATTTTTAAAATTATAACACTTTTCTAGCTTACGATCTTATACAGCTAAAAAATATGTTCCTCCTTCCTTTACTTACACATTCCTTCTTCCGCTCCATCTAATTCCTGTTTTCCGTCTGATAAAATACCTCCGTTGATTGGTTAATGCCTTTTTTAGCGCGAACAAATTTACACATTTTTAGTTTTATAATAGATTAAACTTTTTTAAAATAAAGAATTTATGATGTCATGTTTTAATATATTATTTAGAATAGTATTTTTAAACTCAATTACAGTTTTATCAAAATCATTTAAATTTTAAAACAATTATTAAAATAACATTTAATATTTTAACTTTTTACTTTAATGATAGATAGCAATTATATTTAGTTTTATAATTCACAAACTTTATTATTATATTCCAACAAGCGTGTGTGTGAAGGTATATAATATACAGTCACATGATTACTAACTTTATCAGATGATTTTTTTTTTTAATTTACATCTCGTTCTAAATTACCAAAACTGATATATTTTATAAAAATTTGGAAAATAATTTAAAAATGTAGAACCAAATATAATTCTCACCATCCCAAAGTTTATTTTAAAATATATTAGATTAAATTTGAATTTTAATTATAATTACAATATTACATATAGCGTTTATTTAATTTATTAGTTTTAAAACATTACAATTGGATTGTTAATATACTTTTAACTATTTATAGCTGTATTATTTTATATGGCCAGCTTTTACAACCATAAGCAAGGATATAATTAAGCTTTATTTAACTGTTTTTTTAAAATAATCCATTACACTTTTATATACCAGGTATTTTTCAGCCTTAAATTGTACTATAAAATCTAATCGATCATACAATTATCAATATATTACATAAACGTATTTTAAAATTTAAAATTTTTTAGCAATTGACCATTCTACCCTATTATGACCTATAGATAAGGGCACAATATATATATATTGTTTAATATGTATGTATATATCTTTTTGTTGTATTTATTCTTATATTATTTGTTTTGGTTTACTTGTTCTCTTTCAAGATAATTTTATTTGACCTATAAGTGATTACAAAAAAAATAAAAATAAAAAAATAACAAGAAATAACTAGATGAGGTTACAGGGTGGTATATACAAAGAAGAAATGATTCAAAAGTCAGTAGAATATAACCTGTGGATGCAAGGTGAATATTAATCATCTAGTCTATAACGAAATACCTTTGTTAGTAAACCCTGTTTTGGCAAGTTATGGTTGGAGGGTTTTATTAAATCATAATAAGATATTAAATCATAATAGATATTTTCATATAAATTATTTAGGGGTTGGTTGGAGAGGTGCTGTTTAGACCAGTTGTGAATTCCCAGGTTAGCATGGCCAGGTATGGATCGGCCTCTCTCTTGTCTGTTTCTTGGATATTTTTAATTATGCTGAGGAAGCAGTTATTGATTTCGTTAAGCGGTAATTTTTGAAAAATCACCTTGCATCTGGTCAACCAGATGGCAAAGTTTATGTAGGTGGCGAGCCTGATTTCAGCGAAAATGCCTCTATTTAAAACCCCTTCAAGAGATGTTAGATCTGGACCATTATTATCAATGTGTTTCTGGAAGTTTTGTCTTAGTCCTTGCCAGACCGGACAAAGGCGAAGGATATGGTCCATATCTTCTGGGCTGGAAAGACAGAGACAACATATGGGATCTATGCGGAAGCCTCTTCTATTAAGAAATATAGCAGTGGAGAGGCTACCAAGGTTAATTTTGAAAAGGAAGTCTGTGTGTTTAGGTGCTAGTTTCAATCTACAGGCTAGTTTGCGCAGTTTGTTTATGTTGATGGGGAGGTAAGTGTGTGCCTTCTGGGTATTTGAGTTGGATAGGTTGAAGGCTTCCCAATAGGTTATTTTTGAATTGAACATGGTCGCGGAAGGTACTATGTGCATAAAAATGTATGAGATCTGCATTTGAGGGGGCGGTCTATCAGTGGGAAGCACTTGCTCTTTGGGAAGCGGACATTGGAAGGTCCTGCAATCAGAATAAAGTTTATGGATCATATTGTAAGTTCTCTGTATTGCGAATACCTTTATTGAATGCAGTCCCAGTCCATTCATGTCTCTTGGCTTTTGAAGGGTGTGCAGACTGATAAATGATCTGCGCCCACCTCTACAGAGTCGCAGACAATGGGATTCTACTTTTTTAATGAAAGCTTCTGTGGGTTTACAACCCGCAAGATAATATATAATCTTGGGGAGTATGAGGGAGTTTAAGAGTGAAACCTTTCCAAATGTAGATATATATATATTCTTAAGAGGCATGTTATGATGATGTCTATTTTGTTTAGTAGTCTTCATTGTGTTTCCATCCTCATTGCTGTAGGGGATAGTGACATATTGAATCCCAAGAAAGGCTGAGGCATAGCTTGTAATGAACCTGTTATCCTGTTAGCTGTTTTGATATTCCAAATTGCCGATTTGTTTCTGTTAATGGTAAGCCCATGCGTCTGAGCATAGTGCTGTAATAGGCTTTCAAGAATGTTTATTTCTTCATGTGATTTTAGAAACACCACTACATCATCCATGTAGGAGATGTGGGAGATGTTTTCATTAAGAAGAGGGATGGAGATCCCAGGCAGTGCATCCTCAATGCTCAAAAGCAAGGAATTTATATAGATCATGAAGAGGAGAGCACTTAATGGGGAGCCCTGGGGAATGGAGATGCAGGGTTTGAACCCAGGGGCAGTTCTCCCATTTAGAGAAAAAAATCTCTCAATTTGCTAGGAGATTCTCTATGATCTGAATGTATGCCAAAGGAACATGAAGAGCCTCTAGTTCACCAAGTAGTACATCTATTCGGACAGAGTCAAAAGCCCCGGCAAAGTCTAGTTGGACTGCGACTGGCCGGGATTGTTTTGTTCTATGGATATGATGAACGAGGAGTCGAAATTGGCTTACAGCATCACCAGTCGATGAACCCCTCTTAGCATATTGATGCCTGGAAAGTTTTGATATGATTTTCTCTTGAATTTTATCTTTTGTAATGCTTTCGATAATTTTGATTAGGAGAGGAACCATGGATATTGGCCTAATGTTATTTAAGTCTACAGGTAGATATTTCTTTTTTATGAAAGGGACCACTGATATAGGATAGATCCCTGGAAGATGTAGGCTATCAGTGGCTAAGAGATCAATGATTCCCCTTGTAACATGTATGGTTGTTTTAGTATTTATAGAATAGAAATGTATTTTATTATTATTATTGTTATTTTTGTTGGTGTTTTTGTTTTTGGTTTGTAATTAATAATTAAAGAAAGACTCCTAGCACAAGTTTATTTTGTTTGGAGTACTTCTCTTTTTTTATTTTTATATATGTATTGTTTGATTAATAATAAATAAAATAAATAATAATAATAATAATAATAATAATAATAATAATAATAATAATAATAATAATAATAATAATAATAATAATAATAATAATAATAATAATAATAATAATAATAATAATAATAATATTATTATTATTATTATTATTAATATGATGATGTTTCAAAGATAACTTTATTAAAAAAACAATTGGTTACTTTGGTTGTAGGTTATACATTGTATTACATAGTTTTCATTACATATGTCCTAGTTATATTACAATAGTAATTATAATTATATTGAAATTTTTCAGAATGCATTACTTGTAATAATTTTTTTTCACATTTACTGGGACAATTTCAATAGCAGATTCTTTTAGGAAACTAAAGATTATTATATCTTCGCTCTATAAAATAAATGTAGTAGCAACACCAATGAAAAGTCACATTTTAAAAATGTGATTTTGTTATTCCAATACTTTTTGAAACTTAAAGTGAATTACTTAAAAAAAATAAAATTTTTTAAAGTGAATTAGTTGTAAAAGTTATTTATAATAAATTCCATATAATAAAAAAAAAAATATAATAAAAATATTTACATTATATTGTGTAAGCTGCAGAAAGGAGTTTGCTATTAACTGAAAGGAGACCCTTTGATTCCTCTTGGAGGCCTTAAAAGAACCGAGCAGGGCAAATTTCTAATGTCCACTCCATAAGTTCTTGTTGTTGCAGCTGTTATTACTATGTGATTATTCATATAGTATACAAACATGGCTGGGCTGCTCACCAACACGCATTAGCCAGCATGGTGAGTTTATTGGCTTTTTACCTCCGAGTTTAAGAATATTTTTTTCAATATACACAATCATGACAGACAAAAATAAATCATGGCCCTTATTCCCAGGAGGCTATAAAGTCACCAACCAAGGCAGCCATTGGTGGCGGAAAGCAGAGGGTGCTAAGAATCCCCTGATTGCGGACTAAGGCTGCCATTTGATGATGACTTTTTATTTAGGTACTTACAACTGCAGATCACTTTCAAGTGAAGGAAGATTGCAAGAGTTAGAAGAAGAACTATTGTATATTAAATGGGACATTATTGGACTTTGTGAAGTTAGAAGAAAAGGTGAAGAAACAATTGATTTAAAAAGTTGACATGTACTCTACTATAAAGGCACAAATATTGGAAATACAAGTGGAGTAGGATTCATTATAAATAAAAAATGGAAGAATAACATTGTGGAGATTGATGGTGTATCAGACACGGTGGCCAGATTAGTTTTACAACTTAATAGCAGATACCAAATGCAGATAATTCATGTTTATGCCTCAACAAGTTCTCATAGTGATGAAATAATAAAATATTTTTATATGAATGTACAAAAGGCTTTTGATCAGAGTAAACAACATTTTAAAATTGTTATGGGAGACTTTAATGCTAGAATTGGTAAACAAATGAAAGACGAAAATGCTGTAGGTAATTTTGGTTATGGGAATAGAAATGAGAGAGGACATAGACTTGTGGAGTTTGCAGAAAAAGAAAAACTTTATATTATGAATTCTTTTTTTGAGAAAAAGGTTAAAAGGAAATGGACATGAAAGCATCCAAATGAAGGTACAGCAGAATTGGATTATATTTTGACTAACAGAAAATACATATTTCAAGATTGTAATGTTCTTAATAAATTTAACACAGGAAGTGATCATTGATTACTAAGATGTAAGGTACATGTTAATACAAAACTAAAGAGGCAAAAATTAATAAGAAAAAAACAATATTTACAGTTGATATTCCTAATCTTCAGAAACATTCTAATGAATTTAAATTAGAACTTACAAATCGGTTTCAAGTATTAGTAGATTTTGAACATGATTCAGATTTGAATGAAATTAATATGAAAATAACTGATACACTTTTAAAAACTGCAATAAAGATAGCTAGTAGAAAAAAAAGCAGCAATTGACGAATAAAATTTCTACTGAGACTAGAGAATTTATAAAGAAAAGAAGGAATATGAAGATATACAAAAATGATGCATTAAAAAGAATTGAATATCTCGGATTTTGTAAAATGGTGCGGAAAAGAGTTGAAAATGATATAAGAAAGTATAATTGTGAACTAGCAAGGAAAGCTGTAGAAGAGAATAAAAGTCTAAAGAGTGTAAAACAACATTTTGGTATTGGTAGTAAATTTATATGTGCAATAAGAAAAAAAGATGGCATTATTACTAAAAAGAGAGATGACATCATGAAATGTGTAGGATACTTCTATCAAGAATTATATAGTAATAAAGAACAAGTACCTCCTATACCTATTATATCTTCTGAATTGTCCAGAATTTTGAATGAGGCATGCACTTAAATTTATGAAGATAGGGAAGGCTCCAGGTAATGATGGAATTATAATTGATATATTAAAAAAAGCAGGTAAAGAAATAGAGAAAATTTTAGCAAAGTTATATTCCAAATGTCTAAATGATAAAGATGTACCAGATGATTGGAAGAATGCAATATTAATATTAATATTTAAAAAATGTGATAAAGAAGATATTAGAAATTACAGACCTATCAGTCTTTTATCAGTTTTGTATAAAAATTTTACTAAGATAATTACAACTTGTCTACAGAGAACACTGGACTTTCACCAACCAAGAGAACAAGCTGGATTTTAAAGTGGTTTTAGTACAGTAGATCATATCCAGGTATTGAGAGAAGTTATAGAAAGGACAAATGAATAAGAGTTACCATTGGGCTTAGGATTTGTAGATTATGAAAAGGCATTTGATTCTATAAACATTTCTTCAGTGATTAAAGCATTGGATTATCAAGATATAGATCCAGGATATTGTCATATTTTAAAGAATATTTATAAAAATGCAACAGCAACAATTAGTTTACATAATAGTAGAAAAGCCAACATTGGGAAGGGTGTAAGACAGGGTGACTCCATATCTCCAAAACTTTTTACAGCAGTGCTGCAAGAAGTATTTTGTGGATTAAAATGGGAAGATAAAGGAGTGAAAGTAAATGGAGATTATTTAAGTCATTTAGATTTTGCAGATGATATAATTGTTGTTGCAAATAATGCTTTAGAGTTACCAGAAATGTTGCATGAGTTATCAGATGAAAGTAGGAAAGTAGGACTAAAGATAAACGTTAAAAAAACTAAAGTAATGTTTAATAGATTTTCTCAAAATATGAAAATAAAGCTGGATTATGATGAATTAGAAGAAGTTAACAGTTACAAATACCTTGGTCAGATTATTAATACAGATGGAAACATAATGGATGAAATTAACCATAGCATTAAACTTTTTTGGAGTGCTTTTGGTAGAAATAACTTGATACTAAAAGAAAATATGCCTATGTGTTTGAAAAGGAAGGTTTTTAATAAATGTGTTTTGCCAGTTCTTACTTATGGATCTGAGACTTGGACACTTAATAGAAGAGCAATACAGAGACTTCAAACCACTCAAAAAAGTATGGAGAGATGCATGCTGGAAGTAACAAGAAGAGATCGAAAATGCAATGTATGGGTAAGAGAACAAACAGGTGTTACTAATCTCCTTGAAAAAATTAAAAGTCTGAAGTGGAGTTGGGCTGGACATATTGCTAGAAGAGATGATAATAGATGGACAATTGAAATTTTAAACTGGATTCCAAGAGATTGTAAAAGACGCAGAAAGAGACCACATGTGAGATGGAAGGATGAAATAAGAAAGTGTGCAGGGGTGATGTGGAAAAGAGAAGCTAAAGATCGAAAAAGATATATTGAACTTGGAGAGATCTTTATCCTGCAGTGTATTGATAATGTTTGTTGATGATGATGATGATATTGTGTAATTTTGTGTATAAAATGTTGTAAATTGTTTATCTAATAATGCATACTAAAATGTAAATCTTTTATCTGAAATTTTGTTGGAGTCTCAAAAGTACTTGCACCCATATTCTTTTATTAAAAAAGCCAATTCTGGACTGACTTTAGAATTTTTTATTCATTTGTTATAATCCTTTCTAGTTTTACATTCATCCCAGCTGCATCTCAGCACTTAATTCTTGCAATCATATGAATAATGCCTGTTTTTTCTGATACATATGTTTTGTTTTAGATTCTTCTTTATTACTTTCAAACATTTTTCTGTTCACCTTTGCTTTTTTTATTTAATATTTAAGTCTCAGATTTATATACAAGTTTTTACAATATATATTTTATTAAAAATATTTTTTTCAGTTCTGTATTCAAGTTTAAATCTATGATTATTTTCATTTGTCATGTAACATGTATTAATAATCTGATCAATTCATTCACAGTTGTTATTGTCTTTCAAATTCATTATGGTCAATGTTTATCTTATGTTTTTGATATTTGTTTATGAAACCACATATAATCTGTTTTAAGTTCCACTGACACAAAAAATGGAAACAAAATTGAGGGCAGTGCATAGCCATAATACTCTTACACTTCCGCTGATGATCTGCTATCAATAATAACAATGATGTAGAAGCTATAAAGTATGCAAAAATTTCAATGGATAAACAATTATTTTCATTATTTTTACACACTTATTGATTAAAAAATTAAATGATTTACCAAATCCATGAATGCAATACATAGACAATAACTCTTCATAAAAGTTTTATTAATTTTGCCTTCTTAAAACATGTCTATTATTCATAACTACATAGATTAATTGGTAACCCACTATCAGTGACTGGACGTAAAATAATTCATTAATGTTCTTGAATGTATTTTTGCTGTAATGGATAAATATCATATTCCACAATATTTGTTCCAATCTTTTCTGTCTCAATTATTTTTATAAATTGGAACAAAAATATTTTAAGATCAGATGGCAGAATTACATGCATCTATTTACATTAATTAAAATTAAAAATATAGCATTCATCAGTTGGTCCAGATTATCATCTTCCACACATATATACAATCAGTGCTCAGTTTACATTAAGATAGCAAATCCTCACACTTTAATGGACAGGCTTCAATCCACTCCAACCTTCAATTTTTCAACCATCCATATCATGGAAAATCTGATCATAGAAAATCCAAATTCCATGCTGATCCCAACATTATTGGCATGCTCATGTTGACCTGAAGTTACTCTGACCCCTCATGTATAGGACCTTATCCATTTAAATACATAGAAGAGGGATGGGCAAAATACAAGCTTGATGTGTAAATATTTGAAAACCAGGCACTCTTCACAAACCTGGAGCCTAAATGTAAATATAGGATTTTAACTCAGACTTTCAAGCATCTACCAACTATCCACACTATTTCATACAACTGATACACATGACCACACACATGTAGAAAAGATAAATAATCACCAATACAGGTATTTCATGCTAAAACAGCATTCATCAGACTATAGAGCATTGTTAAAACTTATTTAAGTGTTTATTTTATAACTTAATTTAATAAACATGTGGAATGATTACATTAAGATTATATTTAAATCTTTCAACTATAATATGCTAAAAGTAAGATATACATTAAAATACTAATTTTGTAGTTTTATAACACCTACAATACAAAATAAGATTGACTTCTAAGTTAAAATTATTTAAATTTATTTATTTAAATTTGTCATAAATAATGATATTGTATAATAATAGTTATAAATCAACAAAATAGCTTATAAAAATAACTCACTCCCTTTAACAGAGTAATAGAATTTATTTAACAGAAAATAAACTATGTAATTTTTATCTTTTTTTTTAGATATAGTGGCAAAATACCTAATACAGAGTTTTATAGGCAGAATTTAAGGTTAGAATATAAATAAGCAAGTATAGATTTGATATGATGTTAAGATTTAATTTCAACTTCAGAATTGTCAAGTAGGCTTTCATTGTGATGATTTTGTATTTGAAATTAAATGTCACTCTTTGTCAAAGTTGCCCTTGATTATTTATATATTTGAACAGACATAGATGGATACTACTTATTATATATATGTTTATTATAATGGAAACAATATGAGTGTAGTATTCTTGATCGATCATAGATAAATAAAAATAAAAATAGTTCACCAAAGTAATTTACGTCACAATTTTATACAATTCATCCTATTATATATATATCCAGATTATCAGTATAATTACTGAATCATTCAAGATATAAAATTAAGTGTAATTTATTTTACTACTTATAATAACCACATAAGAAGAACCTGCTTTAACCACTTCCTATTTATAACATTCACACGTATTCTAGATTGTAATCAGGTTAAATATAATACTCTAATAAATTTAAGTATATAAATTTTAATAATAATTAATTAATATATAACAAATGGCCACACATAAATTTATGATATGAAATATTTTAAATTAATAATAATAAGATCAATATGAAATATTGATTTTTTTAATTTTTTTAGATCTTTTCTTTTTTGAAATTCTTTATTAATGGTTCCTATATTATTTTAAATATTTTAATAAATTCTTTCAATCTACTTGATAACTATATGAATGAAAATTTTCACACACACACACGCACATATATATATACACCCGGGTCTCGTTTTACGCGGATTTATTTAACGCAATTTTGAAGTTATGCGATTCATGTTTCTTCTTAATATTTTTGTATGTGTGTTTTTTTTTTATGCGTTAACACTGTATTAGATCGGAAGTCGAACTCCGATAATGTGCTATTACTTTAAATAATAAATTTTGTGCACTTACTTCATATTTAAAGTAATAGCCCATTATTGGAATTTGACTTTCATCTTAATAATTTCAATATTTTCAGTGCTTTATAATAGTAAGATTTTATGCAATAATGAAATTAAAATCATGATTTCCACATTTTATGTACACACATTAAATTTTACAAGATTATAATGTAAATTTGTTCAAACATTGTGCGTGTTAATTTTGCATTTTAAATCACATTCTCTTTTTGCTTTTTAAAAAAGAACGTAATCAATTATTAATCATTTAGTGTCCGCAAGTTTATTTTTAAAAGGTGAGTAATAGCAGTGGGCACAATTAAATTTGACAATTAAAAATTAAAATCTGATTTTTAATTGTAATTAACAATTTAAAAATTACATAAGGCACCCTGAAATTAATGTGATGTGAAACAAAATTGGATTTTTAAACGGAATTGAAAATTAAAAAATTAAAGACAAAAATAAGATTTTAATTTTTAGTTGTTAGATTAATTACTAATTACGTTGTCACCAGAAAACCATTAACACAACATGAGAGTGAAGTTGGTGCTAGTTGTATTTCCTCTTGTGAAGAATCTGATTTTTTACCAGTTTGCAAATGAACCTGTTTAATGGCAAATAGCGGTAATAATTAAAATGTGTATAAAAATGTAAATTACTGTAAATTATGCATAAAAATATATTGTTTTGAATAAAATTAAATATTATAGTTAAAAAAAGTTTGTCTTGTATCACTTTTTTTCAAATTTGAAATTTTTTATTAGTCATATTTTATTTCCTTATTTTTTTTTTGCGTGAATTTTAAAGTAATTCTATGCTGGTACTTTGCTTTTATGTGATTTTTGAAAAATCACAGTCCGTATCCCCCCATTTTCAAGGTAAGTTACATAAATTTTTGTGCGATTTCTTTTGTGCTTGTTTTCTGAGGAACCTGTCCTGTCTACCACATAAAATGAGACCCAGGTGTACACTATTGTGTTATGCACAGGCTTAAATAAAACAAATTAATATCTAGCAAACCTTATCAATTTTTATCTGCAGCGTATATACATATATATATATTGAAAAAAATAATTTCTTCTCAAGTTAGTCTAAGAAGAGCCCAATTGTTAATTGGAATTTAGTTAGGTTATATTTATTAAAAGGTTTACATACATAAAGTGATTATATGACAAAAGTTGAAACATTTTAATAATAATAATTATGGAAATGTTTAATTTTTATTAGAAATAGCTGCAAAAGACAGGAGAAAAGAATACTATTTTTCTTTGTATAGCTTTATTTTATAAATATATATTTTATTAAAACAAGAAACAAAAAAAAATGATTATGATCTTTATCTTTGAAGAAATTTGCTTATCAATTAGTATATAAATAGAATAATTAAAAAAAAAACAAGAAGGGATTAAAATCTTTATCTCTGAAGAAATTAAGTCTTACATGAAAAGTTGTTTATCAGTTGATATATAAATAGAATAATTTGTTTTTAAAAAAACAAGCAAGAATTAAGGCTTTTAACTTTGAAGAAGTTAAGTATTGTATGAAGCATTATTTACCAGTTGGTGTATAAATATTTTTTTTCCAAAAAAGGATAATCTTTCTTGCAAAAATAAAATCAGTTGATCAAGTCTTAACCATTCAATTTAGACAAACAAGTTATTTCATATGAGAAATCAAGAAATTCAATTTGCTTGTGTGGCCATTCTATTGAGAGATTTGACTTTTTTTGACTGTTAAAATTCACTTATATTTAATTA
The DNA here is from genome assembly GCA_028023455.1 of Epiperipatus broadwayi. Taxonomy (NCBI): domain Eukaryota; kingdom Metazoa; phylum Onychophora; class Udeonychophora; order Euonychophora; family Peripatidae; genus Epiperipatus; species Epiperipatus broadwayi. Next base: position 13,244,201 of record JAQFVV010000004.1, read on the forward strand.
TAGTATTTTAATTCCAAAACAAAAAAATCCAAAGATTTCAGAATATTTGAAAATATGGGAAATTCAAAGTCTGTTAAACTCCACGTTGATGGGTTTCTATTGTTTTCTTGGATGTCTCTAAGCAATATTACTTTCAGAAAATATTTTAAATAACTAAGAATTTGCTTTTTTGGAAAGTTATGATTATTTTTGCAGAATAATTGTTTAATAATTATTACAAATCAAGACTATATATTGTTACATATTTATTTTTACATATTTTTAAATATAAAAGGTTATATTTTTATACGAAATATTATCATGGGTTACGAGCTATTTATGAACACATTATCACTCACAGTCTGTTAGAATGTATAACAATAACATAAAAATTACTAACAAATTTTAACTTTAAAGCATAAGTTAAAAATAGATTTACCAGATACTGATATTTATTCATTCACATTTAAAATACAAATACCAAAATAAAAAGATAAGTTTCATTTTCTGACATCAATCTGCTTCTCCCAAAGCTGAATGATGAAATGGGGTTATAATTCAAAATTCACAAGTGACTTTTTAGAATTTACTTAATTTATAAACAAAATATATATCAAATGAAAATCAAATTTTATTATATTCTGATATATAATAATGGTTTAATACAAAACTAAAGTTGAAAGCTTAAAAAAAGTTAACACAAAGAAAACTGTCAAAGTGTTAGCTCAATACAAAAGGGTTAATAAAGTATTTTCTTAGGTAAATGTGATTGGTTGAAAGATTGATGTCAGGATTGTACTGTATTAAAAAAGGTGTGTGAATAATGGGGAGTAGAGCTTAGTGTTCATGAGTTCAGAAATCAGAAGCTATTCTTGATAGTCTGATATTAAACCAGTCTCACTTAAAAAAAGAAATGATTTTCTGAATATATATATATATATATATATATAATTAGATACCAACCAGTAACCACCTAAACATTCATAGTAAATATAGTAATCAATATTTCTCACTGCTGTCAAGGCAACCTTCACACCTTTTAATAGCAAGAATGGAAATCCATTCTTACTAATGGTCCATTGAATATATATGGACACTTAAAGTTTGCAACTTGACTACAGAGTATGAAATATTGATACAATAAAGTTTAAATAAACCTCTTTAAACATGAAATAAACATGTCACTGTAATGCAGACTAATAAATAATCAATTACAACATTACAAACTGCAATGCTTTTAAATTGCCCATGTATTATTTAGAAATAATAAGCGAAATAGTGCCTAAAGCTAATCTGGGATAATGATGTAATTAGATACCAACTAGTAACCACCTAAACATTCACAGTAAATATAGTAATCAATATTTCTCACTGCTGTCAAGGCAAACTTCACACTTTTTAATAGCAGAAATGGAAATCCATTCCTACTAATGACCCATTGAATATATATGGATACTTAAAGCTTGCAATTTGACTACAGAGTATGAAATATTGATACAATGAAGTTTAACTAAACCTTTTTGAACATGAAATAAACATGTCACTGTTTATTATATATATATTGTAACCTTATATTTTAGTATAAAATATAAAGATCGATATAACTGATATAAAAAATTTCTCTGTCTTCTTTTTGGTGATTTGATTGCCTTGGTTTGCGTTTTTGAACAGATTATTTTCTTGCATTCAAGATAATTTAATAGAGAGAATAAGTAATATTTTGCCTTACTTATTGTCTGTGTTATTTTAATGTATTTAAATTGCTTCTTTCCATCCACTGATTTGTATCAAAATATGTTTAACTTTTTAAAAATTGACAACACATTAAATTTAGCAAAATGTGATTGAAAATAATAATAATTTTTATTTGTTTAAAATAATCTTAGAAATTATTTTCATTGAATTAAAAAACCATTTGTTTAACTAATTTTTAATTATTAGATAAAAATATAGTAATTACATATGCGTTTCAATGTAAAAAAAAAAGAGCGCGATTAAAGAGATCATCTGCGATAAGAGAGCTGTTAGAGAAAAAGAAAATAGTGTAAGAATAAAATGTATGTAAAATATGATAAGCTTATTTTTTAAAAAATAGTTAATAAGTAAACGGATTTACCAAAAAGTTTTCTACAAATGTAAACATAAAATGGTGGTATTTAATAATAGAATGAAGTGCTAAATTTAAAAATCTGTTCAAGACAGCCAGCCAAGTGGATCAAATCGCTAATAATTTTCCAATATTTACACTTAAAAATATGTCGGAGCTTTCAAATTTAAAAGCAGAATTAATTGCAGAATCTTGGTATGTTTGGAATATTTTATTATTCTACAATTTGGAAACACTAAATAGATGTTTTAATTATAGAAGTTTTTTAGATATGAAAACTTTCTTTTTAAAAAAGAAGAGGTTTAAAATCAAAGTTAAATGTTAAAGTTATTAACATGGTTTAATATTTCCATTTATAATTTAAAATAATATAGCATTGATTAATTTATTTAACTATATACTGCCAGTAATGTATTTGCTACTTAATTTGTTTACCATTTGAATAATGGAAACAGTCTTCAAATAATTAACTAAAACTACTTTCTAATTTTATCGATAATTTGGAATTATTAAATTATTTGCTCTAATTAGTATCCCTAAATTTAAACGTGGACAAGTAAATATTAGCCTGGATGTTATAAACTTGGATCAATTTTGTATAGAAATGTAGAATTTAATAACTTATGAAGAACATTTTCATTTAAACTCTGCGTGTCATGTTTTTGGAATTGTTTTATATTTATGGAGACACGTAAAATCATTAATTTAAAAGTGCTTATAATATCTAAGACAAATAGATAGAATTACATTTATGGAATTCAACTATAATTATAATTATTACTTTGTGTATTTATTGTTCAAGGCATTTTACATGGATTTCACGGATCATATTTATTATTATAAAATGCTGTACAATTTAATTTATGTCACACGTACACCTACTAGAATTCATGTATTTAAGTAAGAATGAATTAGTTTAATTTTATTGTTATATGAACTGGTATAATGGGATTGAATAAAATACTTATTCAAGGGAATAGCGCTTGCGAAAAAGCTTGAAAATTACTAATGAATTTATGATATGGGACAACCTCTCATGAAGTGTCTTGTGAGTCTTTCCAGAGTTCTATTCCTATACTAATGTCACTTATATTACATTATTGCTATGTTTTATTTTAAGCAAGATAATTTAATATATTAGTTGTCCTGATTAGTGAAACACTTTTTATTATGCAAGAACCCACATCTGCTAAAATGTTAGTGTTTTCTGAATGGTCAGAATAACTGAGGAGGATGATTTTTGCACTTTAATGTGAAGTAGATAGTAATATTGCTTTATAATGTTAAAAGGCATTAATCTGTGCGGGTGGTTAATCCACAGATTAATTAATTGCCACTTTCTGTATTTTTACACTCATTCCTGCGCTGGTGGTTAATCCACGGAATTGTGTAATTATATTTATTGCTTTATGATGGTGTATAAATCCACAAAGCACTCCGTGTTATATAATTCCTATGTGTAGATGAATGCATCCACAGGAATATGATTTCGACTATCTTTACTCTATAGTCATTTTCAAGGATCTTACTTCATAAATATAAGTTTGGGCAAAGTATTTTGGTTATTCTGCTAAAATCATCTTCCATTTATAAGCATAATTTATAAGTTAAGTCATAAAGTGTAGCAGGACATTCTATCTAAGTTACCTCATAATAATTAACTGTTTGTTAATTAATATTTTATCTGAATGTAAGTTTAAATTTTCATTTTATTTAGTGTTAGCATTATAGCTAAATCTTACAAATATAATATTATTTATTACATTATTATAGGTCTACAGTATAGGTTTATTGGTTCTGGAACTGACACATTGGTTATTTCATGAGTTGATGTTGAATTTTTGTATAATTTCCTCAAGACATCAATTATATCAAATTGTAATATAATGTATGATTAGGCTTTATAAAACTGTGCCTATGATATGTTATTGAAGGAAGCCAATGGAATTATAATTTATTTATTTATTTTATTTGTTTATTTATGTATTTAGTTATTACATTAAACATCAATTACTTATTAGTCATAAAAATTGTAAATAAATATTGATTTATAATTAAACTTACTGTACCATTGCTATTTGTCATTCATAAAATCAGAAATCATATATCTTGAATAGAACATACATTGAAGTACATACTATTGTCAGCATGATATAAGAGTTTAGTAATATTTTGAGAAAAACATTTGAATGCTTTTTGTCCTTGGTAGTTTATGATGTGTAAGGTACAATAAAATCCCATTTACCTTTTCCATCATTTTAGCTTTGCGTAGTTGATTGAGTACATAATACAAAATTGATTGATTTTATAAACTTATAAACAGATTTATCAGATAATGACATGATTAAATGTATTTACTTAATGTTTTAATTGTCATTCATCAGTATAACAAGAGTCTCATTGATATTTATTAAATTATAGAAAAGAACCCAAGTATTCCATGTTTATTTATTATTGCAAAGCTCTTACCTAGACTAGCATTTGTATTAAAAATCATATATGTAATTTCAAAATTCATAATCTTTAGTAGTTCCACAAATTATACCATCTTGTTCATGGTCGGCCATAAGGTCTCATACGATGAAAAATCGCAAATTAAGGTTTGAAGGATAATAAAATTGCATACCTATAGTTTGTTTAATGTATTTTCACATACTACTATGATAGGTCTTCACGGTACACGCTGGCTGCGACTAGATTAGATCATAACAATTTTATGTTATATCATTAGTTTTGTTTGTGGTAATTTGCTCCAGATTTCGTTATAGTCTTTGGTGCATAATATAGATGGGCATGATAAGCTTTTGGTTATAGTTCTTGGCACCACAATGATGGGAGCATTCAGTTAGATTGATGGGTACAGTTCTTGGCTGCCCAATGATTAAAACCATTGGTTATAAAGAATTATATTACAGTTCTTGGCACCAATATGGTAGGCATTGGTACGTCCCTTCAGTCTATTAGGTTATAGTAAGGTGGGTCTGATTATAGTAGTTCTCCGACATCAAGGTATTAAGCTTGATTAATGTTGATGGTTACAGGTGAGCTCTTGGTGCTTGTCAACATGTGGCCCAATTGTCCAATTGATGATGGTTACAAATGAGATCTTGCCTGTCAATGTGTGGCCTGATTGTCCAATTGATGATGGTTACAATATATATATATATAATAGTATGGACTTTATAGGAATCATGTGTTAAGCTCTTTTTAAAAACTGATCATTACTGATCAACCATATAACCAATCTCACTAAAGGCAATACAAGGAAAGGAAAATAGGCATAGGAAATTTTTTCAATGACTCTTATTAATTGACCTATTCAAAATCATGATGACTCAACTTATGTTAATATGAAATAAAAATAATTGTCAAATTGGAAACATAGAGTTACAAAGCAAAAAAACAAGAAAAAACTAAATGGATGAAAATAACAATTGAGAAATCTACAACAAAAAATACATAGCTATGAAATTGACTAAACTATTACCTATAAGATTTATAAAAAGAGACACTCAAGTAGGCAACTACAAAAGAAGGACTAATAAAATAAGAAGAAAAATCCATAGTCAGATAAAATATTGTATTGTGCACAACTACATTTACAAATGTTACTTCATAAAAAAATAAAAAATGTTGAATAAATTTTTTTGTAGTTTGTTGAAACTTTTTTTTATTTGGTTAAAATTGTACAGGTGCATTATCATCCTCTAAGGAAAAATAGGAATTAGGTTCAAGTTAGAGTTAATTTTCTACTTTTATTGTGAAATAATTTTTTATATTGTTTGATTATTGTAATGGAATAATTCATCTAGATTAAATGGTAAGTTAATTAAGCAGAATCAGAAGAGAATAATAATTATGTGTTATATAAAATTATATTGTATTGCATGAATATGGTTGGATTTATCACATTATCATTTTCTATTTTTTTTTATTTGTTAGATGATATTTAGTAAACAACAACAATAATAGTATATATAGTTTTTAAAGTTTTTCTTCTTTGATATCTTTATTCTTTCGGCTATCCTCTCTGTGAATTATCGGTGTACATGACTGATATCTTTTTAGAGTTATGAATTTAAACATAATAGGAAAAGGTTATTGCAGATTGCCATGCATAGCTTCTTTTGTTCACAATGATCAGGGTCATTGTAATTATTTTAAGCTAGTTCTGACATAATAATATGTGTATATATGTGTTTTGTGAACATCCATATGGTTTTATTTGGATTGCTAAGATCATAAAAGTCACTTTTCAAATCCACACACCTTACATTACATGTTTTATAATGATAATTGATTTATTGAAGAATAGTACACTCATGGTACCTGATTTCCGAAAGTAGTGATGATGATTATCCTTGTAGTAATGATCCCAACAGTTTAAATATAGAATTTCTTTTATAATTATTTGTAGCATTTATGTATCTGCATGTAGATGAAATATAGATGATTGCTTTTATAATATTACGCCCCAAGTTTGACATTGGTTTGATGATGATTAGTCTAAAAGTTTGTGTACTTTTAAACTTAGTGATAAGGAATGGCTGTTGATACTTGATGATTGATGCTGATGAGACCATATTATTATTTATAATAATTCATTTTGATTCCAATGCTGATTCTTTGCCCATTTTCTATGCTCAATGAAAACAGGGATGCTTTTGATAAATTAATATTATGATAATTTCCATCTCAACTGCTTCATTCTATGTCTCTACCATTACAATATATATATATAATATCATTTAAAACTTTTAACAATATATATAAGTGTAATAATACTCAAGGTAAATGGGTTTCTAATGGTTACATATGTATATATACTGATTTCAATTATGCTCTTTTTTTATTCAAATAAAAAATTGACCAAACACAAATAACAGCTATACAATTTAATAAAACTTTATTAAAAGAAATATTGGCAAATCCTTAATATTTGCCTGAAGTTTTGTGATGCTTGTATATTAGATATAATAGTACGATTGGCTATTTCCATCATCTAACATTAAATGTTGAATGTTTAGGAAATTTTAAACTTTAAACTTTTCAAATACAAATAACTTGTTAATAATAACACAAATAGACAAGACAGATTAGTAATTATGCAATGGTTAGAGTAGTATTTACTCTCCATTCTTTTTCAAGCATTTCTGGTATGACCAGTGAAAATGTAAATTTGACTTCTATGCTAATATTACCGCTAGTCAGGCCAGCAACACCTGAAGAAGAGTGGAGAATAATACTAATCAAAATGTGTAATTACTAACCCTGTGTTATCTACTTGTGTGTTATTATGGTAGTTACATATTAGACCTATTATGCTTTTTCACATTCATATCAGTCTGCCAATAACTTTCTAAGCTTGTGATTTCATCAAATAACATGTATACTGAAACTTCTAACAAACTTAAGTGATACATTTGTCACAATGGTCCATTTTGCAAGGTTTAGAAAGTTATTGGAAGACTGATACATATGTGAAAAGGAGAAACAGCTCTAATCCATAATATTAATTGAATCAGACTAAACCTAAAAAAGAACATTTTTAACAAAACAAAAATATAAATTTGTACACAAAAATAATAAAAACACATTGTAAAAAGGCACTTCATGCCACTGTACCCATTTTCTCTCTGCACAAGATACGGCATTTTGCTATTTGCAAACACTGGCAACAATTCACAAATTTTACTTAAAAATTAAAAAATACTACATATATTAACTCTGGCAAGATATTACAAAGTGGACACTAGAACAAAAACAAAAAAAACAAACAACAAATACTATATAAGCAAAATGAAAAATAAATTTATTACTACATCTATTCACTCTCTTAAAATCAGAACATTCTTACCTTGTATACATAACAGAAATCATCATGATGAAGCAATTATGTGTCTCTCTGCAGAAGACCTCCGAATATTACTATTTCAATTCAAGTCCATCCTCCTGGGTGACAGACAGTAAATTGTCAAATTTTAAACATGATACTCATAAAAGACAAAAAAATATTATGTTCATTAACTATGGCAAAAAAGTAAAAAATGGACAGATTATGTGTGGCTCATACTTTTTAAAATTGGAGAGTTACAGTACATGTTTGTGTGATATAACTTCTACACAGATCTTGATTAAGAAATGTCTAACTACATTTACTTTGTTAAAAAACAATAAAAGAAATTAGTAAAATTTTATCAAAACATTAAAAAAAAAATCAGTAAACTTTTATTAAAACGGAATAAATGAGGTGCACTGGGTTTTTAAATATTGTCCAGAATGCAAATGCTATCTTTTTTGTGGATCCAGAAGATTGTAGTTCTTCAGTATTTTACACTTTATGGGAAAAAGATTACTAAACTTTTATTAAAACAGAATCATTGAGGTGGACTTAATTTTTTAATATTGTCTAGAATGCAAATGAAAGCATGTCATGTTTTTTTGTGCAGCCAGAATACCGTAGTTTCTCAATTTTATGCACTTTATGGGGGAGGGGGTAGTAAACTTTTAATAAAATGGAATGAACATGGTAGACTAATTTTTTTAATGTCATCCAGAATGTAAATGAAAGCGTCATCTTCTTTGGGTAATCTCTGCTGGCAGATCGTAGTTCCTCAGTTTTATGTTTTCCTGAAATCTGAATAAGTTGTCAAGCCCTCTTCCACATCTTGTTGGATCTTCTCCATCATAGCTGCTACTGTTCTATCCTCAGTTGACAAGATGAAACAAAAATTTGCAACTATCTGTTTTTATTTAGTATTATAATGTGTTTTTATTATTTTGGGGTACAAATTTATCACTTAAGTTTGTCAAAAGGTTTGGTATTCACATTATTTGATGAGATTGCAGGGTTTATTTGATGAAATTACAAGATTAGATATTTATGGGTGGATGTGAAAGGCCCTAGCAGGTCTAATATATAAGTACCATTATTACTAACAAGTTGTATTTGTTTAAATAAAGTTTACAATTTTTTAAACATTCAACATTTATTGATAGATGATGGACATAGCCCAACAGATTGGTAAATATTTTTTTATTGAAATAATTTATTTTTATTGTTCAATTAGATTTTACAGTACTTATATAGTTTTCCTGCTGGAAAGCTTGCCACTCATTTTATTTTAAATTATCCATTTCCAGGGCCTCAGCGGCTTCCAACACATGGTATAAACAATATGGCTGACTCCGTTATCATATTCAATATTTATATTTTATTCATTTATTAAAATGATAAAGAAACACACACAAAAAAAACAAAGATTGTAAAAAATTTTAAAAATGTAAAGGCAGTAAAGAAAATAAAAATAAAACATGATTAAGCAAACAAATAATGTTTTGGAGTCTTGCAACCATTTTCCTTTCCAAATAGATAGACAGTATTAGAACATGTTCACACATAATACAGCCATTGTGTCTCCATTTGCACCTAAAGTGTAATGTCAGCCTCTTATCACATACTTTCAGGAAGGGTATCCTGCAATTTTGAAAATAATCCACTGCATCATATTCTGTTGATGAAAGATTTCAAATTTTAATCATATTTCCAAAATTGATAAGGCAAAAAAGAAATGTTAAAAAAATCAATCTGTTAATGAACGTCAACAAAAAAATAATATTAATTTTAACCACATGTTATCTGTTCACCTCGTGTTAACATTTGGATGTTATGTTGTGAATGGAATTTATTAAAAAATGCATTTGAATTTTTTAAAATTAACATTCAATTTACAACATATTTGTTAATATTTTTTAAAGTTAACAGAAATAAATGTTGACACAAGGTGCACAGATAACACATAGTTAAAATTAACATTTTGTTTTTGTTGACATTCATTAACATATGATTTTTTAAAAATATTTCTTTCCTTGCCTTGTCATTTTTGGAAATATGATTAAAATTTGGAATCTTTCATTGACAGAACAAAATGCAGTGGACTATTTTCAAAATTTCAGGATAGTGCCCAGATATGTGCAAACATGTTCTAAGTGCCTATCTGTTTGAGAAGGAATATGATTAGAAGGCTCCAAAACATCATTTGTTTGTTTAATCATGATTTATTTTCTTTACTGTATTTACATTTAAAAAGTTTTTAATTGCAACCCTTTGGCCTTTTGTGTTTTTTTATCATTTTAATAAATTAAAAAAATGTAAATATTGAATATGACAATTTAGAGTCAGCCATATTGTTTATGCCATGTGTTGGAAACCCTTGAAAATGGATAATTTAAAATAAAATTGATGGCAAGCTCTCCGGTAGGAAAACTATGTAAGTACTGATTCGGCTCTAAAGTTGTGTGTATCTTATGACAAAAATACTTTTCAAAGTTTTCTTCACAGTGTAATTTTGTCCCCCCTCCCCTGAGAAGCTTTCATCGCAAATAATTTTTTTCCTGTAAAGTTGTTTTTTTCCAGCATTTTCTTTTATTTAATTACGTTTTCTTCCAGTATAAATAAGATTTTTTAAGCATAATTGAGAGATGAAATGTGATTATTGATCAATATATTCCTATTTTTGGGATGGACCTCGGTTTTAAATTTGCTTCTTAACTTTCAACTGATAGATTCATTTAAGTACGAGGTGATTTGATGTCACTCTAAATCGGCCACTTTTTGTACTACATTTATAAATTATACATCATTGAAGAGAAAAAAAAAGTTCTGTAAGATGCTGCCATCTCTTGAATTATTTTACAAGTAAAAAATCAATAAAAATGACCAAATATGTCAAACAATACCAAAGCACCACCTTCTCTTGAATCCTATTGGCTATTTAAATTTTGACAACAAAGAAAATGGCTACCAAAAAGTAAAGAGTTACGATCGTTTTTTGTTTTATTTCAAAAATGATAAACGAATGTTTTAGATCATTTTAACAGTATTTTTTTGATGCATTATAAACAATTTTGATAAAACAGTGCTAAAAATAAAATTATTTCAGAAAAATAGTTAAGATTTTAGCAAGAATTATTTATTTATTGCAAAGTGGGAAGTAGAAATCATAATGTGGAATTGGTGATTGACGTTTCTTTTCATTTTAGCCATAATCAAATATTTTTTAAATTATAAATCAAAATTTATTTTTGAACAAACTTTCATTCACTTTCATAATTTGACAAATTATTAATATACTTTTTACAAACAAAACTAAAGTGAATATATTAATAAAAGGTGAATATATTTTGACAATTGACTTTGTTAATTGACACTTCAGTTTGTGAATTGCCAATTAAAAGCTTTGATTTTTACCTCATGCAGCCAATAATATAATCAGCGGTGAAAGGGTTAATATTTTCTGATAATAAAATCTAAGAAAATCTGATATTCTCTGCACCTGATTAAAATACTTATTCTTACCTTTTTTATGTCATTTTTAAGGAGTATTATTCTTTTATTATAAAACAAACAAACAATAGGTGTTATATAATTGCCAATTCATAATTGTTTTTTTTTAAATATAGTATTCCTTTATATTTTTACATTTTTAAATACATTGTGTTTTCAATAGCAATTAACAAAACTAATTTGATAATTTGCCACTTAACAGTTAAGTTTTTTAAATATGCTGTTTTTTTATAGTTTTTTCCAAAAACAAGCAAACAAATGACTTTAATCCCTTAATTACATTTGCCTTTCAAAAATAATCAAAGATTGTTTTAATTATTGATAATCTTATACAACAATTTATTCAGCCACAGTTTAGTTGATAGCAATCTTGTTATATTTTTATCTATTTTTAATCTCCAAACCTGTTAATTTTAATTAGACTTTATTTCATTAGAAAATACTAATTGTTATTTATTATTATTACAGATACAAATTAAAAAAAGAAAAGAAAAAGATAACTTTAATTTTAAACTAGAAAATAATAGAAGAAAATAATATTTGATTAAATGTTTATTGTTATTGATTGTTATACAGTGTAAATTATTAAAATTAATAGTAGCTTTTTATTAATATATGTTCTCAATAACATACTGGAAGCTTTAAAAGAATGAGAGATTTGTAGAGTTGCATTACTTACTGAATTATTCTACTATACTTTCTTTAATGGACAAAATTATTAATTCAGGAAAGCTATGAAATGAAAAGTACCATAACATCTGTAATAATTTCAGAAAAAAGTTTGTTATTCAGTGGTTTATAGTGACTAGTACACTAATAAATTAGTGTGTATATACACTATATATATTTTAAAACATCACATGATTACCATTTCATATGCTTACACATGCTGTTAATAAGAGTCTCACCATACAGTAGTGCCACCAAGTTCAAGCCTTCATAATCAATGGATGCAGGAAGGTTTGTGCATAAAACCCCTATCTAGTGCATACCCATCCAACATCCCCAGACTAGTTCCTGGCTTGTGGCCTGCAACAGTGAGAAACTTTGGATATGAGAGTATTGCATCTAGATCTTAAGACCTAATGCTACCCTCCAGCACTACCATTTATCTATTTGGTTAACTATAAAGCTAGAAGTCCAAGATGAAAGCATCATAATGTTTCCAGACCAAGATTATTTGCTTGTATAGTCACATAGATCTGAACTCAGCTCAGCATCTATGTATTTTGGTATCTTGGTTTTTTCAAAAACAATAGTCATCATCACTGTATGGGCAGAATGGATATAAAACCAACAAAATATCACATGATCACCATTTCATAAGCTCACACAAGCTGTTAATAAGAATACCACTCTCCATGCAGTAGTACCATCAAATCCAAGGCTTCTCACTGATGGAAGCCGAAAGCTAGAAACTAGTCTTGGAATGTTGAATTAATAGGCACTAGATAGGGATTTTGTGCAAACCTTCTTGCATCCATTGATTATGAAGGTTTGTACTTGCTGGCTCTACTGTATGGAGAGTAGTACTCTTATTAACAGCATGTGTAAGCATATGAAATGGTGATCATGTGATATTTTAATGGTTTTATATCTATCCTGCTCATAGGAGGATAATGGTGTCTGGTATTTGAAAAATCAGACACCAAAATATATAGATCATGAACTGAGTTCAGATTTATATGACTATACAAGCAAATAGACTTGGGTTGGAAACATTAAGGGTTTTCATCTTGGGCTTCTAGCTTTATAGTTAACCAAATAAGTATAATGTGACTGTTGGAGGGTTGCATTAGACTCTAAAATCTAGGTATAGTGCTCTCGAATTCAAGGCTCCTCATGATAGAGGCCACAAGCTAGAAATAAGTCTGGGGATTGGATGAATAGGCACTAGATAGGGATTTTATGCACAAACCTTCCTACATCCATTGATTACAAAGGCTTGCACATGGTGGCACTACTGTATGGAGAGTTAATTTTATATATTTTAATTATCTGCAAAAGCACTTAATTTGAATAACTTTTAAATTTAAAAGTACTTTCTATAAAAATAAATAATAATATTAATAAAAAGTTACTATAATTTATAAACTTATATACAATTTTTAAAAATCACACTAAATATATTTTTGGCTATACTTGTTAATAAAATTATATAAAAAAGAAAATTCATCATTCTAGTTAATCATCCCTAAAGTTGGCAATAAATTAATAAAATAACTGCATTTGAATATTACAGTGTCTTAAAATGGACTAATTCTAGTCCTGAATTAACATTTTTAGTTCATTGTCTTCATGGATTAACAATTTTACAGGATTCAATTTCAATATGTAGTAAATGATTTTTGTATGGATATACAAAAAGCTTTTAATCAGACTAAACAACATTTTAAAATTGTCATGGGAGTCTTTAATACTAGAATTGGTAAGCAGTTAAAAGATGAAAATGTAGGTAAATTTGGTTATGGAGATAGAAATGAGAGAAAACATAGACTTGTGGAATTTTCAGAAAAAGAAGAACTTTATATTATGAATTATACTAAACTTGTACTTATTCAAGTTAATATGAAAAAGTAAATGTAATACAGTAAGACTTTTAACCACTGAGCTAGCTTTCGGCAGGTTCTTGAGTCTTATTGTATTATATATACCTTTTCATATTAACTTGAACAGTATAAGTTTTGTATGATTACATATTTTTTTATGAAAAGTATATAAATTTCGAGATTTATATTATGAATTCTTTTTTTTGGAAAAAATGTTGAATTGAAATGAACATGGAAGCATCCAAATGAAGGTGCAGCAAAATTGGATTATATTTTGACTAACACAAGAAATCTGTATTTCAAGATTGTAATATTCTTAATAAATTTAATACAGGAAGTGATCATCAATTAGTGAGAGGTTAGACTAATGTTAATGCAAAACTAGAAAGCCAAAAATTATTAAGAAAAACAATATTCAAAATTGATATTCCTAATCTTTAAAAACATTCCAATGAATTTAAGTTAGATCACAAATCATTTGTCAAGCATTGGTGGTTGAGAGGTCAGCGACAGCTGCTTTACAAGCAGTTGTCCCAGGTTAGCGGGTTCATTTTCTGGCTGATGCTATGACATATGAGAAAAAAAATCACAAATCATTTTCAAATATTAACAGAATTTGAACATGAATTTGAACAAAATCAATAGGAAGATAATTGATACATTTTTAAAAATTGCAACAAAAATAGCTGGTTAAAAAAAAGCAGCAATTGACTAGTAAAATTTTTATTGAGACAGGACAATTTATAAGGAAAGGAAGTTATACAAAACTATATAAAAATGGTGCATTAAGAAGGATTGAATATCTCTAATTTTGTAAAATGGTGCAAGAAAGAATTGATAATGATGTAAGAAAGTATAATTGTGGACTAGTAAGGAAAGCTATAGAAGAGAATAAAAGTCTCATAGGAAACTTGGTTCCATGATAAAAAAGATGGAACTATTAATAAAAAGAGAGATAACATGATGAAATATGTAGAAGAGTTCTATCAACAATTATATAGCAATAAGAAACAAGGAAAAGTACCCTTTACAACTACTATATCTTCTGAATTAACCAGAATTTTAAGTGAAAAAGTGAGACATGTAATTAAATTTATCAAGAAGGGGAAAGCTCTAGGTAATGATGGAATTATAATTATATTTTAAAAGAAGTAGGTGAAATATATATTTTTGGCAAAGTTATATAGTAAACATTTAAATGATAAAGATGTACCAGATGAGTGGAAGAATGCAGTACTAATATTTAAAAAAATGTTAAAGAAGATATCAGAAACTACAATCCTATCAGTTTTTTTATCAGTTCTATACATTTTTTTACCAAAATATTTACAACACATTAACAGCAATCTTTGGATTTTAACTAACCAAAAAAACAAACTGGATTTATATCCATGTATTGAAAGAAGTTCTATAATGAACCAATGAATATGAGTCTTTATTATACTGTGGATTTATAGTTTATGAGAAGGCATTTGATTTTGTAAGCATTTCTTCAGTGATTAACACATTTCGACTCAGGATACTATCAAATTATAAAAAATATTTATAAAAATGCAGCAGCAACAATTATATTATACAATTATACTAAAAAGATTAACATTGAAAAGGGTGTATGGCAGGATGATTCTATATTTCCAAAACTTTTTACAGCAGTTTTGCAAGAAGAATTTTGTTGATTAAAATGAGAAGCTAAGGGAGTAAAAGTAAATGGAGATTATTTAAGTCATCTAGATTTTACAGATGATATAATTGTTTTTGCAGATAAAAGAGAGAAAGTAGGATTAAAGGTAAATGTTAAAAAATTAAAATAATGTTCAACGGATTTTTTCAAAAAGAGAAAATAAAAATTGATAATGATGTGTTAAAAAAGTTAACAACTACAAATACTTTGATCAGATTATTATTACAGATGGAAACATGATAGATGAAATTAATCATAGATTTAAACTTGGTTGGGGTGCTTTGGTAGAAATAACTTAATATAATAAAATATGCCTATGTGTTTAAAAAGGAAGATTTTTAATAAATGTGTTTTACTAGTTCTTACTTATGGATCTGAGACTTGAATACTTAACAAAAGAGCAATACAGAGACTTCAGAGCACCCAAAGAAAAACAGAGAGATGCATGTTGGGAGTAATAAAAACAGATTGAAAATGAAATACATGGGAGAGAAAACAAACAGGTGTTACTGATATCATTGGAACAATTAAAAAATTAGTTGGGCTCGACATATTGCTGGAAGAAATAATAAGATGGATAGTTGAAATTTTAAACTGAATTCCAAGAGTTTGCAAAAGACCCAGAAAGAGACCATATGTGAGATGAATGGATGAAATAAAGAAGTGTGCTAGTGTGATGTAGAGAAAAGAGGCTAGAGATCAAAGAAGATGGATTGAACTTGGAGAGACTTTCAACCTTCAGTGGATTGCGAATGTTTGAAAATGATGATGATTTTATTATGATAAATTATATTTAAAGTTTAATCTATTCGGAACAATCAAGTTATCCAGAATATATTTGAAACCAATAAAGAAGTTCAAACTATGTATAAATTATATGACATTATTATTAGCATTTTTTTATTGTCTGTTATAAAAAAAACAAGCCTTTTAAAGTTACAAAATTGTTCTAAATATTAATATTATGGATATCCTTACTTGGATTAAATTACTTGTTGTAAAAAGTAATTTATATAACTCCAAATGGAACTAACTGCATTACATCACAAGCTGTGAATAAAAAACACTCACATATCAGCAAATGATAAAAAATTGAGTAAATTCACCTATTCATTCAGCTTTTGATTTTTATAAACTTATGTTTACTGAAATCTCTATTATCTATTATTTGCACAATTATAATTTCAAAATGATTAATATATTTAAACCTGACTAATATATAAATTCCATTCTGACTTTTCAGCTGTTAGCAAACGAATGGTTATGAAGAAGAAAAGCTGAAAGAATAGATAAATTAATTTTATTCTTTATTGTATGTGGATATAAGAGTATTATATATTATAGTTTACAGAAGAGTGTGGTAACTTTCATTCGGAATTCATATAAGAAACAATTTAAAAACTAATTACTTTTTTTAAAAAAAAAAAACATTAAAATTTCAAACTGAAGTGGTAAAATTCTTTATGGAAGTTAAATGTTAAAACTGAGTCCCTCTTTATGAAAATTATTTTGTAAACTAATTTAATTGATTATTTCAGTTGACATTTTGCTGAAGAGTCTAATAAATTATACATTTAACGTATATTTAAATTTTATAGTATATTAAATGATTTATTCAATGCCGGAGTTGTTTTAATGTGTAAAGATTTTTAAAAAAGCAGTGTAAATTACCTACTTTAAAAGATTGTTGGCAACCAATGATTATTAAACGTAGTAAATGAAGGTCGCAGTGTTATTAATAGCAATTATTTCTTGATATTATAAAGGTATCATAAAAGTATAATTTTAATTTTAAATTGATTTTACAATTTTCATTTATTCATTTAATATTATTTTATAGTTAGAGTAAAATTACTTAATTATTCTTTACAAAATTTCAAAATCAATATATAAAAAATAATACACTTAGACTCTTACATATTGTATTTTTATTATATTAAACATTAAAAAAAAACCCGAAAAGAAATCAATAAAGAAATATTATAATGTTTTAAACTTAAATTAGAAAATAATAACTTAATTAAAGTCGTACTTTCAAAGAATTTTACCCCCCCCCCTTTTTTTTTTTAGTTTAGATTTTTAAAATATATATATTAAAGTTTAATATCAAATAGAAATCAAATATTTATTGGATGATGATAGTAATTTGTATAATGACAATAACAATAGCAAATTTGATTTCATTCTGCCCAGCTTAATAATGGTCTACATTGATGCAGCTGTAGAACGTCTAAGATGGGTTTGAATCTAAGTATAACAAATATGAATTTTTTAAAAGATTAAAATCTTTTTCCAGGAAGTTGTTCCATAGTTAGTACAGATAACCATTTAATATTTTTGGGGCAGAGAATATCCACTCTTTACTACTTAGAAGAGCTGTTGGGAAGGACTTTATACACACCCATACATATAATATAAATAAAATGACCGTTAATTAAAAAACTAGTATAACACAGCTGATGCAGATTAAGATATTAACTGAAAGTACTTCTGTGGAAAAGACTGTACATAATAGTTTATTACCATTATATTTATTATTTTTATTGTTATATATATATATTGTACCGGTCGAAAAACACATCGATGCAACAAACCCTTGAATACAGATAAAGTACCTCGAGTCTGACCCTGTACAAGATATATAAGTTAGGTACATCATGGATTCGGTCCTATTTATCTATATCCCCAGGTCAAAATCTAATCAATAGCCTTTCTCGACGATACGATCAAATTCCTTTATTTTCACCATGCCAGCAGCTGAGTCTTAAAGCATGAGATTAATTTTTTATTATATATTTTAGTGAGAACTTGGGTGATTGACTGATACATTTAAAATCAAAAAAAATTATTAAAATAAAAGTAAATAAAAATGATTCGAAGAACACTGGAAGTTTTAGTTTTAGTTATATATTTAAAAATCATTAAGCATGTTACATTAATATTTAACTCAAGCTCTTAAAAAAAAACAAAAATACAATCTTTAAATTAACTTTTATAATTATATAAGTTCATGACGACTTTATATTAGCGGTTAATATTTCATTTGTTTAGTTTATATACTTGTACTTTGGTCGACATTTATTGCAAAAAACAAAAAAAAAAAATTAAATTAAATGATCATGAATTTTAAAATTATTCGTGAATATTTAGTACAAGCTTATAAGATAGCGGCAGGTCTAAATATCTGCCTAACGGACATATATAAGAATCAATATTTTATTTCTTCTTTTACACAAGATTTAAAAAAACATTTTCTATTGAAACGGACATTAAGTAAACAATTATAATAAGACTAATTTGACGTCTTACTCCAGTAACACATATATAAAAAAATTGATTTTATTTCTCTTTATAAAAATAATAATTTAGATTTCAATATAACTAATGTTTTATGACATTAGTGGACCAAGCTTGCTGGAATAGCTTATAACCAACTTTACAGTGATTAAAACTGTAAGCGGTTATAACAAAAAAATAGACCAGTTAATTATCAAGCAAATAAGCCACTTTAGTTTGACTTACAACTAAAATCATACCAAGAACTATAATGTGAATTAGCCAAAATCAAATGATTTTAACTAATTACGAAAACAAACAAAAGAATTGATTATTCAGGTGAAGATCCTTAAGTAGAATCATTTTCCTATGGCTTACGTATTAGATAGGCAAAAGAAAATCAGAACAATGTCGGGTTAATAATAATATGAATGCAAAGAAGAGAAGAAATGTAGGTAGGAACATACGGGCCGGATTATGGACACTCGGATGCCTATTGCAACAAAGAATAAAAAGGGAAATCGATACGTCCACCTGTTGTGTCCATATACTGATAGGAGATAGGACTTACGGAGAGTAAACTTGCCCGCCTATATGGGTACCATGCCAGCTAACCCACATTATCTCAATGATGCTATCTGGTTCACAGACTTATGGGAAACTGGAAGCTAACTCCGAAACACCAAATGAATGACCATTTTAGGTCTGTCCATGATACTCCAAGCATTCTTTATTAACCCGAGATATTATAATCATTAAATATGAATGAATTATAATTAAATAGCCTTAAATGATCTAATACTGCATAGAGACCAACCTGCATAAACAACTTCTTTATGTAAATATTTAACCTACAAAATCAGACATATAGAAATAAGAAAATTTAATTCTCGAATAAATCCCCCCTTCCCTCTTTCCTAACTTAAAAAAAAAGGCATGATAATTAACTGAGGCTATCCAGTGGCGCTATTACAAGATCAAAATCTATAGCATATTACTTTTGTTTTGAATTACAGAAAATGTAAAATAATAGAATCCTATTCTGAGAAAATCTATAATAAATTTATTTAAAAATTATGATAAGTTTATCTTTGAAATATATATATTAGACATTACTTCACTTGCAGAATAAAAATAGATCAACTTATTTTACTTTTAAAATTAAATCATACTTTGCTAAAACTCCCTTCCCCTAGTAAATATAATTTGCTCTCTTAGCAAATTACTCTCCTTAAGTCCCTGTGAGTGAAGTTTGTCGAAATAAAAAAAAGTCAAAGCATGAAATCTCATGCTAGAAATTAATATAAAAACAAATAAATAAATTCATATTCAATTAAGCAAAATATTAAAATTATGGTGAGCTTGAGTTATGAAAAACATTATTATTTAAAAGAAAAAGGGTTAAAGAATCAATTAAAAGATTTTCAATCAACAATAACTTTTAACATTTTAACGCATTACAAAATTATATTTACATTCTAATAATAATTTTGTAAAATCTGGATGACTACCTTGGTGCTCCCCGGGATGAGTTCTGCAGGTGAACATTGATGGCTTGCGGCATCTGAAGGCATGTTCTAGCAGCAGTATGTCAGGAGGTTTCACATCTCAGGAGGGAATGGGCAGTGATCTACCCTTTTTACTACTCGATCATCATAGCATGAAGACTTCTAAAACTCTTTCATTTTTTCTGTTTCTGTTTGTCTATCTCTGTAAAAGGACCACTATTTATACCTTTTTAATGGTATTCGATTTCTCTGCTGCCTGAGGTGATTTTCCTTTTGAAACTGTAGAATACGGAGACGTTGACTCTAGAAACATCCGGTTATACAAGAATGGGAAAAAAGACGAGAAGAAGAGAGACCAAGATGGCATAACATATAGCCACACATGGAACCAAATGTCTTATTTTTCATTTGCCATGAGTAATCAAACTTTTCTTTGAAGAGACTTCAATCATATGTATACTTTTGATTTTGTTGCTGTTTTTCTTTCCGCTTATTTTGTTGTCTTAAGCATAGACATTTTTTTTGTATAATAACACATAACATGTAACTAATAAACTAGTTTGGGAAAGTAAAACTGTCTCTGACTCTTAAGTTAATAAATTGTGGTTTCGGTTGAGATCATTAACTTCCCGAAAACACTACAGATGGCACAGTCGACAGGATGTTAGTTCGGAGATTGTTTTTCAGGATGTTAGTTCGGAGATTGTTTTTTTGTGCATGATTTGGAAAAAGGATACATCAGAATAGAGATAAAAATGGCAGTACCCTCACACATATTATTTAAAATAGGAAACCCGGTGGGATGGACCCTCTATGTCGAACAAATAGAAAGATATATGAGATTAAAATAAAGTCGAGGATGATGAAATGAAAATCTCGACATTGTTGTATTTTGCTAGAATAGACGTAGTTCAGATGGCTAAACAGTTGGCCGAGAACAAAACTCCAGAGCAAATACCATATAAGCTATTAGTTGAAAAATACCATATAAGCTATTAGTTGTAAAACTCACAAATTATTTTCAACCAGCAATTACAAAAAGAGTCGCTCATTTGAGATTCAGAATGAGAAAACAAAACACACATGAAAGTTATTCGGAATATAACCTCACATTGCGGACATTAGCACAAGACTGTGCATTCTCGGACATAGATGACATGCTCCTAGATCAGTTCCTATATGGCATGACAGACCACAATCTGAGAAAACAACTACTCAGTGAAACAGAGATTGATTATAATGCAGCTATTGTGAAATGTGTGGCTCACGAAACACTAGTGACTAATGCAAAGGAATTTCGAGAGGGAATCCAAGAAAAAAATTATACGACAGATGTACATAAACTAAAACCAATGGAAACACATCCACAGATGTCGAGAGCATCTTTTAGCTGTTATTGTTGTGGTATGAAAGGACAGATGAAAAGGACATGTAAGAATAGAACTTTGAAATGCTGAACATGTGGCATTAAGGGCCATATGGTGATTGTTTGCAGAAACAGGGATGGAAACCAATACAGAAGTGATAAGAGAATGGAAGTGACAAGGAGGGCAGAATAAAGAAATGTGAGACAAACCTGAGTGAACAAATAGTGCTGGATGTCAAAATAATAAATGTAAAAGTGACGATGGAAATAGACAGTGGGGCAGGGTTATCCATCCTGTTAATAAAAGACTGGGAAAAAATTAACAGCATATCCAAGTCAAAACTAAATTTGGATAAGACTAATGTTATCGCCACTGATGTAAATGGAAACAACGTCCAAATTTGTGGAAAAATTACGGTCCCAGTGAAATTAAATAACAAAAGCAAAATTTTGCCCTTGTACATAGTTAAAAAGAACATAAAACCCTTACTGGGCCGAAACTGTTCCACCCACTGGGCATATCCATACAAGTGATTAAAACTGTAAAGTTAGAAAATGTAGTGTTACAGAAATTCGCAAGGATATTTGAGGAAAAAATAGAAATGCTGAAGATAGACCCAGTAGACATAGAACTTACCGATGAGGCTCAACCGGTAGCAAGCAAACCCAGGAAGGTTCCATTCACACTAAGAGCAAAGGTTGAAGAAAGTCTGTCAGCCCTGGTAAAGGAAGGAGTGTTGTTGCCAGTGGAAAGGTCAGATTGGGCCACTCCAATTGTGATAGTCATAAAGCCAGATGGGAGCTTACGGATCTGGGGGGATTACAGGTTTACTGTAAATTAATACCTAAAAAAAAGTGCGTATCCGGTCCCGAATGTCACAAAAATAGTGGCATCACTCCAGGAAGCTGCAGTTTTCACTAAGATAGATTTGAGGTCAGCTTTTCATCAAATCCCAGTCACAGAGAGGTCAGCAAAAATACTAACTCTCTGTACTCATGTCGGTCTTTTCCAGTGCAATAAGCTACCATATGGAATCACGACAGCCCCCAATATATTCCAAGCTAAAATATATCAAATGACACAGAATATGGAGGGAGTGATCCCCTACCTGGATGACCTACTGATTTACGCTAAATCAGAAACCAAACTGAAGGAACACGTGCTTACCATATGCGACTGATTGCAAAAAGTGGGAATCGGGATAAATACCGCTAAGAGCATTTGGTCCACGAGAGAAATAAAGTTCCTGGGACATATTATTGATCAAAATGGAAAATGTCCTAATCCCAAGAAGGTCACCGCAATAAAAAATGCTCCAGTACCAAGAAATGTAAAAGACTTACAAGCATTTTTGGGAATGCTAATCTTCTACGAAACCTTTTTGAAGGGAAAGGCACATCAGCTAAAACCCCTTTATGCCTTATTATGCAAGGGTCAGTGCTGGAAGTGGAAGGCTGAACACTAAGCTGTTTTCCAGGCAACTAAGGATTTATTGTCATATGAAAGTATGTTGATGCATTACCAAGGTAATCAAGAAGTTATAGTAACCACGGATGCTTCAAAATATGGGGTTGGAGCCTTCATATCACTCTTGATAAATGGGCAAGAACATCTGATAGCCTATGCCTCCCATACTCTATCATCCATGGAAACTAACTATAGCCAGCTGACAAGGAATCCCTCGCTATCATTTTCACAGTAAAGAAATTTCATCAGTACATATATGGACGAAATTTCACCTTATGCACCGATCACCGCCCACTATTAGGCATATTAAGTAAGACCAAAAAAACACCCGAATATAGCAGCCAGAGAATGCTAAGATGGATTAATATACTGGCAGCATATGATTATACTTTAGTACACAAGCCAGGAAGGGACATACCTCATGCTGATGTCCTATCACATCTACCACTGAAGGCAGATAGACCATGTGAATTCATGGAAGTGAATTTATTGGAAGTGGTGAAGTTGGACAATACAGTATATAGTGCAAAAATAGTGGAGTGGACAGCTAGTGATCTGGGATGTTGCCAAATGAGGACTTGGATTACGGAAGGATGGCCACGCCACTGTCCTGATTATCTTCATATAGCTATCTGGAATGCCCGTCAAACCTTCTCAACCTGTAATGGTTGTATAACCAGGACAGATCGTGTATTCGTACCGATGGAAGGTCGTGCCCAGGTCTTATGACTACTCCATGCCAGACACCCGGGAATAGTGAGAATGAAAGCTTTGTCATGTTCATATGTGTGATGGCCAAGAATTGACCAAGAGATCGAAAAGATGGTGGGACAATGTCACAGTTGCCAAGCCGAGGCAAACCTACCAAGAAAAACACTATGAGCTCTTGGATAGAACCAAACAAACCCTGGGAATGGATCCACATCAATTATGCTGGGCCTATAGAGGGGCAAATGGTTTTAGTGGTGGTGGATGCATACAGCAATTGGGTAGAATACCATTTGTTAAGGTCAGAAAACTTGAAATGTACCAAAAGGGCTCTCCAAGAGATATTTACCATGCATGGATACCCCGAAATATTGGTATCAGATAATGGAACAAGCTTTACCTCCGCCAGTTTTGAAAACTTCCTGACAGAAAGAGGAATACATCACATTTTTGAACCAACATACCACCCTGCATCAAATGGTTTGGCAGAGAAGGCAGTCCAGTGTTTAAAAAAGTACCTTAAGAAAACAAGCAAGACCAGGATGGACCTTAAGAAAACAAGCAAGACCAGGATGGAGGAGGCATTGCTGGAAATCACATTCTTCCAACATTTTTTACCAAGGTCTAAAGATGGTAAATCACTGGCTGAACTGTTATTCGACAGAATGTGTCACACACACAGGTCAACAGTTTTACCCCAAAGGAAAAGAATTAAGAGAGAACCAGAGGGTGATTTCCATAAACCCTTGAAAAGGTTCAAAAGAAATGATCCAGTCTGGGTGCGTGATATACTAAGGAAGAGATGGCTGCCCGGAACCATCATAATTGCGAAATCAAGGGCAATTTACCAAATAAGACTAGAGAATGGTCCATCTGTTCATAAACACATAGACCACTTAAGGAGAAGATCTTCATGTGCTCGAATGGATATCCCAGAAACCGGGAAATGCCAGTCAATAGGACATCTTACCTAAAGAAGATAAGGAAGTATTGCCACAAATAGCCCAGGAAGAGTTTTGCCAAAATGAACCAGACCAGATGGATAGTGTACTGGAAGTTACGGACCTGATACATGACACTGACAGTGGGCCAACCCAACAAGATGAAGTGACACCTGCACCAAGAGTTCACTGTGAGCATAGGCTGCCAGAAAGGTTGAAGGACTATATTCTAGAGTGAGGAGAGGTGTAGAATACAGAGATGTTGTCTCTAGAAACGTCCGGTTATACGAGAACGGGAAAAAAGACAAGAAGAAGAGAGACCAAGATGGCGTAACATATAGCCACATGTGGAACCAAACATCTTATTTTTCATTTGCCATGAGTAATCAAACTTTTCTTTGAAGAGACTTCAATCATATGTATACTTTTGACTTTGTTGCTGTTTTTCTTTCCGCTTATTTTGTTGTCTTAAGCATAGACATTTTTTTTGTATAATAACACATAACATGTAACTAATAAACTAGCTTTGGGAAAGTAAAACTGTCTCCGACTCTTAAGTTAATAAATTGTGGTTTCAGCTGAGATCGTTAACTTGCTTTTATTCTAATTTTAGAAAGTTTATACCTCGATAAGGATCAGTAGATTTCAATATAATTTTATGTTAGTTTTATTTTGAGATAACAATGTAGGATCTCTACTAATTAATGAATATAAATTCCAAAGTAAATGGATTTTTGGTAATTTCTAAGTGCTTTAATTTAATATTTAGTTTCAACTTGTTATCCAGGTACCAATCTTTCCAAAAGACCATCTTGGATTCTTAAACTAAAAAAAATAAGGCATTTTGAACATACATATATAAAATGTATAAAAAAATTCAAATTTTACTATTTGAATCTTTTTCCCTTTAATAATATAAATGGAATAACTTAGTGTGTTAGTACAATTATATATATGATTAACACTATCCAAAATAAATTTTAGGATTTATTCAGGATAGTTAAAAAAAAATGTTAAATTTTTTTTTTTTAGAATAATAAAAAGAAAGCAAACATTAATAAAATAAATGATTAGGCAGGTCAGACTGTGAAACAGCAAATCTGACTCAGATTTACCATTTCAATATATATATATAGATTAAAGAGTATTCATGTTCTTATGTCTGTGTTGATTAAACATGGTGATTTGTCAAAGAATAAGTCTAAAGTTATTAAAGATTTGCTTTTATTATTAGAGCATTCTATGTATTTTACTTATAATGATGAAGGGTGGATAATAGATTACATTATTTCTCCTTTAATCTCTTCAGTTTATATTAATTATTTAGAAAAGGAAATTATTATTAAGAAGGATTGTTTATATTTACTTATTTTGGTGAATGTTGTTTCTAGTAGACAATGATAAATTGAAAGAATTGGTAAATGAGTTTAATTGTTTTGATCCTTCTATAAAATATGTTGTAGAAAAAGGGGAATTAGATTCTGTTAAATTAAGATTTTTAGATCTATTGGTGATTATAAATATACTGAATAAACAAATTGACCATATAACGGAGTTGCTATATATACTGTTCACCCAGTGCTGGGTGATTATTCTATTCTTTTTTTTTTTTTGCTTATTCTTTCGTTTTCCCAGAGAGAGACTTCAAGAAATCAGTTTGTATTCTCATTTGTTTTTCCAGAGAGACTTCAAGAGATTATTTATTTTTTATTATGCTTCTTCCCAGAGAGATTTGCAGAGATAAACCAAAGAGATTGAAAAAACAAGCTAAGCCATTTTAGAAGATATCTTGCATGACCATTGCAGGACAACTAGTATTATATTTTAGTTCCTGCCAATATTTCATGTTAGTTCCTGCCAATATTTCATGACCCCCAACTAAAGCTGAGGTTACTTACGCAGAATACCATAGCTATGGGGTACGAACCTAAAATTAAATGGCGAGAGCCACAGTCAGTTCAGAGGAGAGTTAAGTTGCCAAAATCTTATGGTGCTGAGGAGTTCCTGTCCCCATCAGTTACAAGTAGCACTTGCCTCACATTCAGATCACAATTTAAAAGATATGATCTGTCAAGAAAGAGCCTAGAGCCAAGTCTTCATGGAATCATTTCCAAGAAATAACAGTGTTCATCTGATTGCCACAGTATTAATAATCACCAAATGAATGCCCTTCCTACACCATCCAACAAGATGGTTATGGGGTAGAAGCCAGCTTCAGTACACCCGTCCACCTCCTTCCAAAGCCATTAAAATGTAGCCATCCAGATCCAGCGGATATTGATGATGAATATTGTCAAACCACCATAGTGAAATAAAGAAGTCCTTGCTACCCTGATGAGCAGGGGTATATAGCACATTCAGAGACCCCAAGTCCAGATGAAGTCCCAAGACACTGGAGAGTAAAACTTGTTTCAACCTTTTAATAATATTATTTTCTTTTTGTGTTTTAAAATTTGTTCAACTTTTTTAATATATTTTCTTACTACTCAATCATAATTAAGTCAGCAAGTAAACCAATAAATAAAATGTGTTATTAACACAAATAATAACTCAGATAAAAAAATCATAAAGCAGTTAAATCAGTAAATCAGGTATTGATACTATTATACCAGTTAATGAAACATTTAACGAATGATAATAATAAATCATAAATCAGTTATTAGATCATTTTAAATCAGGCAAGATTTTAGGATTAAAATAAAATAAAATTATATTTTAAAGATAAGTTTAAGTTACATAATTATTATGGCCATAGATCTTAGATTTA
Organism: Epiperipatus broadwayi; assembly: GCA_028023455.1. Lineage (NCBI taxonomy): Eukaryota > Metazoa > Onychophora > Udeonychophora > Euonychophora > Peripatidae > Epiperipatus > Epiperipatus broadwayi. The sequence goes on from JAQFVV010000004.1 coordinate 13,271,897, forward strand.
GCTATCTTATAGGAAATTATGGATTTAGTTGAAAGTCTTTAAATTGAAGGAGTTTTATTACCATTGTCTTGTTTCTGGTGGTAGGCTTTTTCATCATCGAGGGACTTCTTAGGTGGTGATGTCTTTCACTGCATCTCTTCCCACATCAGGTAGCTTTCATTGAGGATCAGAAGGCAAAGCAATTAGCCTTCTACCCCAACTTTATCATTATTACAAATTTTATAATGTCTGAGTTTAATAATTAATAAATTTTAATGACTGAACGACTCAATGAAAATTGTTACAGTAGCTTTTATATTAGCTCACCCCCCCCTCTCTCACTTCAATTTATTTTTAGATTTGCTCTACTAATTACTTCTCAAAATCATGGAAACCTGCTATGATTATTATTTTATAGGTCAACTTTAGCCTCAGTCACTCGCTATAATTTATTCATATTTCAAATTTTAAATCTAATTTTAACCTTAAATTGTAACTAGGTCATTTTATAGCAAGAAGGATTAACTTTTCTAGCATCATCCTTTCTAGAAAAACAAATCTAAAAGATGGAAAAACATTTTGTTATATATGTAACTCGACCGTTTAATTTAGCAATATATGCAGAATTATATAACAATTTCAAATATTACTTTTAAGAATATTTTAAATAAAGAAATCTTAATGTTTAAATTCTGTTAACATTATTCTTCTAGCATATATATAGTCTTTAGTTACACATACAACACATTTTTCATTTATTTATCCCCAGAAATATATATGTGCATATATAGATGCAATTTTCATACTATATTTTAATACACACACATACATGATTAACATATTTAGGTTTAATTTTAGCCTGTTTTTAAATACAATTTTAACATGATATATGAGAATTTGGTGATAGTTACACATATAGAAATACTACTATAGAATATAGTAGGTGAAGCAGTAGGATTGTGAAAGCTGACTAAGTATTATATAATGTGAGCTTGGATGAAAAAGCTGTCATTTACTTAAAGATAACTAATTGAAATATATGCATTTTTAAAAAAAATATTGAATATTATTTTAAAAAAATATTTACCTATAGCAAATACAAAATATAGATGTCTGCTGAAAAAATAAATAAATGAACAAATCTTATGTGATGAAATATTCTACAGATGTTTAATGATAGAGCTATATTCATCGCAATTTGTTTTTGTTATATAAAAGTTTTGAATTTGTATAAAAAAATATGTACATAAAAGATGTCTTATTCAACATAAAAATGGATCTTAATTATTTTTTATTAAAATATTTTTTGTATGGATAAATTTTCATAAAAAAGACTGAAATACATATTTATCTTTCAAGGATGAATAGTATTTTCACCAGATTTTGCAGGATTCAATTTTGTTGTTTATGTGTTTATTTAATAGTGCTGGGAGAGGAGAGCAATTTTGTTCAGAATTTTCTACTCATAACTAAGCAATAGGGGGAGAATTTTGAAAGCACCGAAAATACAAGGAGAACAAGACTTTTAGTAACTTTAAATTTTTATCATTATTTGAGTTTATTGCTAATATTTTAAAATAAGATTTAACTAGCATGCTTATTATAATATATGTTCTTAATTTAATATTAAAATAAATTGGTTTTTATATTAAATAAAGAAAAATAAGTTTATGGAAGTTAATTTTGTGACAGGTAATAAATATTTATAATTTGCTTGGATGGACAGTCGATAAGAAACAGATCACCATTCATGCTTCCAATAATTGTTAAAATCATGGATATTATTTATTTATATTGCATTATTTGATATTTTTAAGTGATATTTTTAAATTAGTACTTTATTATTATGCATCATTGTGATTGAATATTTAAAAGTTGAATGAATCATTCATATGCTTATTAGCATATGTATAATTTATAAAAAAAGAGAATGCAAGAGAATACCTGGTAAAATATCTAGAGATATTTTTTTTAAATATTTTTTTCTCATAAATACTTGAATATTCATACGTTTCACAACCTAATTGAGTTGTTAACATACTATTGTTATTAATGGTATTTGTTAAGATACAAAAATATAGAAGTATTAATATTTAAATTATGTTATGCTATAATAAATGAATAAATGTACAATATTAATGAATAATTATATTTATAAAGCATATACTCGTTACTTAAAATAATATTTATTAAGGCTGCCCTTGTCTTTTAAATAAATCTTGTTAAACATTTGCAGAGGTCCCTACTGTCATTTTCCAGATGCATAGTCTTAAGGTTATAGCCTTAAAAATATTAATATTAATGAATGTTTTAGCAAAATCATTTGTACCTGAAATACTTTTGAACCATATTGAAATGAATATTAGATCTTTGTTGTTTTTCAGAAAAGTAGTTTGGAGATTATTTTTGTGTTGTGTGATTTGTATTTCTTTGTGATGTTAGTAGAGTTATTCAGCATGTGGAGGAAGATATAGGATAGGGGTCAGGAGAGTAATTTTTAAATGAAATCCTAGGAGTTAGGGATATATATTTTGAAAAGATATTATATGTGAGCTATATTATCACAATGTGAATTTATTAAATATGTAGGTAACAAAAGACTGTATAGTAGTACTTTCCATGGACAGTTGCATTTTCTTTACTGTCAGTAAGAGCTGAGATAAAAGCCATGACATGAATTTAAGATGTTAAATGTGGACCTTTCCTTTTAGCAATCTATGATGATGTTTTTCTTACTCATTGGAGTTGTTGTTGTTGTTCTTCTTCTTCTATATCCCTCACTATAATTACTGCCAATCACCATTGGCATCGCAGCATGAAAGATAGTCTTTAAGGATGGTAGAGTAATAGCTAAACTGTTAGAAGCTGGTAGTTTATGTAAAGGCAAAATGAGATAAAAACTTCTACCACAAATGATGTAGAATTATTACTGTTTGTTATAATATATAAAAAAAGGAGAGGAATGATTGATATTCCTATAAATATTGTAAATATTAGAGATCATTAGACTCAAATAAATGTATATTTAGATTGGATTGAATGAGAAAGTGATAAAAGTATAATTTGGATGCTACAATGAATGTAAAATATAAAATAAATGAAATATAAAATATCAAGCAATATAATTTATTATCAGTTTAAAATTTGCTATAAGAAATATGAACATATTTAAAATAGAGAAAAGCTATGAATTTAAGGAGTTAATTTGCTAAGGGAGCCATAACTATTTTTCTTTATTTAAATTTTCTAGTATTAGAATACTCAAGCATATTAAAAGATTAAAATAATACTTTAATGAAATGCAAAGAAAGTGTTTAATAAGTCTAAATATTTTGCTTTGTGCTATGTTTAGATAGGTGTGTTTTAATATAAATTTATACTTAAAAATTATATAATTATAAATATATTTTTAAAATACTATGAAACATAGTATTAAGGTTAGTAAGTTATGATATTTATTGTCATTATTTATCACCATAGAGATAATAGAATGTTATTACTTTACTAGTAAAATATAGTACATTACTATTAAAGTATTGTAAAATTTTATTTTATTTTAGGTAGTCGGAATGAAGGCTATCTTATGTTTATTTATTCGTTATATTTATTATGTAAATATTTTAATTTTTAAATAATTTTAATTTTTTATATTATAGTTTGTAAATATTTTTTCAAATTTTATAATTTTATTGTATCATAATCATAATGGTATTCAACTATAATAAAATTATTAATTTGTTTTTTTAAATTACTTTGTTGTTGGAAGTTTAATTTGTCTGAGTGTTTTTCTTCTTTGATTCTTCATACTCACATGCATGATTCATAGAAATTATGGCTTGAAATATTACTTATTTGCACATGATTTGTAGAAAATTATTTAGAATATTATTATTACACATGATTGAATAATAAGAATACATTATCATCATCATCATCATCATCATTATAATAATAATAATAATAATGATGATGATGATGATGATGATGATGATGATGATAATAATAATAATAATAATAATAATAATAATAATCATCATCATCATCATCATTGGTGATTATTCTTAAATGATCCAACACCAATTGGAGATGTTTACTATTGCAATGATATCAAAATATAATTTATTCTATGAATGCCACATAAAATAAAAGATTATACAATATTTTCCAGAATCTTATGATTTATTTTATTTTTTATTGCTGAATATCAATATTTGAATAGATGTGTAATGTTAAGGATCATTAAGATGTTCTAGTTGCTTGTTGTTATTATTTTTCATGAGGGTAGTTAGATATTATGCAAAATCCCTCATTATATTTAACTACAGGGTCTTAACTAATTTGTTTTATTATTGGTGTTAGAAATGAATCTGAGATTATTTTAAAATGATTATAGAGTTTGTACAAAATGATGATGAATAAAAATTATTAGATGATATGAGATTTAAAATAGTATTTTATAAATGAATAGTAATTAATTTATCATATTTCCATAATAGGTTTTAATAAATTTATGTTAGGATTATTTTATGTGTTTTCAAAACATGAGAATATTACAAAGTAGTTTTGTTATAAAATTTAATAGGGGTAATATTGTTATGCCATTGGAAATGCATCTTTAGGGATGTATCCTTAATGTTTAAGCCATTGTGCCTTACTGAATATCTCATGTGAAGAGTTTTTATAATTGTATTAGTTAATTTAATCAAACCATATTTTAATTATAATGTATGAGCTAGTTGTAACTTAAACTACTGGTAAAATAAATGAGCTGAATATTTAATTTGAACCCTGATTATTTATTGTGAATATTATATTTTAATTAAATTAGTTTATTATATTTACTTATCATAAAATATTGATTCTGTTAGATATTGTATGTTAGTCGTATATTTTGAGTTAGTTCTGATAGTATTTATTTTTTAATAGTCATTGCTATGTAACTTGTCCGTAGTTTAGTATAGTTATTTCCAAGTTAACCAGAAAGTAAATGTCAGATTTCTTGTGAGAGTATATATGATTATTACATTTCTATTTTTTGGCTGGGTCTAATTGAAGTAGTGTAAATCAATACAATGTTTATTGTGGTTTCACTATTTAAGCTGAAGATTATTTCCTAAAAAATATTTATTAATAATTGCTGAAAAATCCCTATTCAAATTGGTTAATACAGATATGTGAAAGGTATAAATGAAACCAAAATAACTGTAGAGATAGAAAGCTATAGGATTTTCCAGAAGAAGTTCCATTTCCAGGATACATACCCTTGAGATAAATAATTAGGTGCAGAAAAAAATTACAAGTTGTACAGATCTTAAATATTAATTTTGTAAGCTCTCAAGTTACCAATATGGTAGAAATAATTCTTTGTGTGTAATGATATTAATATAAATAATTGTGTTATATTAGTTCTGAAATATTACTATTATTATTAATAAAAATAATTGCCTTATAATTTATTGAATTATTTTTTTGTTCTTAAATTCTTAACCTCTCAAATTTTCTATATATCTGGCTAACTTGGGAATTAAACCACAGCCACACAGAGAAGTTAGCCAATCATACATAGTAACTACTAATATAATATTTCAGATTCCCCCTACCCAAGCATAAGCTTGTGGTTAAGACCTGAAGAGGTCCCTACTATCGCATTTTTACGCGCACATTCTTGAGGTTACAGCTTAATAAATATTAAACATTAATAATTAACTCGACTACCCTTATAAAATGTTGGTGACCAGGTTAAATTGATTTCTTTTTTCATCTGATTAATAGATTAACACAGCAAGAAGGCATTATTTGTAAGTTTATAAAAATGACTTTTAGAAAGTCTTATTTGTGAAAGATAATTATAGTGTGTGGGCATAAAGATTATTACTTCTGAATCATTGCTATATATTTTCAGTGTTATATATTTAATAACCAGTATTTATTTATATAGTTATTAAAATAGAATTTATATGTCTATTACGATCTGAAACTATTAATTAATTACATAGAGGTTATTCTAAAACTGTTTTCTAATGTAACATTTCACGTCATTGAAATATCAATGATTAATAGACCACTAATGTAATAATTTGGGGACCAGAGAAAAATAGTTCATTTTTATTTTAATATGAAATACTATTTATAAGTTTACTAAAATGATTTATAAATATAGGGGTTTTGAACTCAGACTTTCAAGCACCTTTCAGCTATCCACACTATCTCATACCACTGATACATATGACCACACACATGTAGAAAATCTGAATTACGAACAATTCTTATAATACATGCATATGATGATTATTTCTTCAGAAATATTTTTATATGTACGTGTAAATATTATTTATTATTAATTCTAGATAAAAGTTATTTTATTAAACACAAACTAAGTGAACTAATAAAAATTTAATGAATCAAAACTGTTTTCCAGTTAATAATTTTATACAAACATTCTATTATTTGTATATACATATAATTCATTATGTATTTTTTTGTGTGTGATTTCACCTACTTGATTTTAAAGTAAACGCAATGCAGTTACGTTTTCAATTAACTTAATTGAAACATCAATGGCACAATTTTTCAACCTTACTAGAAATAGATAAGAAAGATGTCATTAAAACTAATGTTTAAGTGGCTTAGTTTGTAATGAATAGATGTTTAATTGAAATAAGATTTGATTTGTTTCAATTGTTAATTAAATTATTTTCAAAAGAAGTTTTTATATATAGTTTGCTAATATACATGTAAACAAAACATAACTAAAAATATAAATAAATAAAAGTAAACATTTTATTTAAAATCTTATTTAATATTTTAGAATGTGATTTTTTTTTAAGAATTTGTTCTAAAGATGATACTTTGCACAGACTTAAACCTGCATTTATATATGTAATATGGGCGGGATTCGAAGTCAGACTTTCACACGATCCACTACTCTCAGTGCCATCTCATATTGCTGACCCACCTGATCACACACATGTTGAAAAGATAAATAATCACCAATATACGTATTTCACGCTAAACCAGCAATCATCAGTTGGTCTAGATTACTATCCTCACACACATATATAATCAGTGCTCAGCTTTATATTAAGATAGCCAATCTTCATACTTTAATGGACAGGCTTCAAACTATTCCACCTCACAACTCTTCAACCTTCCATTTCATTGAAAATCTGGTGATGGAACGTTCAAAGCCCTTGTTAGTGCCAAGGTTGTCATCCTATCCATGTTGACATATTAGTCATTCTGACCCCTCATGTACAGGAGAATAATCCATGTATACATACATATGTGAGGGATGAGCAGACCTTTTATACACTATTTATATAAATTAATACATTGCACAGGCTTAAACCTGCCAGGATTCGAACTCAGACTTTCACACGATCCACTACTCTCAGTGCCATCTCATATTGCTGACCCACCTGATCACACACATGTTGAAAAGATAAATAATCACCAATATACATATTTCATGAAGGCTGAAGAGTTGTGAGGTGGAATAGTTTGAAGCCTGTCCATTAAAGTATGATGATTGGCTATCTTAATATAAAGCTGAGTACTGATTATATATATATGTGTGAGGATAGTAATCTAGACCAACTGATGATTGCTGGTTTAGCATGAAATACATATATTGGTGATTATTTATCTTTTCAACATGTGTGTGATCAGGTGGGTCAGCAATATGAGATGGCACTGAGAGTAGTGGATCGTGTGAAAGTCTGAGTTCGAATCCTGTCTAAAGATGATGTAATTAATGATGCAAATAATAATTATCTTATAAAATATGTTACAATATGATATAGATATCCTATTAGTAAAAGGATGAATTTAATCAAAAATGCGTCACTTATTTAAGTTATTTTTTCTCTCTGCTTTTGGTCTTCATCGCGATGTCTTTATCACTTCTTTACTTTTAACAATTTTAAATTATTATTAAAACAGAAATGTAACATTAAAAATTTACTTTTCCATTCCTATAATTATTATTATTATTATTTTTATTTTTATTTATGGTTAAAAAAATTTTATTACTTTACAAAATGAAATTAATGTTTAATGTATCCCAAATTTTACTTTAATTTTCAGCTTTATTAGTGACTTTTTTAAAAACTTTTTCATTTGGTTATCAGTCTTTCACAGAGCTATAAATGATAATATATCAATAAAATTTTTGACCAGAGTCCAATCAGAGAATCTAAAGCTATTGGACCTAATTCGTTCTTTCAAAACCAGAATACCAAACTAGCCCCACCCTCACTCCTCACAGACACTTGGGCAATCCTCCAACTCCCATCCTCTCAGCCTCTGTCATGTGCTTTGGTTTGAGAATATCCTTCATACTCAACAAAACACCATTGACATATTAAAATAATATTACAGCATGTGTATAGGGTGTAATTTCCTTCTTAAAATTACATACATATACTGTGCTAGTAAATTAAATATAGAGTTATATAGATACAAATTAATTTAAACATTTTATTTTTACTTTATTCATGTCATGTTTGTAAAATATGCACATTGAAATTTGATAATAAGTTTTTTGTACTCCAGAAAAGGAAGGAAAATATATTAGAGAAATATGTATATGTTTTAGGTGATGATAAGGGTTCAATTAATGATTAAACTTGTGTAGAATGTAACAATAGAAAATATTTACATTATTTGTGATAAAAAATTGCTTTTGGTAAAAAGCCAAGAAAGCCAAGAAATATTTGCTAATTCCAAATATTTCTTGATTCTATTTAAGTTGAACTTACTAATTAAAAACACAAAGATAAAAATAAGACCTATAACAATCAAGGGTGAACCTTGGATTGCCACAGGCAAATCTGGGGGGGGGATAAATAGTGGGTGCAGCAAAGTGCCCTGTTCTTATTCCAGTTAATTTACCAAATGAACTGTTGGTACGATATTTTAATGGACAATAGCTGTAAGAAACTTAAGTGACAGTGCAGCACTCCAGTGTGAAGCCAATATGTTTGTGAGCAACAGCTGAATGAAGCCAAAGAACTCCGTTAGTTTGAGGTGCGGAGCCAAAGTGCTTTGGAAACTGAGAGCAAGGAAAACCATTCAACAATCAGAAAGCTGTATAAGCATCATAGGAATTGAACCACAAGTGAACTATATATATACTGTGTTGGAGTATATCAATAACTATTCCCTACTAATAACTTTTCATCATTATTTCAGTCTGCATCTAAATTTATTATTTATTAATTTATTTGTTGATATTCTGAGTATCTGCATTCGAATACATAACAATTCACATTTCCCCTCTTGTTGTACAACCATAAATGAGTAAAACATCTTGTTTGAAGTTTATAGTTCTTTCAGGCAGTCTTTTTTTTGTCATTTTTTAAAATTGCACCCAAATAAAAGATGATCACATTCTTGACATCATTTGAAAATAAATGGCAATTTGAGAGAACTAATACTTTCTTGCATTATAGATATATTCTTTTGCTAAATTTTGGGAAAGGGTATTGCCCAATAAGATTATTTCAGGGGATTCCAACTTAGTTATGCTTTTAATCTTCTTGTTTATTTAATCCTAGGATGGTTGGTTTGTCATTACCATATTGTTTAATCATTAGATTATTGGCTTATTAATATTACAGTTTAATCATTTATTTAAGTTTAATTTTAAATTATCAAAGCATTTCTATCAAATTTTCCTTTTTATTTATACATACGATATTTTATTAATATGAACACAAATTAGAAATCCTTTTATTTAGAATTTATTATATAATATTTAAATATTTAACAGTTGTAAAGAAATCGGCATATTATGAAATAAATAATACAAAGTATAGTTAGTAGTAATATAATAAAAAAGAATGAGCTTAAATATAAAACACTTTGAATTAAATAGAATTAAAAATACTTTTTTTTTCATATGTCATAGCATCAGCCGGAGGCGAACCCACAACCGTCTGTAACCAACTAACTGCTTGCAAGGCGGCTGCGATGACCTCTCGGCTTTTGTCTATTATTATTTTCATTTTCCCCTAAAAACCAACAACAACAGTAGGTAGTACATGTATATATTAAATAAAATAAAACTAAAGTAAAAAAAAAAGAAATATTTAAATGTCTCATTTACATAATGAATTCATTTAAGAGTACTACTTTTCAAATGCAAAATAAGACAGTGCTATGATTTTGGCAGTGTTCTGCTGAAAGTATGCTTAGTGCAATATACATTTTAAATTTAAATTAGTTTTCACTCGTGTGCAATGAGTTATAAAAATTACAATCATCATCATCATCAACCATTATCAATCCAATGCAGGATGAAGATCTCTCCAAGTTCAATCCATCTTTTCTGATCTTTAGGTTCTCTTCTCCACATCACCCCTGCACACTTTTTTATTTCATCTATCCATCTCACATGTGGTCTCTTTCTGGGTCTTTTACAATCTCTTGGAATCCAGTTTAAGATTTCAATTGTCCATCTATTATCATCTCTTCTAACAATATGACCAGCTCAACTCCACTTTAGTCTTTTAATTTTTTCAATGAGGTCAGTAACACCTGTTTGTTTTCTCACCCATAAATTGCTTTTTCGATCTCTTTTTGTTACTCACAATATGCATCTCTCCCTACTTCTTTGAGTGGTCTTAAGTCTCTGTATTGCTTTTCTATAAGTAAAGAAAAGTGAAATAAATACCATTTAGAATTAATTATAGTAAATATATAAATAAATAATAGCTATAGTTAACTTACAGCATAAATGTCATCATCACTATAATTAAACTGTAACATTTAAAAAAGGTAATAATTATTAACTAATTCATATTACTGCTTTAGTTTATTAAGATAGCCATCAATATCCACAAGATTCAACATTAATCTACAGATAATCAATTTGACTCTAAGTAATGTTCACGAATCTTAAAGTATTCATTTTGATAGTCTTGTGAAACTCCAATTCATCTTAAATATTCAAAAGTGTAAACAGCATATTTTAATATGTAATAATTATTAGGAGTTAATGATAATCTCTTAATGCATTGTTTTTAAATTTCAATTAACTATTACATATTTATGATGAAATGAAAATTAATACTAACATGAAGAGTCCAAAATTTTATTTTGTGAAGATTACACAAGACCAATTGACTTACACCATAATAATAATTTTTGAATTTATAAATGCTATTGTCCAAATTTGCTATTTTAATAAGAATTCAAAACGCAATTGGAAATGGTATCATTTTTGACTGCCAATGATGTTTAGATGATAATGTTTGTGAATTAGTTAAACTTAATAGACAATCTAGAAGATTATTTTCGTTCTAAAAATATTTTTATATAAAATGCATAATTTTGCTTAAAAAATTATTCCTTAATGTTGTAAATTTAAATTATAACTTTTATAAAAAATAAAAATAAAAGTCAGATAAGAAAATGTTACATGATGATTACTGGTCAAAAATTAAGTTTTAAAGTTTAGTTATCTTTAAACTGATAAAATATTTAGCTTGGTTTTATATGGATTATTGCATTCTGAAGATTATTTTTAAAATTGCTTAATTAAAAAAATACTTATATCGTTTTTTTCGCCATGAGATAAAACATAATTGATATTACACAATGCTAGTTTATATATAAACGTATTTGAATATCAAATTGAAATTTATATTTTACTATCTTAACATATTATTTTAAGAGCGATAAAATATCAGAACGCTTGTCAGAAGTACTAGATTATGATTTTGTTCAAGCTTCATTAACTTTCTATTTGCATGCTTAAGTGGCTACAATTATACATTAACCCGTTATGAAATCTCATTCTTATATATTCAGATAAATTTATATTTTACAGACAATGTTTAAAACGTTTATCTGTTATAATATTCAATCAGCAATTTTAAAATGATTGAATTATTTAAAGCTTATTTTACAATTTTATTAACCAAATTTTATTGCTTATTAATTCAAGTCTTTACATTATATATGTTTGAAATTGTGTATTTTTTTTAGAAAACAACTTTTGTATGCCATTGAAGAACATCTTATTAACTTTAACATAGTATATTAAATAGACACCTGAACTACGCGTTAATACTAATTAATAATATACAAACAGAGATTAAAGTTTATAAAGTAAATCTTTTCATCTTTTTTTTTGCAGCAAGGAATAACTAAATAAAGCATTGAGTTTAAAATCTTATTTCAAACCCTCTTCCAAATTGACTCATTTATTGAACATACTGCCTTGTGCAAAATTACAATTAAGAACTCCTTAAACCATTCCTGATATTATTTTCTCAGTATCAAGGATGTGTGTGCATAAAAGAGAAAATGAAATGATAGGAATCAGAATGGCTATGGTACAATAAAAGTATAAAAATATGGTTTCCAAATGTATGATCACATTGACACAGTTAACACTGGGAGATGATAGATGACAGAAGAGGCACTGTATTAACTTATAAAATTAAAGATAGTAAAGAAAACATGTCATAGTATTAGACATCCATCAATTTTTCCTGTAAGATAACATTATATCAGAATTCTTTGTTAATAAAAAAGTTTAGCACCCTAAGTATTCTAATATATTTTTAAAATATGAATGTTTCATTTATTTTACTGTCAGATATGTGATCTTCCACATGATAATAAACTATGTTTAGTGTTGTGAGGATAGCTAATAAATATAGTATTGCAAAAATTAAAAAAAAAAAATATAAAATAAAAGTAATAATTGTCAAGCATTGGTGGTCGAGAGGTCAGCGACAGCTACTTTACAAGCAGTTGTTCCGGGTTACGGGTTTGCTTCCCAGCTGATGCTATGACACATGAGAAAAAAAAATAAAAGTAATATCTTAAAATATGGTTTAAAAATAATTATAATAAGTAATTTTGAAATTATAGAATAAATTAATAAAAGTCATATTTTTAAATAATTATAAATAATAATTGGGTTTATTGCAGAAATGTTTAAATTTAAAGAAACCAATAACTTATATAAACTATGTTAAAACAGATTCTCTTATCAAGGATTAAAAGAATGTATGGAATTTATTGCAAAACAACTCAATTAATTAAATTAATGTTAAAAAATATAATTCATTAAAAATAAGTAAATAAATAGATTATACATGTTTTGAGATATAAGATTTGAAAACAAGGGAAAAATTCAAGTAATTTAACAATTAATGTGTTTTGAAAATTTAATCAATTTAAATAATGATGTAATTATAAATGTATTAAACACACATTGATTACGTAAGTAATATCCACTGAGGCTATAACCTCGATAATATGCGTGTAAAAATGCGATAGTAGGGACCTCTACAGGTTTTAACCACAAGCTTACGCTATGGAAAAATGATGGTGTTTTGAAATTTTGTGTTATTAAAATAAAATGAGATGAAAGATATTGAAAATAAGAAATTATCAAAAGTGTTATAAATAAAAGGTCAAAAGTATATATATAATCAGTTTTTCATTCAAACCTGAACCATTATTAGATTGGACAAGTAGAAAAGAGAAAAAACTACCAGATGCTAAAGACTAACCTGAATCTTTGATGAATTTTATTAAACTATTATAAAGAAATCTCTACTCAAAATAAGGATAAAAAAGCTTAAACATCAAATTTTAAATACAGGAGATTGATAAAGGATACTATAAGGAAATAAATATGATTATACATGAAATAAAATAATGCATGCCATTATGTAAGAAATATTAGCTTGCATAGAAATCCTCACAATGAACTGTAAAGAATTCCGGCCACACACTTTACGTTATGTAAGTAAAAAATGTTGATTGATTTCATTGATAGTAACAATCAAGTTTTTTATTTTATGATGTCTTAGAATATATTAATTCTAACAATCTATATATTAGTATATGTAAGGTATTTATATAATATATTATTTAATTGATTGATTGAAACAGGCAAAACTCTCCATATAGTAGTGCCACCCAGTGCAAGCCAGAGGAATCAATGGATGCTAGCATATGCTGCTAAATATATATAAATATTGTAGCTGCATTTATAAAGCTAAAATACAAAATTTGCTTCATTATTTCTTTTATTACATATATGCTTAAATAAAATTTTATCTCCTTTAAAAAATAGAAAATGTTTTTTTTCTCATATAAAAATTATCACTATCTTAGATTAAATAATCAGAATGTGATATTTATTTTAACACAAAATGTGCATGCATGTAAAATATTTAAACTGAAGGGTTCAAGTGTTATAAATAATGAGTGATAGTATGATTATTAAAATTTTAAGCTGAAGTTTTATTTTGAAATTTGATCAAGTTCATTTCCTTATAAATTAACTCTCATTATTAATTACTGTGAATTCAATTTTAAGTTTATTAGAAATTATAATATAAATGCAGTTGTTAGATCACTCTTGAATGGTTAAAATATATTATAATTATATCATAAATTTGTTCATGATTTTGTTTTGTAAATTGGAGGTCAGATTAAAAAAGAATATCTTCATATAATTGGATTAGTAATTAAATTGTGTTATTATTATTAAATTAGGATTCAGACCTAATGTGGCCACTCTCTAGAATTATCATTGTAAGAAAGATCTATTGATTATAATAATCCCATATTAAATATATGTGTGTGACTAATATATAAAGCTAATAATATGAATAAATGTACTGTGTTTATGAAGATTCGACATATAAAAAATTATATCCAAGATGTATTAAAGGCCATGGATTTAATCTACATCAAGAGTACTCAGTAATATAATCATGTTAGTATTGTAAGATGCAATTAAAAGAATAATGTTTTAAAATTTATGAAAATAAACTTTGGACACTTTACAAATAAATACAGTTTCATATTTGTTTTCTAGCATGTGTGTAAACTAAAAGTTAAAATGTAGGGTGAAATGGCATATTAAAGCAATCATTGTTATAAAATTATAATTATAAAAGATGATCAAATTATAAAAAAAATTGGCATAAATTCTTATGATATAGTCTGCAACGTAAACATGTATAGGGTAAAAGAACATTATATATTGTTTGATAATAATGGCACTGTGTAAATAAATTAATGTTTTGTTATTTGTTTAAATAGTGTGTTAACTTTTTACATGTAATATTGTCTGGTCTATATATCAATTCCATGTTCATTTCATTAGTAATAAGTTATGTTCTATTGATTTGGCAGGTATTATATATAGTGTATGTGTAGTGGTAATCATTATTACATGCTTTTATTCAACTTACATTATCTCTATAATTGGATGATTGTTTGTTTCATAGATAAAGCTTAAGTAAGATGCACAAGAAGGTGGTACAGAGATTTTTTTGGCTTCAATTGATAGCTTTTAAAATCAAGCTTAATATGTTTTAAATAATGGACAATTTTTTAGGATTTCAATTGAAACCATGATTTGATGATTTATTAAATATACTAAATCTGATACATACATAACAGGTATGCATATTAACTTGTAGCAGAAATATATATAAACTGGATACTAAAAATAAAAAAAAAGATAAAAAATCTTTTATTATAAATGTTTTTATTTCTCGTGCATAAAAACACAAAAAAATTATTTCCTCTGTCACAATTGAGGTTTTTAAATTGAACTTGAAATAAAACCATGGGAGTTCATAAATTAATTAATTCCACCCCTATGCACTCCCCACCCATAGTTTTATTTTATATTCAACTAAAGAGTTTGTGTAGGATTAATGTAAACTGATTGCTCTGCAATTTTTAAGATTTTTTTTGTGTCATCTTTCTTAAATATTAATATTTCTAATTTCAGTCTTCCAATCATCTGATGCAAGTCTATTATTTAGAGATTTGTTTCATGGTTTTACTAATGATTTTTCAATTTTTTACCCGCTTCTTTTAAGATATCAATAATAATTCCATTATTTTCTGTAGTTTTTTTTAAAATATAAATTTAATTACATGTTTGACCTTTTCATGTAAAAGACTTGGAAATTCAAATGATGTAGTAAGTGTTACATTTATTTTGTTTTATTGTTTTTATATTCCTTTATAATTCTTTGTCCATATATTGGATTATTTCCATCACTCAAAATTAATTATCAAATGTCATTTAGAAAAATTCAAGCTTTATTTGAACTTTTTGAATAGTTTCAATTATTAGTTATTGCATCCAGTTAGTACACAACACCATTTTCTGTGGAATTGTTCCCTTCTCTTCTTCAAATGTTAGAAAATCAATCCAAAACTCTTTAGACTCAAGAATAATGAATTTGAAATTATGCTCTAACCAACTAAGCTATTCTTTCAAAGGTAGCAATCACAAATTTTAATTTTATATAATTACATATGAGCATCCCTCAGATTTTAACTATATTTTTCTTAAGGGCAAATCAATAGATTGACTTATGTGATTAGTTATCATTATCATATGAGCAACTTTTAATATTTTTTTCTTTTTAATTTTTTCTTCTCTTTTCCCAATTGAACATATATTCATTGCAACATGCATGGTATTGTAATTTAAATACACTGGGTTTTTTCTCTTTAATCATTAGTTTGTGCTCTTTTAATAGTGTTTCAATGGGGGAACTGGTTCTGCCTATATATATCTTTTCATATTTACATGAAATTTTACAAATGAAGTTTGGATTTTTCCACCATTTCATATTTAAGCTTTTCAGAGGGTAGGATTCCTTGCAGTATAATATGGTTTCAAAAAGCCATTCTCACATTATATTGATTGCAGTTTTTTATAGTTTGTCTTCTACTACTGTAATATATGATATATTATAATATCTATTACTGATTTTTCTTTTGATGATTTTTTATTTATTTAATAATTTTTAATGACAATTGATTGGATAACCATTCTTTATGAGAGTTTGTTCTATGAGGGTTTTTCTCAAAACATTGGTTTCTTAATAAACTACTTTTATTCTATTAATAGAAAAGTTAATTTCACATTTCCTGTCATGATTGGATGTATATACTAAAATTTTTTTCTATATGTAAGTTTTTGAAAATCCCAGTTTTAATTTTGCCATGAGAGTTTTGTCATGAGGTCATCAAAAATGCCAATTTATTCTTGTTCTAATTCTAGGATTTATTAATTGAGGAATATATTATTGATTTGTGACAAGAATATTTGTAAAATTACTTCAACATGTTGCTATATAATAAATGCATTATTGACATAGCATAGTCAGACTTTAAATGAAGATGGAGTAGTATTTATGTCTATAGTTTCAGGGTGTTCCAAATAAATGTTACAAATGAACCTACATCAATCTCTTCATACAGCTGGAATAATTCTGTGTTGTATTAAAAGTTTGTTGTTGCTTTTAGAAGGTTAAGAGTTTTACTATAACAATAAATATTAAGACTTGTTTTTACTATTATTTTCATTTAATTCTTTCCTTACAATAAGCAATGATTCACCACAGGGTAGATTGAATAAACGTTTTTCACATTAAAGCTTATAAATAAGCTATTTCTTTTTCATGTTCTTCATTAACTTAAAATTCTCAGAATTTCCCACAAATCTTTTTTTTATTTGCTGAAGAACTAAAAAGCTCGAAGAGAGGTCTAATTTCTACAAATTATCTCTATTAAATTTAAATCTGAAATGCTGAAAAACTAAAACTGTGTTTTTGAAATATCATGTTAAATTTGAAGAATAATTATGAGGGAAACCATATGCCCCACTGAAAAAATGATTAAAAAAGCATAAACTAATAACTAAAGATAAAAAAATGAATGAACCTTATGTAACTGACCAAATCTGAACCAATTGATTAATTTCAGTTGGAAAAAAGGCAAAATATAAAGGAAAATGTAAAAATAAAGAGTAAATTTAAGGCTCACATGACAATAACAAATAATCTTATAAGTATATAACATTTCATAATGATAGGAAGCTACTTATTATTTTTAAGATAAAGAAGAAAAATCAGGAGGATCCTCATGGATAATTATGTAAACTTTATATTGACTTCTATCCTTGACTAAGTATCACTTTAACTTCAGTATTCAGAAATATAAATATGCAAAACTCTCCATACAGTAGTGCCACTCAGTGCAAGCCAGAGTAATAAATGGATGGCAGCAGGTTTCTGCATAAAATACCTATCTAGTGCCTACTCATCCAATACCCCCAAACTAGTTTCTAGCTTGTGGCTTTCATCAATGAGTGGCACTACTGTATGAAGGTTTTTGCCTGTATAATAACAGTTATGAGCAAGTGTAAATAATGATGATCATGTGATGTTTAGTGGTTAAATATAAATATACCTGTTCCTATGCTAATACTGTCACTGGTCACATTAGCTATACCTGGAGAATAGAGGAAGAATACTACTACTTTAATTCTGTTATATATTAACCTATGTGCTATTACTAACAGCTGAATATATTTGGAATTTAAATAAAGTTAAATTTTTTTAAAAGTCTTTAAATAATTACTATTAGATGATAGAAATGGTTCAAAATATAAATAAAAGTAAAATGCCACAATCATGAACATTCACACCAACATGCTTTGCAGAACACTTTTATAATTTTATTATGTCATCTTTTTTTAAAATGCTTTTATTAAAGTTGAAAAATCAGTTTGTTTGTTTATTTGTTAAATTTTGATCTTTTCAAATTGAGGTTTAATATATTTAAATTCAATAGAATTTCTTGAAATCTGATATATAACTAAGTAATACCAGAGTAATCCAAATAAGACATTTATCTTTTCAGTAGGTTACCTGGTTTATTAAATATAAAACAAAGGGCAAGAAAATATTAAAAAATATTCAATAATTTCATGTATCACAGTTAAAAACTATTTTTAGAACTTCATGAAAAAATGGTATAAAGATTTTTTTTTTCAATTTAGTATTTTCTTAACATTTTAAAATTGATATTTAATACATTTATGTTCATTATAACTTATTGAAATTTTATACATTTGTTTAAAATGTCTAAAGTGATAGAACATATTAATTTTTTAAATAGATGAATTAGTTTCATAGATAGGAAGAGTGAGGGGAAGGTTTTGAATAATGGTCACTACCAATTTTATTTGTTACAATTGCAAGCTTCATTTAAGTGATAAGAAAATTGTTCATAATAAAGTTTTATTTAAAACATTTTTTAAAATAAAAATAAAAACTGTCAAAATGTAAACCATTTTTCACTTAAAAGAATATTTCATATTTTTAGTCATTTATATATGCATATATTATTATGTACACATACCAAATATGATATATACATAAGAAGTGTAAATTTAATTTATAGCATAAATTTGTAGTGATGTATGTATATATATCAAATATAAGTGCTCTGTCAATTTTAAATATGATATACTTTCCATTTTCATTTATTATGCCAATACTAACAACTTAAAAAATAATAAATAAAATTTTTTTATATATTGAATGTGTTTATTGACTTTGCCTTAAAAAGATGGAAAAAATCAACCACAATTGGGGTTTTTAGATTTAAAATTGCAATAAAAGCATGGGGGGGGGGTTGTCCAAAAATTAATTAATTCAATCCCTATTTTTTATAACAAAGGATTGTCTTAATTTCTGGACCTCCCCCCATCTCCATGCGTTTATTTTAATTTAAATCTAAAAACCCTAATTGAGGGTAAACAAACAATTATTATATTTCTTTTTTAATGCATTTAGTATAAATTTTTTTTATCTCTCTTATTAGTAATAATTTTAGTTTTTTTCTTATTACTGGAATTTTTTTTTTCCAATACCGATATATTGTTTTATACTTTTGAAACTTTTATTCTATTATATAATTTTTTAAACTCCTTTTTATACCATTGTATAGAAATCCAGCTATTAAATTCTTTTTAATAGATTATCTATAAATATTTTCATATTTCTTTTTCTTCATACATTTTTGTGCATCAGCTCAAAAAGTTTAGTGATTAACTACATATTTTGTACCCACTATTTTTGTTATTGT
The DNA here is from genome assembly GCA_028023455.1 of Epiperipatus broadwayi. Lineage (NCBI taxonomy): Eukaryota > Metazoa > Onychophora > Udeonychophora > Euonychophora > Peripatidae > Epiperipatus > Epiperipatus broadwayi. The sequence goes on from JAQFVV010000004.1 coordinate 13,291,817, forward strand.
ATTTAGTTGACTTTTGGTTATCTTCTTACTGGTCTCATTTAAGTTTGAACTATCTTCAAAGTCAATCAAAATTTTAAAACTATTATCAAATTTTAATTTAAATTGCTTAGAATGTTTTTAAAAGTTAGGAATATCAACTATCAATATACATTTTAAAATAATTTTCATATCTTTAGTTTTGCATTAACATATATCTTTTATCTTACAACTGATAGTACATTGAATCTATTAAGAATAGTACAGTCTTAACAAAACATTTTCTGTTAAACAAAATATAATCCAATTTTTAATTTATAATATACATTTTTTCTTTTTCTGCAAATTTCATAAATATCTGTTTTCTTCCATTTTTGTCACCACAGCAAATACATTCAACACACTCTTCCAATGACTTTCAAATAACTATTATTAAAATTTTCTATCATAATTTTCAAATATTGTTTATTGTAATAAAAAGCATTTTTGTGACTATGTTTAAAAAAACCTAAGATTTTATCTTATTTTTAAGGTTGCATTTTTGTGTTTTTGTTTTTTGGGAGACAATAGAACAAAAAAAGGCATAATTAGATGTAATATAACTTCCATGATATGAACGTAATTAAGGAGATAATTATAGTATACATAAAACTTTTTTAGTTAAATGTAATTAAGGTTTTTGAAAGCAGGTGAGGTCACAAAGCATATATAAATGTGGGAAATTCTTTAAAAACTCTGTTTGAATCTGGTCAACAAAGAAGCCAACATGACTTAGTGGTTAAAAAGTAAATAAAGTGACAAACTGCCAGAAGTCTATCTTGGAACCAATATTTGTTAACTTGAATAATGCTATTCTAAATACGTTTTAACTCACAATGCAATTTGAAACATATGATGAAGATTCAGCAAATATTTTGCAGCAAATTTCAATGAATAAAATTGTAACCAGATGAAAGACAATTCAACTTCTTCAGAAAAACTTGTATGTCACAGTCTAGCTGTACATATCCATGAGGGAAACCTAAGTCATGAACTATAGAAACTAGATGAGAAACTATTGAAATAATTGTTTGATCATGATTATATGTATGCCAATTATATCATAAAAGACAAAAACTATTTATAATTTAAAGACTAAACTGTTTATAATTTAGACTTATTTTAAGAGTCTTATTTTGCTCTAACTTCCAAAAAATGTATTATATATATTTGCATAGTTAAAGTTATTAGTTAATTACATATGTTTTTAGTTTTCAAGTTAGTACAAATTGGGATTTAATTATGCTACAGGGAAGTGAATGATTTGTTTTGTTTTCTTCATTTAAATTAATTTAATAGAACCAATTTCAATGGCAATTTAATTTATTCTAACATATAATTTTTATTTTTTTTAAAGAAAAGATAAAAATAAATATTTCCTACCTCTTATCGAATTCTTTTTAAAATTTAGTTTTGATTAAAATGTATGTTTTTTAAACAAAAGTTATCACTTTAAATATAAATGAGTAAAAAAAATATCTAAAAAGAGTCATTTTAAATGTAAGAATTTCATAACAATATTTTAGATTATAGAGTAATACTAGAATATAACTAGATTAGCAAAAAAAACTTATTACATAATATGTAAATACGGAGAGTATACAGGCATGTAGAAATATGTCACAATATATGAAAGGTTCAAGAACAAAATTTAAAAAACAGACAAAAATTAAATAAAAATCAACATTATAATCATTTTAATTTTAAACTAAACAGATAAACTATTTATTATACTAATTATAATCAGTATTAAATGTGATAATACGTTGGTCTACTTCCATCATCTATCGTAAATGTTGAATGTATAGAAAAATTTAAACTTTATTTAAACTTTTCAAAGTACAAACAACTGATTAGTAATAACACACAAATAGACAACACAGGTTGTCTGTGTTGTCTATTTATGTGTTATTACTAACAAGTTGTTGTATTTGAAAAGTTTAAAATTTTCTATACATTCAACATTTACTGATAGATGATGGAAATAGTGTAACATATTATACCTAATATACCATTATCACAAACCTTCAGGAAAATACTATGATCTATATTGTTTTCTATGTAGATTTTGCCCTTTACATTAATCCATATTGAAATATACTTTCATGAAATAAAATTATAAATACAAGTATTTACAGCCTTTGTTTATAGTTAAGTATATTCTATATTCATAGTATGATGCAAAATGATTAATTTTAAGGATATTATTCACGGGGGGGGGGGGGGGTAGGATCTGAAAGCTAACTACTTCTATGAATGATTTAATTTTAAGGATACTATTTTAGGAGAAATAGAATCCAACATCTGGCCACCTCACAAATTAAAAATTTAAAATAATTGTATTATAATGAGCAGTATCCAAAGAATGACCCTCTTTTAATTATCATTAGTTTAAGGAAGATAATTGCGTAGCTATGTATAATGACCAATATTTAACTAGAGATTTATGACTAACTTTATTTTATATATATTTATGTGAAAGCTATGAATTTAAAAATGTAAGAATAAATGAATTATTATATTTCTAAGAGTCATTGACACATGAGGTTGTTTCATAGATCCATTAGAGGCATCTGATATTCACTTGTGCAAAGCAGTGCTTAATTATAAATTTATATAATTCTATTATATGTTGTAATTTGTAAAATTAATATTTTAAAGTTGATCAAGTATAAGCCTTGAATATTTTTTGAGATTATTTAATGTGTATTTATCTTTCCACACGTGCTCATGAAAGGTTACTAAAAGATAATTTAGAGATAAAATTATTAAGAAATAACATTGCTTGTTACTTAAATTTAATTATGTGAGAAATTAATTATATATAAAGAGAAATACAATTTAAATTTTAAAAATTTAATTAAAATTGAAGGATATCAATAATAGTTTTTATTGGATATAATATTGCATTTCTGATTTGTAAATATTTGTGAGAGAATATATATTTTCATGAGAATAGAAATAAGGAATTATGCTGAAAATTATGTTATTATAAATCTGTAAATGATTATTATTCTTTATTTAAATATTGTGAGATATCAATTATTTTTATATGAAAATTATCAGGTCTTATATTATGTCCATTTGGTTTCATCCAAGAGCATTTCATGTGGTTTTTGATTTGGTCAGATAAGAGAAGTGGAAGGTAATATATTAATTAGTTTAATTATAAAATTTAATGAAGGGTTAACATAAAGTATTATGAAGACAACTATTTTAAATCATATCAACATAGAAGCAGGGAATAATCCAGGAATATGTCCTAATGGTATTTATCAGGTGACATCCAGTATTTGATTTGATAATGACTAAGAACTCAACAAGAATATCATTTATTTAGCAGTATTATGTTTACTATACAACATTAGCAAGTGTATTAAAATACTTAAGGTATGGTCAAATCTTGTATATCACGAATGTATTTCAATAATCATAGCTGACCATTACAATATATGTATAAATTATTGATTATATAATGAATGTTTATATTTTACTGTATGAAAAATAATATAATTCAGTTGCACTATTTATTATATTATATAATATGTTGAAACCAATTTATATCTGTGCCCAATTACTCCGTACATGAATATGGTTTGTGTTGAATAATACAGAAAATAAGTTTTATGTATAATGCTAATAAATGATTTCTACTTACTTTATCTTTTCCTTGTCTCTTTTATATATATTCCCCATCTTTTTGGGTAAAGTTTTTATCATTTCCTTATTTCTTATTCAATAGTCACACCAACTGTATTTAATATATATATATATATATATATGATCAATAGATGGCATTTTACCAAAAACACCGTCAAAACGTATGTTTGTTTACATAAATGTCAGAGTAAGCATTCACTATCTCTTTCGTTAGTTCCACCCTCAGATCATGATTTCAAGCCGATTTGCTAACATCAGTAAAGGATAGGAATAAGAAACTAGATCTAAACACTCACTCCAAGCGTTTAAGAAACAATTTATATTCAGCTTGCAAGCGTGAATCTTTTAGACATGTAATGTCTTCAAACTCAGCATAGCAAGCCAGATAGCTATATGGGTCTAATATCAGTTCAGTATCACCACCTAGTAGAAGCCTCTGCAATATATATCATTGCAAGAAAACTTCAAAAGTACATTTATGAAAAACAAAAAACAAGTTAAACTTGCTAATGCTTGTATTTATGATCAATAGATGGCATTTTACCAAAAACACCATCAAAGCATATGTTTGTTTACATAAGCATCAGAGTAAACATTCACTATCTTTTTCATTAGTTCCACCCTCAGATCATGATTTCAAGCTGATTTGCTATCATCAGTGAAGGATAGGAATAAGAAACTAGATCTAAACACTCACTCCGAGTGTTTATGAAACAATTTCTATTCAGCTTGCAAGCGTGAATCTTTTAGACATGTAATGTCTTCAAACTCAGCATAGCAAGCCAGATAGTTATATGGGTCTGATATCAGTTCAGTATCACCACATCTAGTTTCTTATTCCTATTCTTCACTGATGATAGCAAATCAGCTTGAAATCATGATCTGAGGGTGAAACTAACAAAAGAGATAGTGAATGTTTACTCTGACATTTATGTAAAAAAACATATGTTTGACGATGTTTTTGGTAAAACGCCATCTATTGATCATAAATAAAAGCGTTAGCAAGTTTAACTTTTTTTTTTTGTTTTTCATAAATGAACTTTTGAAGTTTTCTTGCAATGATATATATTGCAGAGGCTTCTACTATGTGGTGATACTGAACTGATATCAGACCCATATAGCTATCTGGCTTGGTATGCTGAGTTTGAAGACATTACATGTCTAAAAGTTTCACACTTGCAAGCTGAATAGAAATTATTTCATAAACGCCCAGAGTGAGTGTTTAGATCTAGTTTCTTATTCCTATCCTTCACTGATGATAGCAAATCAGCTTGAAATCATGATTTGAGGGTGGAACTAATGAAAGAGATAGTAAATGCTTACTCTGATGTTTATGTAAACAAACATATGCTTTGACGGTGTTTTTGGTAAAATGCCAACTATTGATCATAAATACAAGTGTTAGCAAGTTTAACTTGTTTTTTGTTTTTCATATATATAGAACCATTAGAAACCAGTTAGCCTTGAGCCTTATTACACTTATTATTTCATATATATAGTATAATTTTCAGGAGATTCCATGTAGTAAAAATAAAATAGCTAACATTTCAGTACAATAACAAGTATTTTTCTCAGAGCATCTTTTTCAAACCTTAACAATGTGGGTGAAATTTAAAATCATTACTTTTTCATTTTATTATTTTCTTCTTATATTCAAATTTTATTGATTGAAAAGATTTTATTCTTCAATAGCTTTTTCCAAATATTGTTTATTTTTTTCTATTCACACTGTTTATTTATGTTATTGGGCCTTTTAAAAATCTCTATAGTTTCTATTAACAGTCTCTGATCACATTGTTCAATTTTAGTGAGCATATATGTGTTTTATTTAAATTAATCTCATAGTTAGTTAATTTTATGTGTGAATAAATGGCTGACAAATTGTATTTTTCTCTAATTGCCAAAATATATTTAACAGGCAAAACTCTCCATACAGTAGTCCACCTTGTGACAACCAGAGTAATAAATGGATGCCAGAGGCTTGTGCATAAAATCCATATCTAGTGCCTACTCATCCAATATCCCCAGAGTATTTTCTGGCTTTTGGCCTTCATCAGTGAGGAACCTTGGATCTGAGAGCCCTGCAACTAGATTTTAGGATCCAATGCAACCCTCCGGCAGCTACCTTTTATTTCTACTTAACTACAAAACTAAGATCTAGGTGCAGTGTTCTCAGATCCAAGGCTCCTCACTGATGAAGGCCACAAGCCAGAAACTAGTCTGGGGATATTGGATGAGTAGGCATTAGATAGAGATTTTATGCTCAAACCTTCTGACATCCACTGATTATTCTGGTTGGCACAGGGTGGCAATACTGTATGGAGAGTTTGCCTGTTTAATAACAGTTATGTGCTAGCATAAAAATGGTGATCATGTGATGTTTAGTGGTTTAACAAAATATATTTATTTTATGATTGATCTGTCCTATGTATAAATGTGAACAAACTCCACATGGAATTTCATATACAACATGACATTCTATGGAAATCTCCCAAAAATGATAGTATAAAATCATTTATTTGTGAGAATATTAGAATCAACACACACAAACATATATATATATATTGTACCAGGTCAAACCACCGAAACCACTTACTTATACGTATATATAAGTTTTGGCCGGTTTCAAACTCTTTTCTAATACATTTATAATCTTATAAATGCTACGTGGACGAACCAGCACCTTCGAGCAAAATGGGAGATCTTATTGATAGCTTTAACTATCAAAAATGGCCTATCTTGGCTGCTATATTCAAACCCCTACTATCCAAATACTTTGTTTCGGGGTAAACCCCGGGGTGCCAGCTAGTCTGAGGTCTAATGTATTTGGGCAGTAGGCTCATAATCCAGTGCTCGAAACATTCCCTAAAACTAGCTCAGTCTAATTTTAATTCAATAATGAAATTATACAAAATTTGTGGTGGAAAGAATTAATAAAAGGTTGGTAAAAAGAATTGACTGACAAATAAAGTTTAAGTTTGAAGACATTTTATTTTAATTAACATTAATTAAGTTTAAAGATAATTTATTACCCAATATTTATTGACTAAATTTAAACATCTTTATAAATCTAATATAATACACACACATTCTAAATTAGCATTTCTAAACTAGTTTAAATATTCTTGTAGATTTTAATAGTAGAACACTGGTATTTATCTAATTTAACTAATAACACTGATATAATGATCACACACATTATTAACTCATATATCATTCACAAATATAATAATAAAGCATTAATAGCATTTGAAACTTAAACACACATATCAATAATTCATTTAAGTATGATAGAGTTCATATAATTTGAATCTTGAATATTTACAAATTACAGCAGTGGCTACTATGTATAAATGATAATAAATAAATGTTTACCTAGGATTTTTGGAACAGGGATATTGCTTGTTGTTGGCTGCTTCTGCTGCTTCTGATGGATTATATCTAACTGGTTAGATTTGTATGTTTCTTGAAGAGATTTTATGTGAATCCATTGGCTTTATTCTTGAAGACAGTTGAATGTTTGATGGAGGATTTCTGAGTTGTTATGCAGACATTATTTCACAGGCAAGTTTTGATGATCTTGTTGGACTAAAAAGGCTGAAGCACGAGCATATATTTCCAAAAGCTGCTCAACAATGCATTTTTGTTTCTGAATACATAATAGAAATGCACTGTTATCTCAATTGACTGAAAAAAACTGCCAACTAGACTGAAAAAAACTGACTCCAATAAAAAAATCTGGCTATTTATGTATCCAAATTGTTTTCATTTTAATATCCTCTGGCAAAAGGTGCAATAGGTGTTGTCGAAATTCCATTAGTAATTAATCCTATGACAATGTGTTTTTGTCAATTGTTTAATTAGTAGTACCTATTTTAAAATGTGTTGTTTTCATATCTTTAATTAGTAGTCCACCACTGTGTTTTTAAATAAATCTTTATTTAACTTAATAGCCATCGCTGTGTTTTCCAAATATAATTTCTTTTTTAACTTTCATTTACATATATATATATATTTAATATTATTCTCACACGCATACATTTATTTACACTCGCACGCACATATATAATTTATTATAATAAGTTTGAAAGAAAAGAGATTTATATTTTTTTTAAATTTTAAATTACTTATTTTTACGAATACTAATTTAGAAAAACTTTACTTTCTTTTATAACCTTCTTAGTTTGACTGTAAGAAAACCCCCTTCCCACTTTTAATCTTTTATTTCAAATTCTTTTACGAAAGATTTTTTTTCTTTTTATTTTAATAATTTTTTTAGACAAAATTATTTTATATACATGTGCCAAATTGGCCTTGGCACAATATATATATATATTCACATTTTACACCTATATAAAATAGCTTTCTGTATTTAAATCCATATAACAACTTGAGTTTGAAGTAAAAATGGACCTCATTTTACTTCAACAAAAAACCCTTAGAAATGAGCTATTAAAAGTTAATGGAAAAAATTTGTTTAGCCTCACGTTAATTGTCAATTAGTAGTAATTAACAGTTTTTTGGCAACATTAAAAGGCAAAAGTTATCTCTGTTTACATGGATGCAATTTTTTTTCTCATGTGTCATAGCATCAGCCGGGAAGCGAAACCACTGCTTGTAAAGCAGCTGTCACTGACCTCTTGACCACCAGTGCACTTTTATTTCTATTTTTTATTATAAAAACAATCCATGAATATATTTAATTCAACATATACAATTATCTGGAGAAGTTTATAAATATTATTTTTAGAATGTCAAAAAAGATGTTATTCTTTCATATTCTCAGAACTATATAAAATAGCATTCTAAGTTTAAATTCATTTAACAACTTGGGTTTGAAATGAATTATTATCTTTTATTTCAACAAAAAATAAAATAAAAGCACTATTATAGGTTAATGGAGGAAACTTGTTTAACCTCAAGGGAATTATCAATTGGTAGTAATTGAGATTCCTGGAAACATCAAAAGGCAAAAATTTTCTCTGTTTACATGTATATAATCTCTTTATATATATTCTTTACTATAATAACAATCCATGAATAAATTTAATTCAATATATATATATATTAAATACATGTATGGTGTTTATATTTTAAGCTAGGTGTAATTAGAGACAACTTGAACCCAGACTTTTAAGCTCCCTTTAGTCATCCACTCCATCTTATGCAGCCGATACACATGACCACACACATAAAAAAAGGCTAATTTATCTCCAATATATACATTTTATGCTGGACCAGCACTCATCAGTTGGTCCAGATTATCATCTTCTACACATATATACAATTAGTGCTTGGCTTATATTAAGATAGCAAGTCCTCAAACTTTGATGGATGGAGTTTAACCTTCTCCACTCTACAACTCTTCAGTTATCCATATCTTTGAAAATCTAATAATGATGAATTCAGATCTTTTGTTTGCCAATTTTTGTTGAGTCATACCCATGTTGACCAAAGTCAATCTAATCCCTCATAAGTAGGATGTTAAGCCCAACTTAAAATATAAATTCTACACATGTAATTAAAATATGAATGACCAAAGAGTTGGAGAGTGAAGAAGATTGAAACCTGTCTATTAAAGTTTGGGAATTTGCTATTTTAATATAAACTAATCACTGATTGTATATACATGTGGAAGATGATAATCTGGACCAGCTGATGAGTGCTGGTTGAGCATAAAATGCATATATTGGAGATCATTTGCCTTTTTCACAAGTATGTGGTCAATATGTATTGATTGTATGAGATGGAATGAATAACTAAAGGGAGATTGAATGTCTAGGTTCAAATCCCCTCTACTTATATATATATATATTACTACATAAAATTTTTAATGGATTTATAAATAGAAAATATTTCTGTGGAGTTAACTTATTTATAATTATTTAATTAAAAGCTCTTTACTTAGAATAATAACTAGTCAAGGTTAGCTGCCTTAGGCTAAGAGTGAAAGTAACCTGTCATGTTATTGCATTCAAAAGCAAAATTCTTTATTGAATGCCATCTAGATCTAACATAAAGACAAAACACTAACATCTATAGATATAAGAAATCAAATCAGTCGCATACTTTTCAATTTTATTACTTATTGTAATAAACATCTTCTCTGGTAGGTTTGTATTATAATATATTTTTAATGGGTGTTTAGATGAAATATTTGTGTGGAGTTATTTATTTATAATAATTTAGTTGGAAAGCTCTTTACTTAGGATTTCAATCAATCAATATGTACATATATACATAAACACTAAATTAAGCAGCTCAATATATCTGTAAACAAAGGAAGTAAATCACTATCCCTCAGGCTACCAATTAAAAACACCCTAAATGTTGAATAAGAAGCAAGAATAAAATTATTTATTCTTGGAGCTCTAATGTTTATAAGAATATCCTTTTCAACATTGTTGATAATTCAGCATAAAATTAATATGACATTCTGGTATATGATTCCTAATAGTTATTAAACTAATAATTAATTATGCAAGGCTGGAAAATGAATTTGTCTTTTAACACCTTGATTATAATAAAAGTATTAATCTATTTTTCTAAAAACATCTAAGCAAATTCCTAACTTACAAAAAATTTTGGCCAAGAGCTTCATCAATCAATGAAGGAAAAGCAAACAGACAGCACTTTAAAGGGAATCCATATCATTTTCTCAGATTTCCCTTCTATTTAAATAACTTGGCAATACGGAACCGCATACAACAAAAAGTTTATGAAAAAAGTCAATGCCTAGTAAACTCACTTTTTAAATCATGTCTAACTGTCAGGAAACTTCTCTTTTTAACCTCCTCATTATAACAACAATTTTACATTTCTCACTGATAATAGTTTATTAGAAAAATATATTGTCAATTAAAAAGACTACTTTGGGAAAATCACATAGCAGCTATCTCACTAAATCGGCTATAAAAACCACTAAATCTCAATGGTCTTAAATTACATATAATTAATATATTCAAATTCAAAAAACAGCAAATCTTTTAATTTCATGTTATAACTTATTCCCACATATAATAGAAACATTATAAGTTTTGCCAAATAAAAAATCTCCCTCACAACGTAATTTCTGGGAAAGTTTCAGCCTGCCACTTTGCACAATTCTTAACATTAACCTTTTCTTCTCCAGTCCCAAATACAAATATTATCATTTATTTAGTCTTATTCAAATCTCTTCTTAAGATTAGGAAATAAACCAATACTTAATATAAACAACAAATAACTATTACTAAATGTAAATTCTGATCACTTGAACTGGGTATCTGGATTTTTTCATCAAGATAAGCTTAGAATCCATACTTACATTTCATTTTTCTAGAGATAGAAGTCAAGTACAATAATGTTAATGAGCATTGTAACCTTTGTCATTGTCATAAAGATATTGAAAAACAATACCATCTCATCTTTGAATGTATAAGCTTTGAGAATATCCATACAGCAATACCAAAACTTTTTTATAACTCCAGATACAGCATTAACACCCATTCTAAGCATTCAAACAAGGTATATATGCAAACATTTCCCTTATAACTGCAATTCCAGAAGATACCTGAACACCTTCTGGAATAAACTGGAAAATATCAAGGAATGAGTAAAAAACTATCACCTCACACAATGTTTAAAACCACTTGTCCATAATGTGACAGCTGAAATAGTGAAAAGACTTTAAGACTAAGCACTTTATAACTTGATGAATTGTTTTCCCCTTAATTAACTTTAAAACTGTTAATGTAAATATTGATGTATGTAATAATAATGTAAAACCACAGTTCTTAATTTGTAACATTTCATAGACTTTCCTTCACTATCATATATATGTGGTTTGAATCTTATGTGATTTACTCTTATTGAGCATAAATAAAAAATTTCAAATGTATTATTTTATTTGCGCTTTCATTTAATATTATAATATTTTTTTAAAGACTCAAAATTAATTGAGTAAAGATGGTTTTTAATTTTGTTAGGACATATTGCTTTGTAAAACTTTTTTTTTTCAGATTAAAAAAAGATGAACTTTTTGTAGAACGAAATCTAATTGCAAAAATTATAAACGCTGAAACCTAATAAATGTTATTCAGAATAAAAAAAATTGAATCCAAAGATACGTCAAATTTGTTTTTCGTTAATTACAAAAACTGCCTGTTAATTTTATCAAAAGAGAAAAAAAAGTTATTTATTTATATTATAATTATTATGAAATATTAAAATCTTATAATAAAAAAATATTAAAGATTTAAATAAAAAATGGTTATATTTAATTATCTAACAATTGACATAAAAATACATAAATAAATGTTCAATTAAAAAAAGGAAACAATATTATACAAATCAATTCTGCACAAAAAATAAAGATTAAGAGAATAAGTACCATTCAGAAGACATTTTATTATTTTTTGATTTTATTTGAAATATAATAAAATATTATCATCCTCATCATTCTAAATTATCTGCGAAAGAGAATTCTTGCAACGTTTAAAAAAATCGTCTAACACCTTTTTATTCATTGCAGGAAATCAAGTCATACGTCACGTAACTTAATTTAATAAGCTTGTACTACAAATGTTATATAATGAGCGTGCTAATAGCTCTTAACAAGCTTCTCCGAATATCCCTATTCTCAGACCGGTTTCTAGATCTGGCTGTAGTCAACGAGGCACTAGGATATTCAGGTATTAGATTTAAAAATACCTGGTCAAGCCCAACATTTATCTAATAGTTAACTTTTAAGTAGAAAATCTAAAATTTTTAGGCATCCATATGTCTTCAAATCCAGCTGTGCAACTTACATAGCCATATGGGACTAAACTCTGTTAAGATATATTACATATTAATAGCTTTAGCAATATAAAATCATTAAAGCCTCAAGAGCAAAACAATAACTGCAAGAAAATCAAATCATACATCATGTGACTTAATTTAATAAATGTGTACTACAAATGTTATATAATGATCATGCTAATATTTATAATATAATATATACAATATGGTGTGTCTGACCTTAATTTAGTCCCATAAGACTATTTAAGTTAAATAGCTGGATTTGAAGACACATGGACATCTGAAAACTAGATTTTCTACTTAATAGTTAACTATTAGCTACATGCTACATTGTCCATCACTCAGCATTCTTGGGTCTTTCATTGACGAAAAGGTAAAACGCTATTCTACAGACACATTGTTAATCCAGCAAGCAATTAAAGCTGGCAATTTTGCTAACATTAGATTAGCAATTTTCCTATCCCTCGCCATCTGGATAACAAGATGCAGTTTTGTTCTGGGCAATGCGAACACCAGTACCCTTCAAGTATTTAAAACACTCATCAAGGGTAATATCATCAGAGATAAAATGCTTGCTCTGGATTGGCTGGATCAACAAACCTGGGCCAGCACCTCTATGCTAGTGCACTAATTATTGCAAAGATATCAATGATCAAATATGAGTCTCGCCTCATCAATGCAATACCAAAATGAGCTCAGTCATATATATGGAAACTCTACAATACTATCTAAAGACTACCAATTAGTGGATTGATCACACTATCTACCTTAAGAATAAAAGCTAACAAATTTAATCATGAACTGAATGACTTAACTTATAAGAAAGTGGACGGACTGATCTCGGGATGCTTGGGCTCAGACTGACGGATTGGGAGTGAATCAATGACCTTGTCAGTGTTCTCCCAGCCCACTTAGCCTCTGCTTCACATCTTGACTTTAAACCTATACTCATTATAAATTTGGATGTGCCTTTCAATGCTCAATGAGGCATACATAATTGTTCAACTGGGACACAGTATGGACCAATCTAGAATACTACTGAAGCATTGATCCAACATTCATGTATATATCCACTTCTCATTTGGCTATGGACATTGCTTGGTATTCATGTAATCATCATTGTATAAAATTGTATAAATCATTTAAATAAATCGTTATTTTTTAAAAAAAAAAGTTGCAATTAGTTAATTAGAAACGTCAAACTAGAAGTTTTGAGTTTAAAGAGTTGTCATATTATTATTATTAGTTGAAATATAATTCAAAAGCCTAAAAAAATATAAATCTCTTTATTTAAATTAAAGAAAAAAAAAGTAATCTTAAAACTAGTTTTGATTTTAGAATAGTAAAATATATATGTGCAATTGTAAATAATAGAATAAATGTATGCGTAATAAATGTTAAAATGAAATAAATGAATACAGAAGATTATCATTAAAAAACATGGCGGTGGCTATTGATTAAAAATATAAAACAACACGTTTGCACAGCTACTACTAATTAAACAATCTTCAAAAACATGTGATTATCAAAGGAATTTCGACAAAAGATATTGCCAGCGGACATGAAAATAAAAACACTTCTCATATATAAATATCCAATTTTTTTATCATCAGTCAGTCAAATTAATTGCATGAGTGAGGACAATCAGTTGAGTTGAGAGAGATAACAGTCAAGTTAATTGCATCAGAGTTGCATTACAGCCCAGACATCTATCAGTGAGTTATATCAGAATCAAGAATGCAGTGTTAAAACCTCGGAAAACATACGACTTTCTCCCAGCCTGAGTCCCAGAGTAACAGCAAAATCTGCCCATGAAAATAATGCCTGCATAACAACCTGAAGCTGCTCAATATCTAATTGTCTCTAATAATAAAAAAATGAATAATAATGAAACTCCTCAAGGAAATGTCCCAGCTGGCTGAAAATATCCGTAAAGGAAGCAGCAACCAAGAAGAAAACAAAATTCTAAATCTACGTTCAAAATCCTAGGTAAAACATTTTCTTATTTTCATTTATACAGTAGCCATTGCATTTGTGTGAATCCTCCAAGAGTCAAGGATATGAACTCTATATCATACATAAAATGAACTATTGATATGTGTGTTTAAGTTTCAAATACTATTTAATGATTTATTATTATATATGTGAGTGTATGAGTTAAATATGTGCATGATAAAAATACCAATATTATGTTAGTTAAAAATTATAAAGATATTTAAATTTAGTATAATTAATGTTAGTTAAAATAAATTGTCTTTAAACTAAAACTTTATTTGTCGGTCAATTCTTTTTACCAATTCTTTTACCAATCTTTTCATCAATTCTTTTATCCATTTTTATCAATTCTTTTCACCACTAATTTTGTATAATCTGCTATTGATTAAAAATAGACTGAGCTAGTCAAGGGATTTTTCGAGCGCTGGATTATGAGCCTACTGTCCGAACATGTTAGTCTTAGACGAGCTGGCACCTGGGGTTTACTCCTAAACAAATAAAGTGTTTGGATAGTAGGGGTTTGAATCTAGCAGCCGAGGTGGGCCACGATCTGATCGTTGATATTGTTGATAGTTAAATATCAATATTTTCCACTTTGCTCGAACGTGCCGGTTCGTTCACGTAACATTTATAATTAAATAAGATTATAAATGTATTATAAAGAAGTTTGTAACCAGCCAAAACATTTGCAGTGTAAGTAAGATTTTCTGAGGATCGAACCCGGTACAATATATATGCATTATAACCAGTTGTCTTGATGATGACATTAAAGGCAGTCTATTGGGTTACATTACAACAACAAATGTAACTGGATTACAAGTATATAGGTTGATGGACTACTGACTCAATCATGATTTATGATGCATTTACTGAAAGGTATTATCAGTTTAAAGTCTACTTCTGATAATGTTAACTCAACAATAGCAATATTTCCTGCTCATCATATAAATATAACTTATGATGCCTGAGTTAACTAGTCTATGGATATACTATTGAAAACCCACTAAGATATTACTAACAATTTTTATTAGAACTTATATCTATTAGTAGACATCCTGTTAGCACTGAATCATAGCTTTTAGGTTCATGGAACTTATTTGGGTTGTTGCACTAATCAGATAATTTGATGAAATAAATAAATGAAAGGTAAATAAAGCAAAAATATATCAAAACGATAGTTTTATTGCAAAAATAGTAATATGTAAGATATTTCCACATCTTCCCAAACTATGGGCAGAATAACCCCTGACAAGTAATCTGCATTAGATAATGATTATCCTTTTTTATAAATTAAATAAATACATACATAAACACTATTTTTGTTATTCCAGATGCCCAATCAAAGTTTGAATCACACTTTTGAATCAGAGTAAATAATGATAATAATACATGTATCTAATTCCTCAATTAAAAATTAGATAATACATAAAAAGAAATATAATATAAATATTAGTGTAAGTAGATTAATATAAACAAAAATTGATACAGATTAATGGTTAACCAATTAAGAAAAAAAAATATAATAATGAAAATAAGAACTCTTATTTTAGTTTAGTTTATCTTTTGCTGGAACAAAGTAGTTACATAAAAAAACTAACACTTTATTCATTCCAATTAATAATTTATAAAGTGCATACTCATTAAGTAAGTAATATATATTAAGGCTATAACCTGAAGATTATGAACCTAAATGTGACAGTAGGGATCTCAAATCAAAATGCTTTAGATTCACCTATATAATTAGAAATTAGGTCAAAGATAAGAGTGGCCGCTCTTGTCTTTTAAAGTTGTTAATCTTGTATTAAGATTTGTACAGGTCCCTACTGTTGCATTTAGGCACATAGTCTTAAGGTTATAGCCTTAATATATATTACTTACTTAATGAGTATGTGCTTTATAAATTATTAATTACAACTTTAAATTGTTTTAAAAGATTTTTATTTATAAGAGCTTCACACTGACTCGTAAATTGTAAGATTTTGTGTATATTAGTTTGAACTGAAGTTGTGGACTTAATCAATGAAGTAGTTAATAGCTTCACACTCTCAAATCAAAATGCTTTAGATTCACCTATATAATTAAAAATTAGGTCGAAGATAAGAGTAGCTGCTCTTTTCTTTTAAAGTCATTAATCTTGTGTTAAAATTTGTAGAGTCCCTACTGTCACTTAGGCACATAATCTTAAGATTATAGCCTTTATATATATTACTTTCATTCTAATTGTAAAAATTCTCGAGATTATTTTATTTCCTGTTTTGTCAATAAAGTTGTATAAGTTTTAGTGCACTTATTCTCCTATCCACTTTATTGATTGGATTGAAAGTGAATAATTTAATCCATGTGATTATTTTAAAAAATTGTAGAGTTTATTTAATTACAAAATAAAGCACAATTGCTCTATTCATACAAATAGTTTGTAGTATTTTCCCACTGTTTGGTTATGTAATTAAACCAGGAGTTTGCCATGGTTTGGTCTTCCTCTTTCTTGGGTGAGGCCCACATAGATAAGCACATAAGATACAGTTGGGATGGAGTGATCATTTTTTTTCCTTTTTTTTTCATATGTCATAGCATCAGCCAGGAGGCGAACCTGCAATAACCATCTGCAAACAATTGCTTGCTAGCAAGGTAGCTGCGCAAACCTCTCAGCTAACAATGCTTGACATACTTTCTTCTTTATGCTAGAGAATTTTTACTTAAAAGCTGGATAAGGTTACTTCTTCCTTCATGAAGCAGCGATGCTGGCCAAAGGATGGACAACAAAACCTTTCAGCAAGCTATTCTGTTTAAAAATTAAATCATATATGCATAAAATCATCATGTATTTAAATAATAATACAATTTTTATAATATTTCTCTAACTATTTGCATGCTTTCCTATGATGATCTTAACTGCAAACTTTTCTAGTTCATATTCTTCCTCTGTCTGCAACATGTATTCTGATATAAATTTACTACACAACACCCTTTTTATATATTATTGAGTGCTTTTTTGAAAAATAATTTAACTGACACTGTCCAAACTTTTTACCAATTCCATCTCAATATTATGTCTATCAAAAACAGTATAATTAACCCCTGACAAATATTATCAATAGCCTGTTTTTTGAAACACAGGGAAAAAATATATGATGATGATTAATAACTGGAAATAAAAAAGAAAACGGAGAAAATAAAAAAAAAATTACCTTTTTTAATATCACAAATTCATTTCAGAATATTGCTTTTATATAAAATAAAATTTAGATATATCTTTACTCCTCTTAGTGAGGACAATTGGTCCCCCAAAACTAATCATTAATCATAAAGACTAGTAATTATAATGGTTTTCTATGGGAAAAAATTTGGCTGGTTACTCCAGCTAAAAATTATATTATAAGCTATGAATAAACCTAGTATATATAGTAATTAAAAAAAACCTTAATGTATATGCTCGTGTAAACTGTACTATGTGTATTATCCAAGTTTGCACTTAAAATATATATGTATATATGATAATGCAACTTAAATCTATATAAAAAATATATCTTAAAGTTGTTCTTTCCAGTGATTCATTCACCAATCATAATTATTTAATTGTCTAATTCATGAATTACTTAGTCTAATGTCTTAAAACAGGCAAAACTCACTATACGTATTGCCACACACAGCAAGCTAGAGTAATCAATGGATGCCAGAAGGATTGTGCATAAAATCCCCATCTAGTATCTACTCATCCAATATTCCCAGACTAGTTTCTGGCTTGTGGCCTTCGTCAGTGAGGAGCCTTGGATCTGAGAGCACCTAAGCCAGAAACTAGTCTGGGGATATTAGATGAGTAGACCCTAGATGGGGATTATATGCATAAGCCTTCTGGCATCCATTGATTACTCTATCTTGCTGTGTGTGGCAATATGTATAATGAGTTTTGCCTGTTTTAAAACAGTTATACACAAGCATAAGAAGTGGTGGTCATGTGATGTTTATTGGCTTAGTCTAATGTCCATTGTTGTCTCTAGAGAAGAAAGTTTACAATGAATGAGTGATGTGCTTTTTGGATATTTTTTATATGGGATATGTCATTTCATGATTTTTGGAAAGTTTGAATACATCTACAATTGTTTGAGCCCTTTGTTTATTTTTGTTTTTAAAAATAATTGTGATGGTAAACATGTAAGAACAAGTATCACAATTTCCTCCTTTTTCTAGTTGACTTAGGTTTCTGTTTCCAAGCTCAGGGATCTTTTTTATTTTTTCATTGGTCATATTGGTTGCAGCCATGTTTCTAATTGAAAATGTATGTAGCTATAAACTTTTAAACAGATCACTAGAAATAATTTTTTAACTGTTCAAAAGTACAGAAAAATGAATAAGAAAGTGAAAGTAAACTGGCAGTTGACAATTTTTTGTGATTTTTTGCATAACTGTTTCTCATTGCAGTAAAAAAAATCATACTGGTTTTTTTCGAATTTGTATCATTATATTAAATCATTAGTGTAAGAGTAGCAAAATTAGCATATTGTACATTGTCAAAATCTTTTCACAGTTAATTTTAAAAAAAAAAAATCTGACTTATTAAAAAAATGTATCTAATTCATTTTGTGTTTGCATATTGTAATCAATATTTAAGGCTTTTTTACCATATGTAATAAAGATCACTTTATATACAAATACACTAGCTGTGGCATTTCCCCCCACAAGATGTCATATTTTATTAAGTGCAGTGGACATGTTTTTGCAGTGGACATATTCTTTGAAAGGACTTAATATTTTTTCAGTTAGTGTAATGTTCCCCTTTTTTCTTCCAAGGCATAAGCTTGTGGTTAAGACCTGTAGAGGTCCCTACCTTTACATTTTTCAGATGCATATTCCTGAGGTTACAATCTTAGTAAATATTACTTGAACTATTTCAATAAATATTAAAGATAAAAATCTTTTTCAGTTTATTTGTATAAGTAATAATATTAAGGCTGTAACCTTAGCAACAAGCGTCTGAAAAATTCACCACTAAGGACCTCTGTAGATCTTGAAAACACATGCTACGCTATGAAGAAAAGAGAGAATCCTTCTTTACTTCGACCTACTTTTATATATAAATAGGTGAAGCAGAAGTGTTTTGATTTAAGAGTGTGAAGTTATTCCATACTTCATGTAATTTTTCATGTTTTCTAAAACCAAAAATACATTTATGTTAATAGTTTTATGCTGAATAAAATTTTCATTTATTTTTTTTAGTTCTATATTTTTATATACATGTAATAATGTTATGAAATTTTTTAAAATCAAGAAAATAGATTGTGTTATTTTTAACTTAGATTTAATAATTTTTGATCATATGAAGTTCATTATTATGAAACCACTTGTTTCTTTTTTCAAAATAATAATTATGATAACTAAATTACAATATAATGATCATTATTTTTGCTGCATGCAAAGCAATGTTTGTAAAAATTTAAACCCATAATACTGACTAAATACAATGTATAGTTTTTAATCTAATGTATACATTTGAAAATTTAATACAGTATTAATGGTTGTTGTATGATGATTTTGATTATTTATTATACTGAATGAATACTTTGGGGGGGGGGGGCTTTGTGATCATTAATGATAAAAATCTTTACTTTGGATGTATCATTAATGAAGAACTGATTGTCTTACAAAGTCACTGGATGATAATTAAATAAAATATTGTACTGTACATTCAGTAATTGTATTTTAAGTTTATAATCAAAATATTCTATATAGCACTAATATTGTGTACTATATTGGGTGTTATGAATAAACTTTGCATCATCAAATTTCAGGTATGATAGCTACTATTTTGCTTTTGAAGGACATTGTGTTTATAACTATCCCATAATGTCATTAGTTTCGGAATGGTTGCCATTTTAAAAAATGGCCCCAAATTTTTTTAAAATTATTTTTATGATTTATAGTTGAATAATCAATTGTAAATCAAAATAGTGGGTACAAATTAATGTTGATGGCTTTGTGAATCCCTGTCTAAAGAACAAGCACTAAATGGGTCATAGGTATATTTGAAAATTCTATTATTGAATTAATACTTTTAATAATTTTACTTTGTTTTGAATCTGCACTACTTTCCTTTTTCTTTTCAATAATTAATTTTATAATTAGTTCATAAAATCTTTTTTTTCTTTTTTTGTATACATTAACACTTGTTTGAGATAAAATGCTAAGACACTCTCATACACAATTACTAGAACAAATATTTATATGCTAAATGTCAGTGAAAATGCCATTATTTGTTATTGTTATATTTAATACTTGTATTTGATGCTTGTAACTGGTTTTACAATACTACAATACTCAATCTAATATATGGAAGGAAATTGCCTTAAACTGCATTGAGAACATGTTTCTCTCAAACAATTTTGCTTCACATTACTTAGACATTAATGATCTCAGCTGTCTTTATCATTGTCATAAACTTATGAACTACTGTTATTATGCCACTCTGAGCTTTCTTGATATTATTAGTTTGTCTTTTTATCATGATTGTTTCTGTACTTCTTGGACATTTGGATAATCTTCAGCAATTGAAAGATATGAATACTGACTCCAACATCATAATGGATAGAAAAATTCAGGCAGAGATCATAAGTATACAGTGCATCATAAACACCAGGAAAGTTTTTTCACTTTAAATACAACATGCAACTTAAAACTCAAAGGATATAGTAAAATAAAATGTTTGATTATGAGTCTTACATTTTTGGTTTTAAGTTCTGCTTCTTTGCAACAAAGAGACTAGTTTTGATAACACTGAACCTTTATCTAGGGTAGGTTCAGTGCAGAGATATACTACTCCATAAAGCATCATAAACAAATCAAACCCTTGCACTAATGACAAAACTCTCCTTCCACCATCATTACTGAATACAGCCAACATACATTGGCAGCTAAAAATCACTCCCAATCTATGCAAAGATGTTTCATCTTTGTTTATATTCATGCTGCTTATTGCTTAGTTTTTTCTTCATTTCTATATTAGAAACAAAACTATATCCTGCTTTTGGAGACTGGGGATCATAGTCAGAAATCTGTGATACTATTTATCTTGGTTGTTGCATGACTCACTTTCAGTTTTTCTTATTATGTGAGTTCCAGTTGGATTGGTTGAAATATCAGCCAATCTTCTTTATTTTTGTTTTTTTCATGGTGGCCCAGCTCCTTGCTTCACTTCATACCTTGGTGGTAGTTTTTTTGTGCTTTCCATAACTGATGGCATTCGTGTAAGAATCATTATTTCATCTGTATGCTGTTTTGATGGAGATTTAAATTCCTATTCTTTTTAATTCTGATACAGATTTTCTATTATCAAATGCATTTAACAGATCAATAACCTATTCAATAGTAAATACATCTGTATCAATCAGCATCCCCTCAATGTATCTTGAAAAGTTATGCCTCAATATTTATATGATTTGCAATTCTTACAATGAGTTGACTGTTAGGGCTCTGTAGTGCTCATCAGGTGGACACTTTTTTGGGTAGTCTTGTGTTTGATATTCTCCTGATATCCTTACTCCACTTGCAATTTAATATTGCCTGTTTAAATTCGGTAAACATTCTAGGCCAGATGAATAAGGAGTTCCACCAGGCCTATGATGTTCCTTGCAAATGACCACAGTCTATGGCCAGCTTTGCCTCTTTCATCATGGCATCCAAGATAAAATATCTTTCCATGCTACTTATATATTAAATGATTGTTTTTTGTTTAAAAAGATGCCAATTTTTAAAAAGTGGTTCATGATGCCAGTATAAAATTCAGTATTTGGGGATCCATATTTCTACTTCAATTTTCTTATTTATTTCCTCTTTTGTGATTGTCAGAGCTTTTTTTTCAATTTGGTCATCCTGTCCATCATTTTTTTTGTTGATCATCATCCACAATTTAGATTTGTTTTATTTGCTTACTGAAGTTACCTATTTCTTTTTGCACTAGCTCTAGATTTTTTTATTTTGTATGTCTACCAACTCTATTGTTTCTTATAGCTGGCTTATTTTGCTTTGTTCTTTTTGACCTATTTATGAATCTCCTCCATCCAATCATTCAAGCTTCATAATCTACTCTGTAATTTTTTTATAATTTCCTCTTTCAACTGCCTTGACTATTTTCAATGTCATTCATCTCATTTGCCATTTTTCTATTTGGCTTTTATTATCTACAGCTAAATTTTTCATTTGTTCCGTTAATCATATCATTAGATCGTTTGATTGGCTTGCTCTTTTGAAATTTCAGGTTTTTCTTCAGCTGTTTTTGGTCATTTATTACCACACATGGCTTCATAATTTCTGTTTGCTTTGCTAACAGTTCAGATATTTCTTCTGATTTTTGAGCTTGCATTGCCACTTTAACCCTGGTTATAATTTGTCAAACAAAATAGTAGTAATTTTTTTTATATATATAAATATCAATGATTATTAAATTTGCACTTCAACTACACATCAACTTTACATAGTTCCTTTGCATATCCAATCCTACTTTTCCCTAGCATATTTACTCTTGACCATCTGGATCTATCACACTATTTTAACTTTCTTCATATTGGCCTTTCTCACTATAGTAACCACTTCTTAATTCTTGCATTTCACTTTCATTTGTGCAACATAACGTTATTCCTCTTAGGGTTTGTGTTTATTCTCATATTTTCACCATATATGTAACAGAATGAACACAGGAGAGTTAATCATGACATATTGCAAAATATAACCAGATACCTTAACAACAACCTTGAAGAAAGTTCATTGGTCCATGTTACAGTAACAAATGTGACATCCCAAAGGTTTAATGGACTACTGATCTAACCATAATTTATGATGAGAAAACTGAAAAGTTTAAAGTTTATTGCTAATAATGCTAACTCAGTAATATTTTCTGCTCATCATTTATGAATATAACTTATAATGCCTAATGTGGCTAAAATGTTTATTAGTTTGGGCTGGTTATAATATTGAAGAATCATAATGGTGCCACTAGCGGAAAAGGTTTTTACTTTTGATTGAAAAGATGTCAGGTAAAAATGCTAATACTAAATGACATAATTTTAATTTGCAATTTCCATTTTTAATTGGTTATTTGTTTAATTCCATATATAAAATTTATCTACATAAATATATGAGCATTCTTATATTTTTAATATATATATACAATTCTTATGTTATATATAGAGTTAGTAAATAAGATCATAACAAACTTTGCAGAATACCCCAAATCTCAGACCAGTTTCTGCTACTGGCTTCCTCAGTGATTCTTATACAGTATATACAATTATGTATGAACAAAAGACAGAAAAAAATCTTTTAGGAATATTGTTGCTACTCGCAATAACATTGTTCTACATTAGATTAAATCATTACAACATACATCTTTCAATGCATTACATTTTCAGAAATACCAGAATTATAAACATGTGCTCTCTATAGTAAATGCTGATCAGTAAAAAAATATATAATTTATATATATCATTCATTAATACAATTACATAGTTTAAACGTGTGGCTGCAAATAAAATCGAAAATATATTAACATAAATTTCCAATTTCTGCAATCTTATGTATGAAGTATAGCAATCATAATAATGATTTTAAAGTTTTAAAAAATCTTGCCTAAAAAAAATAATTAGTGATCACTTACGTATTTATTGCTGGATTGTTGTTTTGAATGAATGCTAATTAAAAGTGCAGTACTTATAAACTAGGATTTTCTATTTCTTTCCTTTTCCTTTTATCTATCTATCAATCTGTCTATCTATCTATCTATCTATTTATCTATCTATCTATCTATCTATCTATCTATCTATCTATCTATCTATCTATCTATCTATCTATCTATCTATCTATCTATCTATCTATCTATCTATCTATCTATCTATCTATCTATCTATCTATCTATCTATCTATCTATCTATCTATCTATCTATCTATCTATCTATCTATCTATCTATCTATCTATCTATCTATCTATCTATCTATCTATCTATCTATCTATCTATCTATCTATCTATCTATCTATCTATCTATCTATCTATCTATCTATCTGTCTGTTTGCCTATCTGCCTGTCTATCTATCTATCCATCCATTTATCTATCAATTCATCTATTTATCTATCTATCTAACTACCTACTTACATATTTATTTATTTATTTAACTACCTATCTCCTATTCATCTCTCTATTTATTAGCTATATCTATATATTCATCTATATATCTGTCTATCTATCTATCTATCTATATATCTATCTACCTATCCATCTATTTGTCTACATATCTACCTATCTACTTACATATGTATTTATTTACCTAACTATCTATCTTCTATTCATCTCTGTACTTATTTTATTTATTTTTCTATATGAATATTCATTTATTTATACAGTATATTTTATTTATCTTTCATTTTATTTACCTATATAAAAAAATTATCTTATGGTTTTTTGCTTAAGAGTTCATAAAAATGTTCTAATATCAGAATAATAGAGTTAAGCCATGACCCATGGATCTTGAATTCCAAAATCTGCCACTTTACCATTGCACTAACTATCTATCTATTTATCAATGTATCTATCTATATTATGGCAAATATATTATATATTTTTATGCCATACAACTTTAACTATATAAAAAAATTATAACCAATGTGTTTTTTCCATATATCTGATAAGATTTATTCATTTTTGTGAAACAATATTATTTTTATTTAAGAATCCATAACATAATGATTACTGGTGACCTCATGTTGGCATATGGTCATATATACATTTTCATTGTTATAATAGCTCAGTTCAAGATTAGTGTACAAATGAGATTATAGTAATATAATGAATGACCAAGACTTAGAGACAATGAATAAAAAAATGTGCAAAGTTAAAAAAAGAAACAAAGGAATTTAATTAACAGATGAATAATAATAATATTTGATATCTGAATTGGCTATTTACAAGAATGTAAAAGAAGTTTATATATTTATTTATAAAATAAATAGCAGTTATTATTGGAGCTTCCTTGTGATCCCATACATTGATTTGAATACTAACCTTGATGACTTAAGCTTAATCTACGATGTTATTAAAATTCAAATGCGTTGAATGAGGACATTGATTTCAATGATAATTTTACAATGAGAAATTAATGTAAAGTTATATAATTATTATTTAATAAAGTAATATCATTTAAAAATAAACTATCAAATATACTGACAAAAATTAAATCACATAACCTTATCATTGTTTTAAGTAAAATATAAATTATTAATTATATACAACCAATTGTTCAGAAAAAAAAACCTCCAACAACTTGAATCTGCAAATGTCTGATCTTTGCAGGATTCTGATTGAATTATAGAAATACTTATAATATTTTCTTTTCTTCTTTCTCTTCTGGTTAAAAATAAAATTTTATCATGATGTATAGATAAATAGAAGACTGTATTTTGTATGTCATTGATAATGTTATTCATATTGTTGCTATGCCTATAATTTAGTAAATCTTTTTCATATTGTAGACTTTTTTGATGATTTTTCCATAATAATCTTAAATTTATTAAATGCACATTGATTACGTAGTAATATTTACTGAGGCTATAACCTCGATAATATGCGTGTAAAATGCGATAGTAGGGACCTCTTTTCTTTCATAGCGTAAGCTTGTGGTTAAAACACCTGTAGAGGTCCCTACTATCGCATTTTACATGCATATTATCGAGGTTATAGCCTCAGTAAATATTACATAATAATCTTAATAAAGATTTCCACTTTTTAAAGACAGCTTAGCATACAAAAACATCAATAGAAGTCAATTAAAATCTGGAGAACTTACATGTAATTGTTTAAAGATGTATTTTCAAGACACTCATTATTTATAAGACTTGTTTTCAAATGTTAAAATGTGTTGTTACTTTGATTTGGTGCTCTCTTAAAAGATTTCTTTCTTCGAATCTATACAATGAACATTTCAATTTTTCATTTTTTAAATTACACTTTTATTCTTTGCAATTAGCCTGCTTTTGACTGACTTTGACTCACTAATCTTTTTATATAAGCTTCTCATATACTCTAGTGAGGTTGCTTTAAAAAATAGTTGTTAGACTTGTTTTCGAATTTTTTGATAATGACATCATCTTTATTTTTTTTTAAATTCATACTTTATATAGAATGCTTTAAAATAACATCCTTGACTAACAAAACGTTTTATTAAAAAAAAAAACTATGATTAAAAGAAAACAAAGTCAACATTTTAACTTATTAATGGGGCTCATATTTTTTTAAATATACACATTCATAGAAAATAATCGTTAGTGTATTTATCAGAAATGGATGGCGTCAAAGTTGTGAGTGGAGGAAGTTTGACAATGGTAAATGAAAATGTAACAATTTACTCTAGATAAATACTTTGCATATAATAAAAGATATATATGAGAGATTGTGACCTGGGCCAACTGATGAGTGCTAGTTCAGCACGAAATGCATCTTGGGGGGTCACTTGTCTTTTATTATATCTTTATTTATATGTATTTAAAGAGAATGGGGAAGTATGAAGATGTTTATTATATCTATAAAGATATTACATACGGGACAGAGAAAGGTGAATAACTACGTGTGCATAAATTAAAAAAAACAACAGATATATTAATCTTTAACTGAAGTTTAAAGTTTATATTTGTGCTAGAAATAATCTCTAGTTTCGAAAATGATTAGTAATAATCATTAGTGTATTTATCAGAAATGGATGGCATCAAAGTTGTGAGTGGAGGAAGTTTGACAATGGTAAATGAAAATGTAACAAAATAAATTTGCTATTTAATTTTTTAATTGAAGTATAAAATGGTTAGAATAAATCAATCAAATAAAAATTTGAAAAAATGTTTATATAGCACAACTATATAATGCTATAATATTTTGTAATTCTGCATCCAAAATTGATATGCTATAAGACATTATTACGATGAGATTTTATATATATTAAAATGTTCATTGTTGAGAAATTCTTATAAAGTTGTTGTAATTGAGTATTCTGAAAAGGTAAAAATTAAAATTCATGACTTTTATAATTCATTGAGCATGCTTTCTTCAGACCCCTACCAAAATCATAGTTATATTAATTTAGTAGTTGAAAATTATGCCTATATATATATAATTTATTATGTAAATGAGGTTTAATATGTAAATGCAGCATTTAAATATTCCATATTTTCAAGAATGGAATGCATAAATCCTATCTCTTAATTGCATTTGTATCATTTGCCATTACCCAAGTCTCCTTTTCTTTTTCTATCATGTCTTTCAACATAAATGATCCTCACATTAGTGGAACTAAAAGTATGATCCATAACAAACTTACAATTAAGAAAATTGATTTATATTCATTATTCTATTTTGCTGTATTGTATAAGTATGCTGCATTTACATATCAATCCTCATTTACATAGTAAATTATACTGATATATAGGCATAATTTTCAACTGCTAAGTTAATACAGCACTATGATTCTAATAATGGTCTGCTGAAAGCATGCTCAGTACATTATAGTCTTCAATTTCAACTTTTATTTTTTTCTAATACTTGAATGCAGTGAGTTTATAAGAATTACATTAATAATTTAGAAAATGTTAAAACATTTAACAACAAAACAAGTTGGTGAGCACTTTCAATACTGAATAGGATCATAATCATAGCATAATATGACTAAAGGAAGTTGAGAATTAAATTTAAAGTCACTTTTAAATATTAAAAAATAGATCATAAAATTGAATTTTTAGGAGTAGATTTACATACTAATAATGGAACTGAAAGCTACAAATGCCATTTTTTTTAGAAATATGGGTGAGAGGGTCCTTTTTATTGAATGTGCTATCATCTTTAATTATTGACCACACCTCCTTTACCTTTCTCTTTCTATCTTCTCTCTTGGAACAAACAATTTCAGTTGTAGAGAAGTCAAAGTTGTGGCCTGACTGCAACTCATGATCCAAGAAAACAGAAGTGTATTCATTGCTTGTCTTGGCCCAGTTGTGAACAATTAAGATCTACATTTCAAAAGTCCCACATAAATTAAAAAATAGTTATATCCATATATACAATACCAGTTTTTGCTCATCTCCATTTTTAAATAAATTATTAACTAGAGAGGCTTCACATCAAATTGTATATAAAATTAATTGCAAAGATTTTAATTGCTCAAAGGCTTGCTATGGTGAAAATTGAACTAACTTATCTACAAGATTTGACCAGCATAATTATCTATATAACCAGGCCAAGAAAAACAATGAATACTCTTTTATTTTCTTTGATCATGAGATGCATTCAGGCTACAACTTTGACTTCTCTATGGGTAATATCATTTGTCATGAGATAGATGACAGAAAAAGAAAAGTGAAGGAGGTGTGGTCAATAGCTAAAGATGATAACCTATCAATAAGAGTGACTCTAGCATTCATCTTCCTAAAAATAGTAATTGTAGCTTCCAGTTTTGTCATTTGTATGTAAATCTACTCCTAAAAATTTAATTTTATGATAATCTATTTTTTAATATTCAAAAGTGTCTTTAAATTTAGATCTCAACTTCATCATATTATGTTATGATTATGATAGTATACAGTATTGAAAGCACTCAGCTTTAAATAAATGTTCTTTATCACCAATTCAACCCTGTTTTATTGCTAAATGTTTTAACATTTTCTAAATCATTACAATTATTGCAGAAAAACAGGACATTTTTTTTTTCACTTAAAAATTACATTAATTAAAAGAAAAGAGAATTAAATATTTAGAATTATTATTGAGAAATGTAGAATAATTTGTTGTAATTTTCAGATCATATAAAATATTAAAATACTGAAGATGCATGTTTTTAAAAAATGACATATGCCTTCAGTTGGGAAAAGATGTTTTTCTGTGAATGCTGCAGAGATAAAAATTGTTATGTAAATGAGAATTAAATTTATAATTGTTAGATAAATCAAATTAAAAACTCTAAATAAAAAGTAAAAATCAAACTTAAGATGAAAAGAATTGATTTATTAATCTGTTTAAATTAACTCTTACATATGATGGTAAATTTAATACTTCATTTTACTTGTTAATATATTTCAGTCTATTTAATATATCAATGATTTCCCTAAAATCTCTCGATGAGGATTGTCACATCTAAATAGGGTTTTGGTTTTGGAGAAAATTATGTGATTAACAAGCAAGCACTGAAGTGGATGAATAACTTTTGACTGAGTCACTTTTTGTCAGTGCTTATGTGAGAGCTAATCATCTCTCTATAGGTGCTCAGGTATACCCTATCTCACATAGATACCTTAAGCATCAAGGAGGATTGCATTTTGGCTTTGGTTTGTATACTAACATTTTAATTAATGAAAATGTTTTAATATTATAGTTATCCAATACATATCCAATGTTGTCTGTAGTTTTCTTTATATAAGAACTACATATTCTAATAAAAAGTATTCTTGCTGTATTTGTACTATTGGTATTATAGTCATTCTTTATTGATATTCATATACATGTATAATTCCTTTTTTCAGAAAACTTTTAATACAGAGAAGGAAGGTTCTTATGAATGATTACCTAGTCATAGAATAGATTTGAATTAATTTATGGTAAGATCAAGTATCTATCTATATGTGTGTGCTTTTTATATATAAAAATGTTAAGATAATATTTATAGTTTGTTTAGAAACAAAAATGTCAAAAAAAGAGACTTGTTCACCAGTTTTTGTTTTCAAGTATTTAATTTTACTGTGTAAGCTATCAATACATATCAAAAAGCCATTTTCTTTTTATTTTCTATGTGACAAAATAAATGTGTTATTAAAATATTTGAGCCAGTCGAAGATTTGTAGAAAACAGAATCTATAGTCTAATTCAAATTCCTTTAATAAAATATTTACAAAAGTATTACAGATCGGGTATCTCACTGGAATCTCAATCACGTGTTTGTAATGCTGATCATTATAAATAAAAAGATATCAACAAAGCAATGTTTGGCCAAAGCCATAATGTCTTCTAGTAAACTAGAACAGAAAGAAGCTATATCCAGAGCTTCATCGGGTGATATGATGATAAACAACAAGATGATAGAATCGGCTAAGAATATCACTCATCATAATTAATGACAGGAGTAGAGTGAATTAATCGTTTATTAAGAATTTCATAAATAGAATTTTTGATTGTATCCGATTTCTCAGATATTTTTACTAAGACCAGAATGTGTGATCCAAGGACCTTAAGATAAAAGAATTGAGTAAAAGTCTTTTTTGTACATTTTTATTAGACAATAGAAATTAGAGTTACCTTTCATAAAATATTTTTATTTTACGTATTATTATTATTAGTAAAACATTTTAAAATAAGAGCCTTAGTGGTATAATCTCTGTTTGTTTAAATATAAGCTTTATCGGTAAGTCTCGAATTATATTACCATAGATGATAAGATCCATAATAACTATATCATACACTTTGTTGGCAGGAAATATTTCTACAGATAAATGTAATTTAATATTTTTTTAAAACGAATTTTTCTCCTTTTTGTAATATAATTTTTAGGGGATGTTGATTCAAATGGAACGCTGCAAATTTCATTTCTAGCAAGGTCAGTCCTTAATAATCTGGATTGTCTGTGCATATATATAAAACTAAATAAAGTTTATTAAATTTTTGTAATTAAGTATAGTCAGACAATACTCATATAATTATCACCCTTCATTATTATTTTCACTCTAGAAAAATTTGTGTACAACATAAATATCTTTGAATGTTATTAAAAAATAATATATGCAAATGGTTGGATTATGCAGAAAAGGACCAATATAAAGACTGCAATAATCTACTCAGAGATGCACTGTTATAGTGAAGGCATATGTAATCTTCAGCAGAGTGTTGGCTTAATAATTAATTGTCATTATGAATCATTGTATATAAAAGTTATACTATATCTGGGTGTGTAAGAAACTATCGTTGATGGAAACATTCAGTTATATGGATTATATTAAATTATTGTGCATAAGTTCATTCTTACAGTCACTGATCAAAATGGAATTTAAAGATTACAAAATAATGCTAAATTTCTATTAAATGTCTTATTTGTATACATTAAAACTTGAGTTGTTTATTTAATGTGTCATAGTTTTATTTTAATAAAGTTATCGATGCTATCCTGCTGGTGTTGAATGAATACCTCATGGTATAGCAGAATGATGCAATCAACAGTTTTTTGTTTAGAAGAACTTGTACAAACAGTAGCAGAATGGTGCAGATATGACTGTAGCATAACTTTTGCAAGGATGTGGAATAAGCATTTATTTTTATAGCACTATGTCTTATAAATTGCAATACATTAAAGATCAGCCTTTCCAAGCTATTGTGCATTCTCTTTTTACGAGTGTTAATAATAAATGAATACTTTCATTCCCAACACAAGATATAGTATTTATAAAAGAATAAAATAAATCCACTTATTCTTTCCAACCCAGATGCTTATATATACTTATTTACATATGTTTAAGTTTCATATGAAAGTGACGTTTAGTAAATTCTAAATAATTTTGTCGACGTCATTCATTCAGACATCGTAAACAGTAATTTAAAATGAGTGGTCTATCCTCACGCTTTCATTTCCAGAACTTAAGATTTGTCCATATATAAGCATTTGGGTTGGAAAGAATAAATGGATTCATTTTATTCTTTCATAAATGCTAAATCTTGTGTTGGGAATGAAAGTATTCATTTATTATTAACACTCATAAAAAGCGCATGCACCATAGCTTGGAAAGGCTGATCTTTAAGGATGTGGAATAAAACAGTTTGATAACTGAAAAAACTGTGTAAACAATTATCATGGCATAATCAAATAACAATATTCCTGAATTTGGTATAATACTTTGCCTTGGAAAATTTATTTTGAACATGTCAAAAGATACTTGTTTATTAATATAATCAATGATGACAAAATTAAAGTGGCTATACTTTTGTTATTTTTTCAGAAAAAATATGTGGCAAAACAACCATGTGAACCCCAACACATGAGGAGTTATAGGGGATAAGTTAAATGTTTATTTTCATCCAGCAATAACTAAATAGGTAGGAAGCCTAAGATTTAGGACTTCCAAGAGAATTATTAAAATTATGATACTGCATGAAGAACAAGCATTAAATGAATGTAATTTTAACTCTGAGTTAGATGATATCCTATGGGATAAATTATTGTATGGAATGATGGATTATAAATTCAGGAAAATTTTATTAAATGAACCAAATCTTATTTATAATTATGCAATAGAAATATTGGAGGATATTTTGGAATTTCAAGATACTACATAAGACCCAAATAGCTGTAATAAAACAGAAGCTTATGGTCTGAGCTATAGGCACTCAAAATATGTTTCAATATAATGCTGCTGCAAAAGAAAAGGCCATGTGAAAAAGTACTGTAAATTATATTCATCATATTCTGTTATATGTTATTATCTCTGAACAAAAAAGTACTATAGAAATGGGTGATGTTGCTGGTTAATATTTGTTGATCACAGAAGGACATTGTAAAGTTAGTAAAAAAGTAAAATAAAGTTAATGCTCAGGAAAATGAACATGAACAAACACAGTAGTCATTAACATTAAGGAGAATAAAATACACTTATACTGCAAAGTAATTGTACCCATTAAAGTCCAATTCCAAATAAAATATCTATGAATGCATATAGGTAAGAGATACTTAAGTTCTGTTCTGGGTAGAAACTGGTTTAGACTATTTGCAATTTATATTAACATTATTAAGAGAGTACAGGTAAAAACAAAAGTCAGACGTAAGTTCTCATATTTGTTCTTGTCAGAATTAACTGAATTAAGAACACAGCTGGTTGATATTGGACTTATGAAGCATTCTTAACCAATAGTGAATAAACTGAGAAATGTCCCATTTGCTTTAAAATCCAAGATTGAAGAGACTATTAAGGATATGGTTAACAAAAACATTTTAGTCCTTGAATTGACCCTGGAGGAAAACTCATTATGTACTTATTGCTATTATGAAACTGGATGGCACCATTAATATATGCAGAGACTACCATGTTACAGTTACCAGATATGGTAACAATGGAGCTTATTCTCCCTCAAGTATGGGTTAAGTATAAGCATTGCTATAGAAGACATAGTTCTTCACAAAGATTAATTTAAAGTCTGCATTCAACCAAATACTTATTATGGATAGAACTGCAGAATTATTAACTATTAGTAGACATCAATGCACCAAAATATTGTATGGTAATGCAGTAGTACTTAACATATTTCAATCCAAGAAGATTAGTTTATTCCAAGAAAAGGGATGGGAATTATTCTTTATTAGGATGATATATTGATTACCAACAAAACAGAGCTCAGGTTAGAGATATGTTTATTAAAAGTTTGTTTAAAATTGGAGAAAATTGGAGCAAATGTTAATATTTTAAAATGTATTTGGGTTACCTCCAAGATAAAGTTATGAAATATACATCAAAAGAAAAATACTCTGAAAAAGTTATGGTGATAAAAATACCACAAGACTTAGTAATATCAAAGATTTAATGCATTATTAGGCTTATTCAAACTTTTTCTGAGTTTTCTTAAAGAAAAGTCATGTGTCATAACACCTTTGTAAGAATTACTGAGAAATGAAGATGAACTAAAGAGCGAAAACAAAAGACTCATTAGTGTCTAGACAACTCCTTGTATATTATCATAGTGACCAGGAAGTAATGATAAAAACCAATGCTTCAAAGGAATAGGAGCATCATCTCACACTTCTGTTTTGGAGAACTTCAATAGCCTATGTTTTGAGAATATTGAGAGATGTAAAAAATACAGTCAGTTTGACAAAAAATTTTGAATATTGTCTTCACTATTAGAAAATTTCATCAATATGCACCTGGATACAATTTTCAGATCTATACAATCATTGTTTATTATTAGGAATTTTCATCAATAATAAGATAATTCCTGAATATGCCAACAAAAATTTGATCCACTGGATATATGTATTAGCAGTTTATGATTATGAACTGATTTACAATCCAGTCAAGAAACTGGCCATACAGATGCCCTATTATATTTACCCGATACTTGCAAGTCTCAGCGTCAGTTTGCAGATATAAACTATATAGACTCTATGAATCATAAAACAGTGAAGGTTGCTAATGAACTAAAAATGACCACAGATACAAAATTTTGCAAAATCCCATAAAGTATGGATGACCAAAAAGTCACCAAAATAAGTAGGAGGGCCTGTAAGGAATATGTGTGAAAATAGTTGCATCTTCACATCCACACCATTATAAAAATAGATGCAAGTGCATAGTGTACTACATAAGAAGTATCCATGAGTAGTATGGATAAAATTCTGAGCAAGATTATATATATGGTGGCTTAATATGAGCCAAGATATGGAGCAGATACTGAAGAATTGTTCAGAAATGTCAATCTAACACTAATGTTCTCCCAAAAAGATTGGAATCCTGGCTGAAGTCTACAGAAACATGAAAAAGACTACAATTGAATTATGCCAAGCAATGAATGGCTACATTTTTTTAATTGCTATAGATTCAAAATCCAAATGTGCAGATTATAAATTTGTCAAAAATACCAGCATGGAATATATTATCAAGGCTTTAAAAGAAATCTTCATAAGCCAGGGAGATCCAGAAAACATTGTGACTGACAACAGAATTAGTTTTATATTGCAGATGTTTAAGTTCTTTTCCCTGTGTCCTAGCTCCCGGCGCGAACCCCAACCCCCCCCCCACCCCCCCTTTTTTGTTTGGGCGGCGCTCCCCCCCCCCAAAAACTAGCTGATTAGGTAATATGTCAGGTTTTTATACTATGTACTATCCCAAATCCAATGGTCTAGCCAAAAAGGATGTTCAACAGCTTAAATTGATATTTAATAAAATGATATACTAGAATATAAGTTCACAATATTTTTTTCCATATTTTACACCAGCATGCCAATGAAGACATTAGTAGCATTATTAATTCATTGAAAATTTAATACAGATCTGTCAAAGTTATTTCAGATAATAATGTAATTAGTGAAAACAATCTAGACCTTGAAAATTTTAAAGTTAGCAAATAAGTTTGAATAAGGGACATTAAAAAATACTTTCTTGGTTTGATAATAAAAATATTGGCTAAACAAATCAGGTTAATCCAACTGAGAAGTGAAAAACATTTAAAGAAACACATCAATCATTTACAACCTCACCAGAATAAGATGTCAAAAACAGATATTGTCCATGGAAAATCAGTAATAAAAAAATCTTATAAAGAAGAGAAATATGTTAATATATTCCAACTGTCCCAAATGAGGAAACATTCCCTGATAGCCGGACAGAGGAATAAGATCTTACTGAAAGAAGTACTCAATCACATGATCAACCAGTAGAAACAGTGGAGGATCTATCATTAGCAAAGCAATCAGATCAAGAAAAAACTTCTGATCAGGATGAAGATTAATGCCATCTTTGAGCCTGTTTAAGATTGTCAGAGACCCCAAAAGATTTTAAGACAATTTTCTGTAACATTACATATTATTTTCTAGAGTTAGGGAGTAGATTGTCTGAGCATATATATATATATATATAAAGTGTAAATAAAGTTTATTAAAATTATTGTGATTATGCACAGACAGTTTATGTAGAATTGTCACCTTTCATTATTACTTTCACTGTAGAAAAAATTTACATACAACATGAATATCTTTGAGTGTTAGTAAAATCTAATACATGCAAATGAGTTTATATTATGCAGGAAGAACTATTATAAAAACCTGCAATGATTTATTTAAAGATGTGCTGATATAGTGAATTAAGTGTAGTCGTCAACAGAGTTTTATGGAATCGATGTGTATACAAGTTATATCTATGTGTGAAAAAAACTATAGTTAATGGGAACACATAATTTTCGAACATCACATGATAACACAATTGTATGACCTATATTAAATTACTATGCATGTGAATAAGGTAATCCACCCATAAACGAACTTTAGAGATTATTTATATACATTATTGGCAAGTGAATAAACTTGTGATGTTAAGTTTAATGTATCTGTAGTCTTTATTTTAATAAAGTTATTAATTCTACTTGGCTGAAATTGAAAGAATACCCCCAGAATGCAGCAGAATCTATTTTATTGAAAGTTGTTTCAATATTGCAAATAATTTTCTGAAAAGAAATATGCAATAGCTATTAATGCAAGATTGAAAAGTTTTTTTCTACTATTGAACTCTCATTTTCAGACATATGTTAATAATAAATTACAAATCCTATAGGTTGGTGTGGAATTGTGTAGATTGATTCTTAGTAGGAGCGATTAATTCTCATTTTTGTTTACTAGTTATTAAAGTCGAATTTTTAATGTTTCTTTGGTTGGAGAGAAAATAAAAATTACCCTCTAATAAAAGGTATGTTATATTACTAAGAGATGTGCGTATATCAAGTAATGTTATCAATTAAGATAAGTTTATGGCTAGACTCTTTTATAAAAAGAAATAAAATAATCTTATTTATTCTTTTTATGATTACATCTATTCAAACATTTTTTGAATGAAAATTAATTTTACAATAATACAGAAATGATATCTCTGCCTGCTAAAAGTTAAATCATAAATCAATTTACTTTTCTTAATTCATCTTTTATTGAATAATCTGAGATGTTTTCAATATATGTATTAGTTTATTGAATTGTAAAATCTAATCATAAAAACGAAGATATCTATACACATTTTTAAATATTGTAGAATATGATTCGTTTTTCAATGTTTTGCTTTTATTTTTCATAACAAAATTATTTGAAATATTATTGAATTATTAATTGTTTTTCGTGTTTTTTTTCTTCTATGTGTCAAAGCATCGACCAGGAAGCGAACCCGGGACAATTGCTTGTAAGATAGCTGTGCTGACCACTCGGCCACCAACACTTGACCATTGTGTGCTATATATTTTAATATTACAATATTCATATTAATAGATTTTAAAGTAAATTTATTAAAAGTTACTGATAAATTGCAAGCTAAAGAAATCGTAATTTACAAGGTTTTACAATTTCTTCCAAATTGTTTTTTTTTTATTTGAATAGAAAAAAAATTAGACTCAAAAATAACTATTTAACATTTTCAATTTGCTGATGACATTAGTAAATGTGAAACAACATCAAATGAATAACAATGAAAATTTTGAGAACTGAATTTATCCAATTTGATAATCTAATACATTTTAGCAAACCAAGGTTGGTGAATTAGTTCTGTGATATATATAAAGAAAGTATTTGAATTTAATTTGTTGGTGCCAGCAAAAATAATCAAATGAAAAACTAGAAATAAAAATGATTGAAATATACATAAGTAACTTATATATAGTGTCATTAAGAAGGAAGGCCACGTGAAGGTTAAAATAAAAATAAAATAAAACAAAAGCTCAATTATTGTCAAAAGCGTTGGTGGCCCAGCGGTTAGCATAGCTGCCTTCCAAGCAGCCGGCCCGGGTTCGCTTCCCGGTAAACGCTTTGACATATATAAAAAAAAGCTCTATTATTATTGTTGTTATTTAAAAGATTTATTTAAATATAGTTAATAAAGAGTCATAATTTGTATTGGCTATGTGTATGTGTGTGTGCATACAATAATAAATAAATAAGAAAATAAAATTACACACATCAATATTAAAATATTTTATATAAAATTAATAGTGTGATTAGTTAACATTTAAAATAAATAATAGGAAAAAGTAACATTTATTTTTGTGAATCATTAGTAATTATTATTACAGGTTATAAAATATTATTCTTTGCAATTTTATTTATGTAAATTAGTATAATTAAAAGAAGGCTAGACAGAATGCAAGAAAATCAATGAAAAGCTTTGGTAAAAGTGAAATTTTTGAATACAATAGGAAACAAAGTAAACATTGAACCCAATGACATGTATTTTCAAATTTCCTGATTTAAAAACTGAACTGTGAAATATTTAAAATAAATTAGAAATCAAAGACATGGATTTCTAAGAAAATAAGATCAAATGAAGGTTTTATACTTCATTTGCTAATACATTTTCCCAAGAACTTCTATGAAATACATGGTACAAAAAACATAGTATGAAAACATAGCATGGAATAAGTTAATTATATAATACAAATCTCTCTTCAAAATTAATGGATATCTCATAACTTATAATATTTGTTAGTCAACTAGGAAGCAAACAAGATATGAAAAAATTATTGTTCAAAAACACAGTCAGATATTTAAAGCTAATGGATGATAATATTTCCACTCTATTATCACATCACCAACTTTGATATGGATTATATTATTCAGATTAAATGAATATTAAATGGTAATATTTTTTTTAAAAAAGGCATTTCATTCTATAACCATTTCTTTAGTGATTAAAATATATGATCTTCAAGATATAGACCCATAATATTGTTATATTCTGAATAATATTTATAAAAAGGCAACAGCAACAATTAGATTACATAAGGATACTAGGAAGGTTAACATTGAAAAGGATGTAAGACAGGGTAATGCCATATCTCCAAAACATTTTACAGCAGTGCTGCAAGGAGTATTTTGTGGATTAAAATGGGAAGCTAAAAGAGTAAAAGTAAATGGAGATTATTTAAGTCATGTAGATTTTGCAGATGTACTATTAGTTTTTGCAAATAATGCTTCAGAGCTTCAGGAAATGCTGCAAAAGTTTTCAAATGAAAGTAAGAAAGTAGGACTAAAAGTAAATGTTAAAAAGACTAAATTAATGTTCAATGGAATTTCTCAAAAAATGAAAATAAAGATTAATTATGATGAGTTAGATAAGTTAGCAACTACAAATACTTTGGTCAGATTACTACAACAGATGGAAACAATGGATTAAATTAGTCATAGAATTAAACTTGGCTGAAGTGATTTTGAAAGAAATAACCAAATATTAAAAGGACATATGCTCATGTGTTTGAAAATCAAGGTTTTTAATAAATATGTGGTACTAGTTTTTACCTACAGATCTGAGACTTGGGCACTTAACAAAAAAGCAACACAAAGACTTCAGACCACTCAAAGAAGTATGGAGAGAGCATGTTATGATAACAAGAATAGATCAAAAATTCAATAAATAAGTGGGAGAAGAAACAGGTATTACTGACATTATTGAAAGAATTGAAAAACTGAAGTGGAATTGGGTTGGACATATTGCTTCATTTTGAATAATTTTATCATTCTGATATTATTTATTTATGGTAATACTTTAAAATAAACTATAATTAATCATCTTACATAATATCCAGGCATTTTTGAATGTAGTAAACCCAGGCCATCAGTTGATAAAAAATTGGAGCTGGTTCCTTAAAAATTTATCCCTCCAAGGTAGTATTATTTCAAGTAGTATGACAGAAAAATTATCCACAAGAATATTAGCAAATCTTCGTGATGTTTATTTCACTTATTCTAATATTTTTAGAGAGTTATTCGATTTTTTTAAACTTTTTTTTTTTATATCTTCTTCCTTGGAATTCTCTTGTCCAAGCTCTCTCACGCCCTCTTTTTTTATTATTATGAATTTGGAAACATGCCAGAATTTTCTTTCTTATAAAATGTTAACAATAGAATATTGGAACTGAAGAAAACAAAAAAAATATTAAATATTAATTTACAAATGTTACTCAATAATATACAGATAATCTTTACCATTTTAAATATAAGATTATAAACAATACATAATTAATAAAATATATATAAAAAAATCATTCTAATCAATTATATATGTGTGTATCTGTTTTGCTTTGCATATAAATTTTACCACTACAACTTGGACATTATAAGTAATTGTATAAAAGATGAACAAAGTGTAAGATGATGTAAAATGAACATACACCCACATATACAAGTTAAATCTTGGATTGGAGTAGATAATAAGTTAAAAAAACAATGAATAACTCCTGCTATAGCTTTCCTATTAATTTTGCTCTCATACTAACATCCCTGATGTTGTCCATCCTCCTCCTCCACTACTGGACATATATAACTTAAAATTTTATCAACTGGTATACCCAATTAAAGTTTTAATTTTATTTTAAACTTAATTTTAAATAGTAAATTATATCACAATTCTTTTTTTTTTTAATAAAAAATAAAAATAGCTATCTCTAACCATTACTGGAACAAATGTGAACTTCCCACATTTCTTCCTGGTGCCAACCTGGAAGGTCACAGTATATATATATTGTAAACATATGGGTTTCATAGTAGTGTGTGTGCACAAATAGACATAAAGTTAAAAGGAAAAGTAGAAATAAATTCAGTCAAATTTTTTTGTAGATATTTTCTACATTCCATTGAAATAATAACACAAAAAAAGTAAATAAGTTTGAATGTTTAAGGCTGGAAAGACATTTGTTGTCATGCAGTTAAGCTAATATTTGTTTGGACAATTCTCAAATTGCACCCCTCTGTTTACTATAGGGATTCTTAGGCAAATTTGTCTATGTGTATAACTCAACCTATATGCCTATATAATAAAGCTAAAACAAACATAGACACTCACTCAATATTTTTGATAATTTCTTTATAACTGGTCATCCCTTTGTTCCTTCATCTATCAACATTGTGTGCACTGAATACACACATTAAATGAAAAATTAAAGAGGCATGTCATACCTCAGGTGCCAAAAACTCTAGCAATAGAAAAGAATCATGCATACCCCTTCTAAGAGATGGTCTATTCTCCTAAACTAATTTCCATATTTATTAAATTTCATGTAAATTAGCAATAGCATATATATACACCAACTCTCACCTCCAAACTTATTCTACATCTATGACTTGTAATAGTTGCAAGTGGCAAAGCACACACTTTTTAAAAAAACGTATTTTATGAAAGCTTTTTTTTATATGTTCTTCATATATCTATGATTACATTTTAGTCTAAGTTAAAGCTTATAATTTTATAGTTGTTGTTGTTGTTGTTATTATTATTATTATTATTATTATTATTATTATTAGCATCACTATCACCACCAACGACATAATCATCATTATCATCTTTTAAATGACTTTATTATAGTTTGAAAAAAGGCTACAGTTCTATTTGGACTATTTGTGGTAATGTAGAAAAAACTAGGTGATGTATAAGTGAAACAGTACAATTCAGATTTCAGGTATTGAAAAGAACTACAGGTGATTTACAGAGATCATTATTTACATCTATAATTAAGGGTAACAGATTGGCCTTTTGCATTTTACAAAAAGTAATGAATACTTATATAAGGCCAAAATCTCAGTACATGTGCCTTGAGTGCTTAATTTTAGCAAGAGAGACCTCTACAAATCATAATGCAAGATTCAACGTACAAAATATATCTTTGTTGTTGTTTTTGGAGATAGCTAAATCATGTTACAGGCTTGATTATTATTATTATTATTATTATTATTATTATTATTATTATTATTATTATTATTATTATTATTATTATTATTATTATTATTATTATTATTATTATTATTATTATGATGATGATGATGATGATGATGATGATGATGATGATATAGTTTTAAAAATGTCAGTTTTTTGGACTAGATGGTATAACATCTAATATGCTTAAAGAAAATGTATTTTTGCCTGTTTTGGTTCATTTACTTAATTTATCTTTGTAGTCTGGATCATTTCCAGAATGTTTGAAAGTTAATGTTATTACTTCAGTTTATAAAAAGAGTTATTCTACTCTTATGGTTAATTATAGGCCAATTGCCATTATTTCTGTTTTTTCTAAATTATTGGCAATGATTGTTAAGGATCAAATGTTGTCATTTCTTTTAAAAATAAAATTTTATCTGACTATCAATATGGTTTTCTTCCTGGCAGAAGTACATTAGATGCTTTAAAACATCATGTTCAGTATTTAACATCTTCATTGGATCAGGAACTTAAAACATTAGCTATTTTTCTTGATTTATCTGAAGCATTTGATTCTGTTAATCATAATATTTTGATTAAGTGTTGCTACTTGTATGGTTTTTGTGGTTCTATTGGTAGTTGGTTGGAGAGTTATTTAAATGATAGGAAACAGTTTATTAATATTTATGGTATTGTCAGTGATGTGGTCTTGATTAATTGTGGAGTTCCGCAAGGTTCAGTACTTGGTCCTCTATTGTTTTTAATTTATATTAATGATTTATTTTCACTGAAATTACATTCTAAGATTTTTGGTTTTGCTGATGATATTGCTTTTTCTTTTTGAAAAATTAGTGAATGAGGGTTTGGACTCAGTTGGTAAATGGCTGTCATATAATTCATTGTTGGTCAATTTAGATAAAACAAAAGGTATTATTTTTTTCTTAAAAGTGTACTTTTTTCTCTCTTAAGATTAAAATTTGCTGTAAGTATATTTTGCATTTTAATAGTATATGTACTTGTGAGAATATTCCTTTGGTAGATAATTATTGTTATTTGGGAAGATATATTGATTCCAGCATTGCCTGTTATCAGAGTATTTTATCTTATAATATCATTATTTGGGGTAATGCTTCTCCATATATTTTATCTTCTTTGCATGTTTTGCAAAATTATACTTTGCACATTATCTTTGATAGATCTTGTTCCTCTTCTGTTAGAGGTATTTATATTGCATTTGGTTTATTTGATGTAAATCACTTATATCAACATAGAGTTATTTTTGATATTTTTTGTGCTAAACTTTTTCTGAATTCTAGAGTTTATGTTCTAAATACTCGTCTTTCTAATAAATTTCAATTACCTTTACCAAATTTTTTTAAGGAATCTAGCAGAAGACAATATGTTTATTCTGGGTCAAAGTTATTTAATAAATTTATATATGAATGTTCTTTCAAAAAATATTTATGTCAATGGTTGCTGAGTATGTATTAATTTTAGCATTTATTTAATTAATTTTATTTATTTTTTTAAACTGTTCTTTTCTAT
Source organism: Epiperipatus broadwayi (assembly GCA_028023455.1). Taxonomy (NCBI): domain Eukaryota; kingdom Metazoa; phylum Onychophora; class Udeonychophora; order Euonychophora; family Peripatidae; genus Epiperipatus; species Epiperipatus broadwayi. The sequence continues at coordinate 13,335,232 of JAQFVV010000004.1, forward strand.
TTTGAGTTTTTGATTGTATTTTTATTTTATTTGTTATTTTTACATGTAAATTCCACACACAAGATTTTTCCTGTTTGGAGTTTTTAAATAATTGTTTTGTACTTTGTTTTAATTCATAGAATAAATTGAATTGAAATTATTATTATTATCATCATCATCATCATCATCATCATCATTATTATTATTATTATCGATGCTGTCATTATAAGTATAAACAGATTGATATGTGAAGAATAAAAAGAATGATAAATAGATAGAAATATTTGATGAATAGATAGATATATAACTAGAACTCTATTTATAGAGCACATATCTAATGTGTCTATCTGTCTATATGTGTGTTTGTCTGATTGATAGTATTTGTCTATCTATTAATATATTTATTTACCCACCTATATATTTACCTGTATATCCACTAATCTACTTATACCTTTTTCTATTTATTCACCCATTCACCATCTCAACTATTTATATATCTTCCTATTCACATCCATCTATCTATTTACCTGAAAATATATCTGTCATTCTGTCTGTTTCTATCTAGCTCCGTCTATCTATACATACATTTATTTTTGTTTTCTATCTATCTATCTATCTATCTATCTATCTATCTATCTATCTATCTATCTATCTATCTATCTATCTATCTATCTATCTATCTATCTATCTATCTATCTATCTATCTATCTATCTATCTATCTATCTATCTATCTATCTATCTATCTATCTATCTATCTATCTATCTATCTATCTATCTATTAATCTATCTATCTATCTATCTATGCGCTTATCTATATATTATTTAATTTATCTATATTTTTTATTTATTTATCTACTTGTACCTATCTATTTATTTATTTATCTAACTTTCTGTTTATGAATTTGTGTTAGTATCTCAGCCTATATGACCAACTATCTGCAAGTCAGACCATCAATTTTAAATCTTTCTGCATGTTTGTATATTTTAATATTGCTAAATATTTTAACTCATTAAATATTTGATTAATAAAAAATAAATTAAAAAATGAAAATTATTTTTCTTTGTACAAGCAAATCTAAATGTCAAAATGTTTCTATGACTTTTCGTAATCTTTTTCTTAAAAAAATATTATAAATTATTCAAACGCAATTTATTTTTTTTATTTAGTTTGATCTTAAATACTATTATTCTTTTTTTTTTATTCCTCCCATTATTTTTTTTCTTCACATTTTTTTAATTAAAAATTCTGCACACCATTTTCTATTTTTTTCTTTCGCTCTAAAAAAATATAATTAGTTAAATAGTAACAGCTACTGAACATTACTTATTTTAAAACCGTCACAAAAGTTTATTTATTTACATTTGATGCTATTGGTTTTATATCTATAATTTTAGGCAATTCATTTTCATTTTATTATATATGTATTTTTAGTATTTTTTTTCAGCAAATAAATTAATTATTAAGTATGATAGATATGAATTTGTCAGAATTGATTTAATATTAAATATACTGTTTATTTTTTACGTTATGTCTTGTTTTAAGTTTGACATTACTATGTATTATTCACTCTACAACCATTGGCGTATATTTATCGTGTTACAAGCAGAAGCGTAGCCACATTTTAGAAGTTATAAAGATGATGCATACTGGACAAGTTCTTTAAATTTATTATATATTGTTAATTGTAATAAAAATGAAATAATAAAAACATATGTCATTTGAGCACAGACTTTCAGATGACCCACCACACTTCACTCCATCTCATAACACTGATACACTTGAATACATATATGTCGAAAAGATAAATAATCACCAATAAATGTATTTCATGCTAAACCAGCAATCATCAGTTGGTCCAGATTATCATCTCTACACATATATGCAATAAGTGCTCAGATATATATTAAGATAGCCAATCTTCGTACTTTAATGGACTGGCTTCAATCCACTCCACCCTCCAACTCTTGGTTGAAGAGAAATCTGCTTGTATCAGTGAAGTGAAACTGTTGGTAGTGTTTTAGAATTTATTTTCTTGGCTAGTCTGGTTAAGTTGTGAATTTGGGATAATTTTGATTATTTATTGACTAGTTCAGGTTTATGCTGTTATTATATATATATATATAGTTTGCAAACAAGCTCTTAACTTCCTATCCAGCTATCTAACTTAAATAGCCATATGGGACTGAACCAAATTCAGATACACCATATATTAATAACTTTAGCAATATAAAATCACCAAAGCCTTAATAGCAAAAAATAAAATTACAAAGAAGTAAAGTCATATGTCACATGACCTAATTTAACAAGCTTGCATTACAAATGTTATATATAGAGCTCACAAGTAAACTCTTAACAAGCTTTACAAAATATTCCCAACCTTAGACTCTTTCTGCTACTGGCTTCCTCATTGAGGTGCTAAGATATATATATATATAGTAACCATCAACATTAATCAAGCTTAATACCTTGATGTCGGAGAACTACTATAATCAGACCCACCTTACTATAACCTAATAGACTGAAGGGACATACCAATGCCTACCACATTGGTGCCAAGAACTGTAATATAATTCTTTATAACTAATGGCTTTAATCATTGGGCAGCCAAGAACTGTACCCATCGATCTAACTGAATGCTCCCATCATTGTGGTGCCAAGAACTATAACCAAAAGCATATCATGCCATCTATATTATGCACCAAAGACTATAACCGAAATCTGGAGCAAATTACCACAAAGAAAACTAATGATATAACATAAAATTGTTATGATCTAATCTGGTCACAGCCAGGGTTGTACCGTGAAGACCTATCATAGTAGTATGTGAAAATACATTAGACAAAATATAAGTATGCAATTTTATTATCCTTCAAACCTTAATTTGCGATTTTTCATCGCATGATACCTTATGGCCGACCATGGTCAAGATGGTATAATTTGTGGAACTACTAAAGATTATGAATTTTAAAATTACATATATGATTTTTAATACAAATGCTAGTCTAGGTAAGAGCTTTGCAATAATAAATAAGCATGGAATACTTGGGTTCTTTTCTATAATTTAATAAATATCAATGAGACTCTTGTTATACTGATGAATGACAATTAAAACATTAAGTAAATACATTTAATCATGTCATTATCTGGTAAATCTGTTTATAAGTTTATAAAATCAATCAATTTTGTATCATGTACTCGAATCAACTACGCAAAGCTTAAATGATGGAAAAGGTAAATGGGATTTTATTGTATCTTACACATCATAAACTACCAAGAACAAAAAGCATTCAAATGTTTTTCTCAAAATATTACTAAACTCTTATATCATGCTGACAATAGTATGTACTTCAATGTATGATCTATTCAAGATATATGATTTCTGATTTTATGAATGACAAATAGCAACGGCACAGTAAGTTTAATTATAAATCAATATTTATTTACAATTTTTATGACTAATAAGTAATTGATGTTTAATGTAATAACGAAATACATAAATAATCAAATAAAATAAATGAATAAATTATAATTCCATTGGCTTCCTTCAATAACATATCATAGGCACAGTTTTATAAAGCCTAATCATACATTATATTACAATTTGATATAATTGATGTCTTGAGGAAATTATACAAAAATTCAGCATCAAATCATGAAATATCCAATGTGTCAGTTCCAGAACCAATAAACCTATACTGTAGACCTATAATAATGTAATAAATAATATTATATTTGTAGGATTCAGCTATAATGCTAACGCTAAATAAAAATGAAAATTTAAACTTCAATTCAGATAAAATATTAATTAACAAACAGTTAATTATTATGAGGTAACTTAGATAGAATGTCCTGCTACACTTTATGATCTAACTTATAAATTATGCTTATAAATGGAAGAAGATGATTTTAGCAGAATAACCAAAATACTTTGCCCAAACTTATATTTATAAAGTAAAATCATATTCCTGTGGATGCATTCATCTACACATAGGAATTATATAACACTGAGTGCCTTGTGGAATTATACCCCATCATAAAGCAATAAATATAATTACACAATTCCACGGATTAACCACCAGCGCAGGAATGAGTGTAAAAATACATAAAGTGGCAATTAATTAATCTGCGGATTAACCACCACCACAGATTAATGCCTTTTAACATTATAAAGCAATATTACTATTTACTTCATATTTAAAGTGCAAAAATCATCCTCCTCAGTTATTCTGACCATTCAGAAAACACTAACATTTTAGCAGATGTGGGTTCATGCATAATAAAAAGTGTTTCACTAATCAGGACAACTAATATATTAAATTATCTTGCTTAAAATAAAAACATAGCAACAATGTAATATAAGTGACATTAGTATAGGAATAGAACTCTGGAAAGACACAAGACACTTCATGAGAGGTTGACACATATCATAAATTCATTAGTAATTTTCAAGCTTTTTCGCAAGAGCTATTCCCTTGAATAAGTATTTTATTCAATCCCATTAATTTAATTTAAACCTAATGAAATATAACTCATGAACTTTGCATACAAGTTCATATAACAACAAAATTAAATTAATTCATTCTTACTTAAATACATGAATTCTAGCAGGTGTGCGTGTGACAAATTAAATTGTACAGCATTTTATAATAATAAATATTATCCATGAAATCCATGTAAAAATGTCTTGAACAATAAATACACAAAGTGATAATTATAATTGTAGTTGAATTCCATAAATGTAATTATATCTATTTGTCTTAGTTATTATCAGCACTTTTAAATTAATGATTTTACGTGGCTCCATAAATATAAAACAATTCCAAAAACATGACATGCAGAGTTTAAATGAAAATGTTCTTCATAAGTTATTAAATTCTACATTTCTATATAAAAACTATTCCAAGTTTATAACATCCAGGCTAATATTTATTTATCCACATTTAAATTTAGGGATACTAATTAGAGCAAATAATTTAATAATTCCAAATTAACGATAAAAATTAGAAAGTAGTTTTAGTTAATTATTTGAAGACTGTTTCCATTATTCAAATAGTAAAGAATTAAATAGCAAATACATTACTGGCAGTAAGTAGTTAAATAAATTAATCAATGCTATATTATATTAAATTATAAACAGAAATATTAAACCATGTTAATAACTTTAACATTTAACTTTGATTTTAAACTTCTTCTTTTTTAAAAAGAAAGTTTTCATATCTAAAAAACTTCTGTATTTAAAACATCTATTTAGTGTTACCAAATTGTAGAATAATAAAATATTCCAAACATACCGAGATTTTGCAATTAATTCTGCTTTTAAATTTGAAAGCTCCGACATATTTTTAAATGTAAATATTGAAAAATTATTAGCGATTTGATCCACTTGGCTAGCTGAATTGAACAGATTTTTAAATTTAGCACTTCATTCTATTATTAAATACCACCATTTTATGTTTACATTTGTAGAAAACTTTTTGGTAAATCCGTTTACTTATTAATTATTTTTAAAAAATAAGCTTATCATATTTTGCATACATTTTATTCTTACACCATTTTCTTTTTCTGTAACAGCAACCTTATCGCAGATGATCTCTTTAATAGCGCTCTTTCTTTTTTTACATTGAAACGCATACATAATTACTGTATTTTTATCTAATAATTAAAAATTAGTTAAACAAATGGTTTTTTAAATCAATGAAAATAATCTCTAATACTATTTTAAACAAATAAAAATTATTATTATTTTCAATCACATTTTACTAAATTTAATATGTGTTGTCAATTTCTAAAAAGTTAAACATATTTTGATACAAATCAGTGGATGGAAAGAAGCAATTCAAATACATTAAAATAACACAGACAATAAGTAAGGCAAAATATTACTTATTCTCTCTAATAAATTATCTTGAACCTTCAAATGCAAACCAAGGCAATCGAATCACCAAAAAAAAAAAAAAGACAGAGAAATTTTTATACCAGTTATATCGATCTTTATATTTTATACTAAAATATAAGGTTACAATATATATATATTCTAAGTATTTACATGATTGAGATGCACCAGATATTTTGCAAAATGTAATAGTGATATTTTTATTTAAGAAATGTGAAAAAAAATATTAGACATTACAAACTCTTATATGATTGTTGTCAGTTCTATACAGATTGTTTACTATAATAATTATAATTTGTTTATAGCAAACTTTGGATTCAAATGAATCAAAAACAGAAACTGGGTTTAAAACTGGGTTTAATACAGTAAATCGCATCCAAGTATTAAGATAACTTATATAAGAATCAGTGAGTATGAATTGCTATTTTACTTGTTATTCATATATTACGAAAGGACATTTGATTCTATTATCATTTAACACTGATTACACCATAAAGATTATGGACTCAAGCTATTGTCATACTCTGAATAATATTTATAAAAATGTAACAGCAGTTATTATATGCTAACATTAAGAACATTATGATATGGTTATATAACGGAGTAATTTCATATCATCTAAATTTTTACTGCAATTTTATATGTATTTTCGGAATCAAAAAGAGAAGCTAAGTTTGTAAAAATAATAGAGATTATTTAAATCACTTAGATTTTAAAATGGTGGGATTGTTTTTCCAAATAAAGCTTTAGAGTTTCCTGAAATGTTTAAAGTATCATCAGATATGCATTGGTGGTCAAGAGGTCAGCGCGATTGCTTTGCACTTGCAGGCAGTTGTCCGGGTTGCGGGTTCGTGTCCCGGCGATGCTATGACACTTAAAAAAAAAAAAAAGCAAAGCAAAAAGTAGGAATAAAGATAAATGCTCAATAGACTAAAATAATATACAATGGTCATTAATATTCATTAGTTAAAAATTAGTAACTACAAATGTTTCTGTCAGACTATTAATAGGAATAGAAACATAATAAATGAAATTAATCATAGAATTGAATTTGAATGAAATATTTTTGCTCAAAATAACTTTATTATTTAAAAAGAATATGTTTAAGTGTTTTAAAAAAAGGTTTTTTTAATTGATACATTTTAAGAGTTCTATATTTGGAGACTTAACAGAAGAGGATGACTAAAACTTCAAACCATATAATGAACTATAGCAAAAAGTATGTTAAAAATAACAGGAAGAGAGATAAAGAGAAATACATGGGTAACAGAATGGACACGTATTACTGACATCATTAAAATGATTTAGAAGTTAAAGTAGAACTGGTTAGAATATTTTGAAAGATAAATATCCCTAGATGAACAATGGGTCCCAAGTAATTGTAAAAAGATCTAGAAAAATCCCACATGTCAAATAGCTTTGCTGGAGTGATATAGAAAAGAAATATTATGGTTCAGAAAAATAAATTTAAAGACAACTTGGGTCAAGTCTGGCTTGATAATATTTGAAAATGATGATATATATATTATTCATATATTGTCAGTAAATATTGAGGGAGAAAACTTAGTAAACATAAATAGAAATTGCATTAAATTATGTAAACTTATGTATATAATTGTCTGCATTATACTTAATAAATTAAGATTTGTCCCATTTAAATCTGTTGTCTTTATGTTAAAAGCATCATTATCTTTAGATAACTTTATTCAACTCTTTTATAGGAGTTCCAAGTAGTGGCGAATGTATGCTTAATTTTTATTTCATTATATGTGTTAGAAAAAAAAAAGTGTTTCCGTAAACGTTTTACAAGACAAGCTTTCATTTTTCTAAAAATAAATTATTTTGACTTTACCTGTCAAAAGTAATCCTATGTCAAACATAATCTCTGTTTTCTATTTTAACTACAAAAGCAATTATGTGATTAAAAATTTGATATTCATATATTATATTCTGGATAATTACGTTAAAATAAGTCTTTCTTAATATTTGATTTAAACACTTATGAAAGCATTGTTAAAGTGTAAGCGTCATATATTTCTTTCTTCAAACATCATAAAATAATCTTTTATTATCTTCATCATCATAATAATTTATTATTAATACATATAAATCAAAGATCAATCTCTTAATTCACATTTTTTGAAAGATAGCAGGAGACAAAAAGATTTTGATAATGTTGCTAGAAAAACAGTAAAGCTGACATTTCTTAAAAGAAAAATTTTAAGGAGTTATTGGAGATGATAGCATAAGTTGATTTTTAAAATACAGTTATATAATAAGCCTGTGTGTTTCAGTTATTACATAGTAAAGATGTCTGCCCATCCCTTGTATATGTATTAAATGGATTATGTCCTGTACATGAGGGGTTAGATTGACCTTAGGTCAACATGGGTGTGACAAGAATCTTGGCCTCAGGATGGCCTTTGAGCATTCCATCATCAGATTTTCAATTGGATGGACGGTTGAAGAGTTGGAGTGTAGAGTAGATTGAAGCCTGTCCATTAAAGTATGAGGTTTGGCTACCTTAATATATATCTGAGCACTTGTAGCATATATGTGTGGAGATGGTAATCTGGACCAACTGATGATTGCTGGTTTAGCATGAAATACTATATTGGTGATTATTTATCTTTTCAACATATATGTGTTCAAGTGTATCAGTGTTATGAGATAGTGTGGAGAATGGTTGGTCGTGTGAAAGTCTGTGCTCATATACCCTATATATTACATATATAGACACAGGTATATAATGAGCCTGTGTGTTTCAGTTAATACTGTAATTTGTTTTAGAACTAGATAATATAGAAGAGCTTAAGGACAATATTCCCTACTCTTAGTTTGTTGACTTGAATTTATTAAATATAGTATTATCCTTATAATATTAAAATTATTAAAAAGTCTTTCTAGCAGAATTAAAATTTAAATTATATATATATTAAAAAGATATGTATCGTTAAAAATTTTGTTATTATTGTCATTATTTATTTATTTTGCATATATAAGTAAGGACCAAGAGTATTAATGTATAACAAGAATAAAAAAACGTTATTAATAAAAATATATTAATCATATAGTATTATTTTACTCTTTTTTTAATCATTAGCATTTTATCTAATGAATACAAATTTATTCAACAAATTTAATAAAAGTGTGAGATGAAAAAAAATATTGTAATTTAAAATGTAAGTTTTGCTATCTAAAATTATTCTTTTAAAATAATAGTGTTTAATTTAATATTATGTATTGGAAATCTTTTTTAAACTGTGACTTCATTAGATCTCACTAAAAGAAAAATTTCACAAATATTGTATTTATTACAAAGTATCCCAAAATAAAAGTTATATATATAAGTTTTTTTATGATAATATTATTATGAATTAAGTGTGCCATACAGAAAGTAATAAAGGGCCCATGTAAATTCTATGCTTATACATGTTGTATATTATAAGCTCAACAAAAGTATCATTTATTTTTATAATTTTTCCAAGAAAAGTTTAACATATCTTAAACTATGTAAGGAAAAGTCATTCTATTTTCAGGAATCAAATATTAAAAATTAAACTATTTATTGCTACGTCTAAATTATACAATTGTATTAGAATCTATTATTAAAGCATATATTTGTTTTGTTCTTTATAGTATTAAATTAAAGTTTTAATATTGTATTTATATTCAAAGATAAGAAAAATACTTGACAAAGTAAAAATAAAATTAATGTAATTTATAACATTAAAATGTATGAGAATTAAAAAAAAATCTTTGTAAAATAAATGTTTATCACATAATTTATAGATTTTTGGAAGACAAATATATATTTTAAATAAAATCTCTAATTAAATTTACTGACTATTAGCCTTGCATTGAAGCAAATTTAAATTACTTTAAAATTTCACATGAAATTAAATTATCTATAGATTTTTAAATATTATTTGGCCTCTTAAAATAAAAAAATAAATTTGTTGATGTTAAACAGTCCTTTATATGTTTCATTATATATATTTTGTATGCATTCATTTTTATTATGAAAGTTATTCTCAAATATATATGTATATAATATTTGTTAACAATTTCACGATGAGATAATATAATTAAATTAAGATTAACTTTTCAAAATTTAATTTTTGAAATATATATTTTTCTATTTAATTTAAATTTATGACAAAATAAAATTATTTTTAATATAATTATTATTAAAATTAATTTTAAATACACCTGGGTCTCATTTTATAAGGTAGATAGGTTCTTTAGAAAATGCACACAAAAGAAATCGCACAAAAATAAATGTAACTTACCTTAAAAAATGGGGGATGGATTCCATAATTTTCAGAAATTGGCATAAAAGCAAAGCAACAAGGAAAAATTACTTTAAAATTTGCATTAAAAAAATATTGAAATAAAGTATGACTAATAAAAAATTTCAAATATATGAAAAAAATTAATATAAGACAAACTTTTTTACTTTTTTTATTAACTACAGTATTTAATTTTACATTTTTTCATACATATTTTAATCATTACCATTAATTTACAATATGCATTTGTTTGTGAACTAGTAGAAATCAGATTCTTGACATATTGTACAACTAGCGCCACTTCCAGTCTTGTGCTGTTTCTATATTTAAAAAATGAGATTTCAATCAAAACAAAAAGATTAGACATTATCATTTGAAAGATTATTTTCAGTTTATAAAATCTTCATTATTATTTATTTTAAAAATCTAAAAAAATATTTATTTCTGTTAATATCTAACAAAATATGTTTTAAAAGTTTAAAATTTTTGAATATTTATTGCAATATTTTTATATGCATGTATAAATCTATTATTATTATTTACTCATTAGTATAAGTAGATTATTTACATAGAATCTAAGATTCTAAATACAGCTTATGGCCATATTAAGTAAGTTGCTAATATAACATATTTTTGAAAGAAAAAAAAGTATTTCAAGTCAAAATAAGTTATTAATAATTTAAATTTCTTGATATTTAATAAATATAGTGAAATATGAAGAATATTGAGAAGAAACATGAATCACATAACTTCAAAATCACATTAAAATAATCCACATAAAATGAGACCCAGATGTATATTAAAACAAAAAAATAGTAAAACTATAAATTTATTTAAGAAAATAAAAGCAATACTTATTTTTTGTGATAGCCAAAATATGATTTTTTTGTTTCCCATGATATTAATTAAAATCTTTCTAAAATATCTCTAAAAATAGAATATATTTATTAAATAAAAAAAATTAAGTGCTTGAAATAATCTTGAAACAAAAAATTATGCTTAAAAATACTTTTTTCACAAATAAAAAATGAACAAGTGTCACCATTTTGTGCAATTTGAATTCTGCAATTGGACAATTTGCATAATAAAGCACTTTTACTAAACCTTTGACATGTGAGACAAAAACAAAAATTGAAATATTGGTTCACTCTCATTCTGTTGAAATCATCCAATGTAAAATTACAAAACTAACATTAATACAAAGACTATTCAAATGTCAACCTAATTTATGATTCAGTAAATATGACAAGTGTCCTTTGAGGGGATCTGAAAGTCACCCCAAAAATTTAAAAATATTTATCTGTAAATTTGTTAATCTCTTTTTTATATAAAAAATAAAATAGTAATTGGTTTTAATGAAATAGAGTGGTGCAGTTATAAAGGTATTTCAAGATAGCATATGTCATATGTGAGAAGTATAAAGTTTAATAAAATATAGAATAAGTTAATGAATGCCAATTATTAAAGATTATACAAATAAGAAATAAAAATGGTTGAAGTAAATATATCTGTGGTAAATTTTGTCATTTTATTTTTATCATTGGGCATGGACATCTTATTTCTGTGCAATTCTATATGTATTATTATTATTATTATTATTATTATTATTATTATTATTATTATTATTATTATTATTATTATTATTATTATTATTATTATTATTATTTGTTAAACTACTAAACATCACATGATCACTATCTCTTATACTAGCACATATAATTGTTAATAAACAAGGCAAAACTCTCCATACAGTAGTGCCACCCTGTGCCAACCAGAGTAATCAATGGATGCCAGAAGGCTTGTGCATAAAATCTCTATCTAGTGCCTACTCATCCTATATCCCCAGACTAGTTTCTGGCTTGTGACCTTCATCAGTGATTACTCTGGTTGACACAGGGTGGCACTGCTGTATGGAGTTTTGCCTTATTTATTAACAATTATGTGCTAGTATAAGAGATAGTGATCATGTGATGTTTAGTGGTTTAACACCAATCCTGCCTAATAGGATAGTGGTGGCTATGGTTGTTAAAGAGCCAAAGGCACCAAAATGTATGGGTGCTGAACTGAGTTAAAACCCATATGACTATATAAGCTTAGATTGAAAATATTGCATTTTCAATTTCATTTTCATAGTTTTGTAGTACAGTAGGTGGCTGATGGAGGGTTGCATTAGATTCTAAGATTTAGGTGCAGTGCTCTCAGATCCAAGGCTCCTCACTGATGAAGGCCACAAGCCAGAAACTAGTCTGGGGATATTGGATGAGTAGGCATTAGATAAGGATTTTATGCACAAGCCTTTTGGCATCCATTGATTACTCTGGTTTGCACAGGGTGGCACTACTGTATGGAGAGTTTTGCCTTGTTTATTATTATTTGTGTAATGCAAAATGTAACAATAAAATATGATTTAAAAAATAATTTATTCATACAATATAGTTTTTATACATTCAATGCTAATAAAGTACTAATAATTATAATAATAAATATTTGGTTACAAAAATATCTTATCCAACTTGGTTCAATTTATACAATTAAAATATTGTCCTGCATGGCATATTACAAGAATAAAGTCGCAGAATTTGAAATATAAAATCAATGTTTTATGACTAGTTCTGTGACTTTTTGAACTTACACTTTGTATGAACTCTTAAGTAATTAAATTATTGAATTATGTTTTTTTAATTAAGTATAATATTCAAATAATTATTTTCTTAAAAAAACATTTATTACTTTTAAATAAAAACAACATTATGAATATTTATGCATTACTTTTGTTATAAACATTTTGAATATTTATTATGTTTTTCTTTCTAGGTAAAAGTAGAAAATATTAAACATACTATTATAAATTCAAAAATGTTGAAAAAATTTGATATTAATATTAGCAATATGTATAAAATTATTTAATTTAAAAATGCAAAAGTATAAAAATTAAAAAAAAATATGATAAATAAAAAAATTGAAAATAGTATCTTCATTTACAACTTCCAAAATTTTTTTATCTTTTAAATCTAATACCTATTATTAAACCTCTAATAACAACAAGCAAAATAAAATAAAATAAAAATGTATAAGGAAAATGAATAAAATTTGTTTTTCTTTTATTTTGGTTTAGGATATACATTAAATTTAAAAAATACAAGGTATTAGAAGATACTGTTTTGTAACACTTTTAGTTGTTTTAAAAAATATGTGATGAAAATAAAGGTAAGCTAGATTTTGTATATATACTATATATATTTTAATTTATTTTTGAATAGTATTTTTTGTTATATGTTTATTTTGTGAAAATAATAATAATATATTTGTATTTTTAAAATAAATAGTTTTTATATATGTTGAAAGTACATAATATCTGAAATTGTTTCTCTCGATGTTTTCCATCTAAAAAGTGTGTGGTATACTAATATTTATATTAATTATATGACTACATTAAACAATATGAAACATGTATAATATTTTCTGTTTTAAAAGTAATAAATGAATTTTGTTTATAATATATTTAGTTAAAATATAATAAATAGCATTGATCATATATTATTATAATTGTAGTATAAATTGTATTTAAAAATATCATCATGAACCGAAATTCACAAATGAGTTTGGCCATTCAAGCTATAAGAGAAAAAGAAGGTAAAAGTGTGAAAAAAATAATATACAAAATATGAGTTTTGCTATGATTATACAAACTAACCCATGAAATCTTTAACACACCCACATATAGGATATAAAGATCAATTATTATGTTTATTTGATATTTGAAATGCTGTTGTTAATTTGTTTTGAAGCAAATTTTTTTAAAAATGTTTTGCAGCTTTTCTAATTTTAGATTTCTAATGCATTATATCCTCATATATGTCTTCTCAATAAAAGCTATCAATTTTGAAAATATTTAAAATATTTTTGAGATAATATTTTTAACATAAACAGATTATGCCTCTCTCATAAAAATCATTCTCATGTTCCACTATAAAATAGTCTGTAGGAAATCATTTATGTGTCAAATCCAAGCAAGATATTATTTTAGAATAATGAATCTTATAATATCACATGCAATAAAATAAAAAATATATTTATTGGTCTTACAATTTTGTCATCACATTTCTAGAGAGGCATCACTAAATAAAATCTTTCCAATGCCTTTGTGACACATTGATAGAAAGTTTAAGTCTCAATTTCATACAACAAATCAGGCAAATTAACAGTTCTATATAAAACTAATTTAGTTATGGTAGTTTTTCACTGTAATGAAATATATCTTTTACCTTGATAAAAGGAGAAACACTCTGGAATCTGTGCCACATCTCAACAGGAAAGTCCATCTTTTTATTCAAAAACTTACAGAGTTATTTAAATTGGCTCATATGAATTCTCAAATTGATCACAAACCAAGATAAAAATTGCTGAAGATTTTTTTCTATACTAGCTTACTAAACAAAAATCTTTTATATACTGCATTCAAAACAATAATTAACATTGTATAGAATGTCTTTTTAACTAGCAAGGATAGCACAATTGTAAGAATATTGTAAATCCAGAAAGAAAAACATAAAATTCTTGTTTTTTGCTTTTAATCAATTCAATTCAAATTTCTATTATCAAACCTATATTATATTACATCTTGATTCCTGATTCATTAAGATGCTTTTAGTTTATATTATCATAATAATTTATTGTCATAAAAAGCCAAAAATAAAATTGAAGTTAGAACACATTATTGTTTAATATTAGCTTTCATTATGAATGCCTCAAATTTATCACCTATAGTAATAATAGTTTTTTTATTCTATCATTTTGAAACTGCATAATAAGAATAAACTTTAGTGCTGACAAACATGTCATAGATCTTTTTAATTAATAGAGCAAAATGCCATGACTATATTGATATAAGTTATTATATAAATTATTTCTTTTATTTCTGAACATTTTTTACATTGGGCTGGCAACACAATCCATACCTGTGCTGCTTTTCTTATCTCTTAAAATTATACTTAGTCTGGAAAGCTTTTTTTAATGACTGGAATTAATCTATTCAACATACTCCTTAAAAATATCTTTCCTGTAATGGATGACATTGATTTTCCATAATAATTATTGATTATGCCTACAACAATTACTTTTAAAAACTAAGAATTATCCTTAAGATCAAGCAGTACAAGTTTATTAGTTCATACATTAAAATTAATTCCATTACAATAATAGATATTACTTGAATTAAATGTATAATTTTATTTAAAAATATTTATTTCTGATAAAATCCATGGTGGCTATTTTATAGTTTTATTGTTTTGTATTAACTTACATATTTTGAATTTTGTTAACAAAAATAATCAAATTAAAAGTTTTTTTTAAAATAATGCTTTTGTCTTTTATTTATAAATGTAATCATACTTAATAAACAAATCCATAATTTAAATGAAGAAAGATGCATAACTCTCCATTCTTATAATTTAAATTTTTTAGACTTCAATGTTAGTATCATAGTGAACGATTTAGGATGCATAACATATTAAAATTTATGTGAGCTAATTAAAGAAGACTATTCATAAACTAAAAATAAAAGAAAATTCTACAAATTATTTTATAGAACAATGCGAATTTAATTTATAAATTTGTGCTTAAATGTTAGTTAACATTGCTATAATCTGCAGTAATGGACAATCTGAGAATTACTTTATTATAAAAATCTAATAGCATAATTTATAATAAGATTTAAAATTTGATGCTATTCATTATTTTTTATTTTAAAGTGTAGAAATTTTGTTAATAATAATTATATATATATATATGCATTGTGAAGAGAAAGTGTTGAATATTAAACATATATATGTGTATTCAATGTATATGCTTTTATACACAAATATAGTTCAACAATAGAGAAAAGAAATCAGAGAGCTAATCAAATGGAAAAAAAATAGGAATTAGTACTCATATATTACATAAAAATATGCTCTCTCTCTATATATATATATATATGGTTCTGTACTATGACATTTTGGTATAATCATATAGTTTATAATAAATGTATAAATTCATTGAAAGCTGACAATAACAATCAACAATCTCAATCTGTTGTCAAGGCAACCCTCCTTTTAACAATAAAGGTGGACATACACCTTTATTTATCATCCAATATATTTATATAGACATTAAAAATTGCAACTTGACCATGAGAGTAAAATTATTGATACAAAAATGTTTAAATAGCCTCATTAAACAGATAAGTATAACCTGTTTTGAAAGCAGACTAACAAATAATCAATTATAACTTTTAAACTGCACTCCAACAAAGTATTACTTAAATAATAAAGCCAATAATATTCAAAGCTAAATTCATGAAAGCATTGAACACCTAAACAATATCAGTATCAATAACAATCAACAATATATATATATATATATATAGGAATTTTGCTATCAGTAAAGATTTTTAAGAAATGTTTTTAAATGAAATCTCATAGTTCTGAATTTTTAATGAATAGAAATCAAGCTATTATATGTTTTAAAAAAGTATCATTTTTTTTTCTCTCAAGCAAATCGTTTAAAATTTGTGTTTTTTATTTAACATTATAATTAAATATTTGAAAACCAGGCACTCTTCACAAACCTGGGAGCTTAATTGTAAGTATAGAGGATTTGAACTCAGATTTTCAAGCACCTTTCAACTATCCACACTATCTCATACAACTGATACACGTGACCATACACATGTAGAAAAGATTTATAATCACCAATATATGTATCTCATGCTAAACCAGCACTCATCAGTTGGCTCAGATTATCATCTCTCACACATATATATAATCAATGCTCAGTTTATATTAAGATAGCAAATCTTTATACTTTAATGGACAGGTTTCAATCCACTGCAACCTCCAACTTTTCAGCCATCCATATCATTGAAAATCTGATGATGAAAACTCAAATCCCATGCTGATGCTAATATTATTGCCATGCCCATGTTGACCTGAAGTCACTCTGACCCCTCATGTATAGGATAGTATCCATTAAATACATATAAGAGGGATGGACAGGATACAAGCTTGATATGTAAATATTTGAAAACCAGGCACTCTTCACAAACCTGGGAGCTTAATTGTGGTCATGTGTATCAGTTGTATGAGATAGTGTGGATAGTTGAAGGGTGCTTGAAAATCTGAGTTCAAATCCTCTATACTTAACATTATAATTCTAAATGTAATATATATTTATTTGAATAAAATTAAGATTAAAAAAAAGCTTTTTTTAAATATTGTACATATATCAGGTACATACATTCGACAGCATGGCTAGCAATTGTTTGTACGTTATTAATGTTACGCAATATCATTTAAATCATCAAAACAGGAATTTATTAAGAATGTTTATTATGCAATAACAAATTGTATCTAAGAGGTTCTTCAAATTCCAAAGTCAGTGTTGCTGTAATTGTAAAAAGAATTGATATCTTGGGCAAGAAGAAAGCTGTCGAAGATTCTGATTAATTAATGTTAAAAACATTTTTTGCTTATATTTTTTAATAATATTTATGCTTCTATTATCTGAAAATAATTATTTTTAAATAAAAAATCATATATTTTATTATAAAACTATAATAAAGGCAAATAGGCAGAGTTTTTAATTTTTACATTCCATCATACATTAGTAATTAACATATCTCTTATATATACACAATTTCTGTGGAATTTTTTTGAGTGCAACATCTATAGATTTGAAAAATGAATCTGGTTATTTTTCATTTACCAAATGTGTCACTTTATTAAATATTGGATTTATTTTCCTTCTTGTTTCATAGTTTTGTATAATTAATTTTGCCACTGTGACTGAAGTTCATATTAGAGAAAACAAATGATCCAAAAAATAGATATCTATACACACGCACACACACACATATATATATATATAATACTAAATTTAATGGCACATATTGAGTGGTCATTATATCCTTGATTGCAAGAAATAATAAAATACATTTTGACATAAAAATTTATTCACCCAGCACAATATTGATCAGTAACTGGATAATTTCACATGATCACCATTTTATATGCTTACACATTCTGTTAATAAGAGCACCAAACTCCATACAGTAGAGCCACCAAGTGCCATAGGATAATGATGATAGATACTGAACTGAGTTTAGATCTATATGAGTCAACAAGTGAATGATCTTGGTTTGGAAACACTATGGTGTTTTCATCTAAGGTGTCTAGCTTTATAGTTAACCAAATACATAAAAGGTGGCTGCTGGAGGGTTACATTAGATCCTAAGTTCTAGGTACAATGCTCTCAAATTCAAAGCTCCTCACTGATGAAAGCCACAAGGTGAAAGCAAATCTAGGGATGTTGGATAAATGGATACTAGATAGTGATTTTATATACAAACCTTCCTACACCCATTGATTATAAAAGCTTGCACTTGGTGGACTACTGTATAAAATTTGGCACTCTTAATACATAAATAATTGTTGTAAAATATATCATTATTATTTTACATAGTTTGATTATTCAAAGTATGATTTCAGTGAATTAATATTGATGAATTGATTATATTTCTATAAAAAACAAGCATATTTACTTATTCATCTGGACTGATCATAAACATGATCTTGACTAATTTGTATAAGCTTTATTTACTTTGAGAATAAAAATGCTGCTGCATCTTTTGCTTTTATCTTCCAGTTCAAGGAACTGATTTTCTTATCATTATTATTTCATAAATAATTGCAATCTTCTAATAGGTAACCCATGGAATAGCACAATTTGGGTGCACATTGAACTTTTTTCTTTATATCAAATCATCCACAATCATATACATAAGTAAATTGTATACTATGCAATCAGATTGAAAATTAAATAAAGAATGACTATAACCAATGCCCTCTAATTTTAAAATATATATTTTAATAAAATAACTAATTGTGTAAATGTGAACAAAGTTTGATATATATACAAAATTGCTAATAAATCATCCCTATACATCATTATATCTCCAAATATATAAATCACTCTTACATGGTGATCATATTAACATAAACATAAATCAATTTTATATAATTGTTTATTTTTGTATTTTTCTGAGTGGGTTTAATATTTTACTTATATCTTTCCTTTTAATGTTTACAAAGATATAGCCCATATTACACAAAATCACATGTTAATTACATGTAAGCAGTTTGGTTTATGAGGTAACCTTTTAAAGTAAAAAGAAATTGATTATAAATATAAAATAATATTAGCAATAATATAAAGCTTTTAAAGGACTGTGGAAGAATGGATACAATACCAAAATTTATAAGGATTAATAATCATAGAAAAATTATAAGAAACAAAATCAACTTTATAAATAAAATAGAAAAGAAAATATTAACAATATTTATTGATAATAGTTATAGTATAAAGAAAAGATTATATAAAGACATTTTGGATATAGAATTGATATTAACAAGTAAAGTAAGTAAGAAAGAAGAAAAACTTTTTAAAGTTATGTGGATTGAAAAAGAGAATATTAAATAAAAATGCAGAAAATAGATATAATATAAAACTAAAAAGATTGAAGGAATAAAAATAGATAAGGAAGAATTAAAAGAAAAATAATAATTATAACAATGAAATTTGTAATATGACAAATATAGAGATGACAGAAAATAAATTTTGAGTAAAGGATTAAATATGTACATTATGGATATAATTATTATAATGATATAATAGAATTAAAAACTGTAAAAGAAAAAATAGCACAGATGTAGAAGAATATTACAAAATTTGTTATTATCAAAATATAGATAGAAATAAAATTATAAATAATAAGAATAAAGTGTGGATAGAAGAATTTAATAATGAGATAGATAACATGATTTATAAAATAAAGAAAAAATGAAAGTAAAGAAAGAAAATAAATAAAGATTGTGATAAAGTAAAAGGAAAATATTAAAAAGTAAATAAATTTAAAGATGAGATAATTTTTACAAAATCAGATAAAGGTAATATTAAATAAAATAGATTATATAAATAAAATATACAAAAAAAAGTAAATAAAATATTATGTTAGAAGATCATATTATTAAAAGAATAAAAAAGATAATACTAAATTTCTAAATGAAAAAATATATACACTAATAAAAAGTTTTTATAGGAATAGTATAATTGATTATAGCACATTTGATTATTTAGGGGTTAAGACTCAGATTTATGGAGCTCCTAAATTTTTTAAAGAGAATGTACCATGAATACCAATTATTAATGGTACTAATTCTTATTTTGATAAAATACCTAAATGGTTAGCAAATAACATGTTAAAGAAATATATTGATACTAAGTATAAATCATATATTAAAAATAACAAAATGTTAACTGAAATTAAAAGTATAGTAAATGAGTAAGGCAATTATAATCTAATGTAAAAATAGATTTTGTATCGATGTATACAAATATTAATGTAGAGAAGGCAATTAATTAGTAGTTAATAGATATAAGGAAGATAATAAAGAAATAAATATAACTATAAAACAATTAAAAAAGGTAATTGGAATATGTTGTAAAGAAATGATGTTTCAATTTAATGATAGTTTTTATAAACAAAAAGATTTACTAATAGGAGGAATATTAAATGGAGTATTGAGTACTATTTATGTGAAAAATTTAGAAATGATAATATTAGAAAATAATAATGCAGCAATTTTTATTAAAAGATATATAGATGATTATTTATTAACATTTAATAAAAGACAAATAAATTTATTTATTGATGATATTAATAAGATCGATAAAAATATTAAATTTATTGCAGAAGTAGAAGAGAATAATAGGCTGAAATATTTAGTTATAGAGTTAATTAAATCAAATAAAGAAGAAATAAATAAAATTGAATCATCAATTTATAAATAGAATAAAATAGATAATAATATAACTAATTGGTATTCAAATACAAATATAAAATAAATACTATACATTCATGAATTAATAGAGCAGTAAATTATTATTCAAGTAAAGAAAATTATAATAAATAAATAAATTTAATAAAAGAAGAATTTATAAATAATGAATAACCAATTAGATTTTTCAATAATAATATTAAGTTAATAGAAAGTAAGTTAATTTTTGTAAAAGATATGAATAATAATAAGAAAAAATTAGTAATAATAATATTAATAAAACTAATTATATAGGTATAAGCATAGATAACAATTATGCATTTAAAAATTTAAATAAAATTATAAATAAAATTAATAAAAAACTTAATATAATAAAAGTTAAAATAGTTAATAAAAAATAATATGATTAATATATTAGAAAATAAATATATTAAAAATTATAATAAGGATGTAGATAATGAAATAAATAGAATATATAAAATTAATTGCAAACAATGTAAAATTAATAATATAACAAGAAATTATGTAGGTGAAGCACTAAAAATTAATAAACAGAAGACTGTAAATTTACTAATATATTTATATACATTAGAAACAGGACATAAATTTCAAAAAGATTGTATAAAAATGATAAAATTTACATATAATAGGAGAGATAGAAAGATAAAAGAGGCTATTTTTAATAATAATATTAAACAAGTATTAAATAAAGGTTTGGGTTTATGGAAGATTTTACCATAAATAAAAAATAATATTAAAAGGATGTTAGAATAAAAACAAAAGATAAAGATAAAAATGAATTTAGTTTGTAAAAAAATATAAAGGGGAGGCCAGTAGAAATTATTAAAAAAATTGAAATTTGAATAGTGAACAGTTGTGTTAATTTAGAAATAAAAAGTGAGTACAAAATATAATAAAAATAAGTTAAAAATAGGTTAAAAATATAATTAAAATAAAAAGAATTAAGATTGTGAATATACATTAAAAATAAATATTAGATGGGGATATTAATAAAAATAAAAAATATAAAAGATGAAGAAATGAATAGTATATAATATTAAATATATAACATTAAATATATAATGTTAAAGTTAGAATAAAAAGTGAATATATTAAAAATAAAAAATATATTAGAATTAAAAGTGAATATAAAAAATAATAAATAAATAGAATATAAAATTATAAAATATATTATATATAAATGATAAAAAAAAAATTAATTATTGAAAACAATATGAATGTAAAGAAGATAAAAATTATTAAGGATATATATATATATAACAAAATCCACTGGAAGAATTCTACAAAATTAAAAATACCTATATAAAATCAAAGAATAAAGCTGGTTATAGCAAAGAAAATTGTTCTTTAATTTTTTATAGGCATTTTTAATTTTGTAGAATTCTTCAAGTTAATTTTGTTTATTATACTTATATTATTTGATATTATATATATAGGAACATAAAAACATATATGTAGAATATATAGGTATGTTGATTAAAAAAAGAATTTATCTCTTGAACTATATATAATATATAAAAATTATGTGTTTATGTATAAATAAATATTTATGTATTTATATTTATTGTAGATCTGAAGACGATTTCTGGGACAATTGAAAACATTATAATAGTAACATAAATGTATAATGCATTGTAAAAAAGTGAATAGAGAAAAATTCTTGATATTAATATTGAATAAAGTAAAAATATATATAAACAGTGAGGATTGCCAATTCCTCTACAAGCTTTATGATAAATGCTTAGCCAGAGCCAGCACTTAAAATATCTCTGTCAGGAACCCCTCCCCAAACCCCTGACCATGGTTTCGTGCTTTGGCACTCCTCAGAGAGGTGTCAGGGTAGGTTCAGACACTAGATCTAAAAATACCAACCCAAAGCCAAGCACTTAGCTAAAAGTTATCTATTGAGTGGAAAATCTGAAATTTTCAGACATGTACATGTCTTCAAACCCAGCTATCCAACTCAAATAGCTATATGGGGCTGATAGATCTTCAGCCATGCCACATAGTAGTAGTCATAGCAATATAAAATTGCATAAGACTTTTTGGCAGAGACTATAAATAGTCAAAATAAAAGTCATAGATCAATTCATAGATCACATGACCCTATCTCTTAAGCTTGTAAGTTATAAACAGTGAGGATTGCCAATTCCTCTACAAGCTTTATGATAAATGCTTAGCCAGAGCCAGCACTTAAAATATCTCTGTCAGGAACCCCTCCCCAAACCCCTGACCATGGTTTTGTGCTTTGGCACTCCTCAGAGAGGTGTCAGGGTAGGTTCAGACACTAGATCTAAAAATACCAACCCAAAGCCAAGCACTTAGCTAAAAGTTATCTATTGAGTGGAAAATCTGAAATTTTCAGACATGTACATGTCTTCAAACCCAGCTATCCAACTCAAATAGCTATATGGGGCTGATAGATCTTCAGCCGTGCCACATAGTAGTAGTCATAGCAATATAAAATTGCATAAGACTTTATGGCAGAGACTATAAATAGTCAAAATAAAAGTCATAGATCAATTCATAGATCACATGACCCTATCTCTTAAGCTTGTAAGTTATAAACAGTGAGGATTGCCAATTCCTCTACAAGCTTTATGATAAATGCTTAGCCAGAGCCAGCACTTAAAATATCTCTGTCAGGAACCCCTCCCCAAACCCCTGACCATGGTTTCGTGCTTTGGCACTCCTCAGAGAGGTGTCAGGGTAGGTTCAGACACTAGATCTAAAAATACCAACCCAAAGCCAAGCACTTAGCTAAAAGTTATCTATTGAGTGGAAAATCTGAAATTTTCAGACATGTACATGTCTTCAAACCCAGCTATCCAACTCAAATAGCTATATGGGTCTGATAGATCTTCAGCCATGCCACATAGTAGTAGTCATAGCAATATAAAATTGCATAAGACTTTATGGCAGAGACTATAAATAGTCAAAATAAAAGTCATAGATCAATTCATAGATCACATGACCCTATCTCTTAAGCTTGTAAGTTATAAACAGTGAGGATTGCCAATTCCTCTACAAGCTTTATGATAAATGCTTAGCCAGAGCCAGCACTTAAAATATCTCTGTCAGGAACCCCTCCCCACTCCTCAGAGAGGTGTCAGGGTAGGTTCAGACACTAGATCTAAAAATACCAACCCAAAGCCAAGCACTTAGCTAAAAGTTATCTATTGAGTGGAAAATCTGAAATTTTCAGACATGTACATGTCTTCAAACCCAGCTATCCAACTCAAATAGCTATATGGGGCTGATAGATCTTCAGCCATGCCACATAGTAGTAGTCATGGCAATATAAAATTGCATAAGACTTTTTGGCAGAGACTATAAATAGTCAAAATAAAAGTCATAGATCAATTCATAGATCACATGACCCTATCTCTTAAGCTTGTAAGTTATAAACAGTGAGGATTGCCAATTCCTCTACAAGCTTTATGATAAATGCATAGCCAGAGCCAGCACTTAAAATATCTCTGTCAGGAACCCCTCCCCAAACCCCTGACCATGGTTTCGTGCTTTGGCACTCCTCAGAGAGGTGTCAGGGTAGGTTCAGACACTAGTTCTAAAAATACCAACCCAAAGCCAAGCACTTAGCTAAAAGTTATCTATTGAGTGGAAAATCTGAAATTTTCAGACATGTACATGTCTTCAAACCCAGCTATCCAACTCAAATAGCTATATGGGGCTGATAGATCTTCAGCCATGCCACATAGTAGTAGTCATAGCAATATAAAATTGCATAAGACTTTTTGGCAGAGACTATAAATAGTCAAAATAAAAGTCATAGATCAATTCATAGATCACATGACCCTATCTCTTAAGCTTGTAAGTTATAAACAGTGAGGATTGCCAATTCCTCTACAAGCTTTATGATAAATGCTTAGCCAGAGCCAGCACTTAAAATATCTCTGTCAGGAACCCCTCCCCAAACCCCTGACCATGGTTTTAAAGTCTTATGCAATTTTATATTGCTATGACTACTACTATGTGGCATGGCTGAAGATCTATCAGCCCCATATAGCTATTTGAGTTGGATAGCTGGGTTTGAAGACATGTACATGTCTGAAAATTTCAGATTTTCCACTCAATAGATAACTTTTAGCTAAGTGCTTGGCTTTGGGTTGGTATTTTTAGATCTAGTGTCTGAACCTACCCTGACACCTCTCTGAGGAGTGCCAAAGCACGAAACCATGGTCAGGGGTTTGGGGAGGGGTTCCTGACAGACATATTTTAAGTGCTGGCTTTGGCTAAGCATTTATCATAAAGCTTGTAGAGGAATTGGCAATCCTCACTGTTTATAACTTACAAGCTTAAGAGATAGGGTCATGTGATCTATGAATTGATCTATGACTTTTATTTTGACTATTTATAGTCTCTGCCAAAAAGTCTTATGCAATTTTATATTGCTATGACTACTACTATGTGGCATGGCTGAAGATCTATCAGCCCCATATAGCTATTTGAGTTGGATAGCTGGGTTTGAAGACATGTACATGTCTGAAAATTTCAGATTTTCCACTCAATAGATAACTTTTAGCTAAGTGCTTGGCTTTGGGTTGGTATTTTTAGATCTAGTGTCTGAACCTACCCTGACACCTCTCTGAGGAGTGCCAAAGCACGAAACCATGGTCAGGGGTTTGGGGAGGGGTTCCTGACAGAGATATTTTAAGTGCTGGCTCTGGCTAAGCATTTATCATAAAGCTTGTAGAGGAATTGGCAATCCTCACTGTTTATAACTTACAAGCTTAAGAGATAGGGTCATGTGATCTATGAATTGATCTATGACTTTTATTTTAAAAATATATATGGTTTATTATATCATATATAAAAACACACTATATAAAAATATACAAATAAAATATAACATCTAAAAAAAAAAATAATGATGAAAGTTTTAAAAATTATTTAATCTGTTATCACTTAAATACTAGCACATCGAAATATTTTAATTAATTACAATTACTGAATACATCAATAAATTAGCTTGAGGTCTTATTAGTATACTATTCAATATCAACCCTTTGGATTATCTTTAGTATGGTCTGATGGAACGATTTTGATATTTAAGACAAATGTTAAAAAATATATATTTTAAAATTATTGAAAAGGCTTATTTAAACTAGATTACTGAATAAAGTGATGAATATAGTACAAAAAATATATAGTAAATAAAAAAATAGAAAAATATGTATTAAATGAAAACAAATATAGTTATTATATATACACACATATATAATAATAAATAATCATAACTTTTTAAAAGTATCTGTAATTGATATGAAAGTAAGTACCCTTCATTAAGTTATGTGTCATTAAAAACAATGAAAGGGAGACTTATATACTATTCTCTTAAGCTCTGTTGTTATATAAGCTTAGTTTTTGATGTAGTTTTGAAATTATAGGGTGAATTTTGTCCATTGTTTTAATTTATGTATAGACTAAATAATCTGAAAACCCCACTGATATATACAGAGGATGAAAAATGAATCTTATTTTAATAACCATTGAATATTAGATGAAGTATTAGGTTTAATAAATGTAAAAATAAATAATCGTAATTTTTTTTAAATATCTGTAATTGAAACTTCCATTTCAATTAAATATGAGGAGGTACACAAACATAACCAGATCATTTTCTGGTATTCACATCTATCATATAGTACATGCTTCTTCTAGATAGCTCTTGCAGGAACCCTTTTGCATCAATCTGCCAAATAACAGCATTATGTGAAAACATGGTCACATGTAGCATATTTTTTTTGTAAAATGCATTTTGTGTATTTGTTGATTTTTTTTTTTTTGTAATAGCTGAAAAGTTGGAACAATGTAAAATTCTATTCTCTGTTAGGGAAAATGGCAAGGAAACAGTTGTAATGCTTGAAGCAGTTTACAAGTAAGTTGTTCTGGAAAAGCACAGGTTTATGAGAGGTTTAATGGAAGTGTTAAATTCACTGCAACCCAGAAAAGTATGGGGAGTGAAGACAAATGTGAAAATGGTGTTGATCTTTTTTTTGGATGCAAGTGATATTGTTCTTTCAGAATTCATTTGTAATGATCAGATATTTAAATCCTACACTTTGTGAAACTTTTGTATGATGTTGTAACATGTCCTGTTTTGTGGCAAAGTAAGGAATGCATGTTTCATCACAATTGTGCACTATCCAACAATGCCTGAGTGTAAAACAATTTTAAATTAAATTCAGCATGACATTGCTTATCCATTAGTTACATTTGCTCAATCTCATTCTGTGTGACTTCTTTTTAATCTCTTGAATGAAAAAATGTCTTTTTTTGTTGACTTAGAAGTGGTGACGAAAAAATGACAGGGGTGTTAAAAGGCATACCTTTGCAAATGCTTCTGAACTACTTTGAAAAGAAAAAACATGTTTAGACCAGTTTATTGCATTAAATAGATGATACTTTGAAAGAGATTCAATTTGCAAAATATAAAAATAAATATACAGCTTTTTATTATACAATTTCCAGTTATTTTTAGGTCTCCCATCCCATATATATTCAATATAATATCTCATTTTAGTGCCCATATCAATTTGATGCCTGATAGAGATGCCTCACCAACTCAATTGTAGAACCAACATTTATATTTGTACTTTTACTTTGAACATTGCACAATCTGATTTTGAGAAACACACTATTGACAATATTTAAAATAACCTTTTTTTTTTGCAGGTCAGTTTTTTTATTCAGAATTTCTTTCAAATATTGGACTTTCCTCAGCTGTATTTTTCTATCTCAAGTTGTGTTTGCTAAAATTGAAAACAATGCAAGATATTTTTTTTCTAAATCATATTGATTTGTTTACTAAATGATTATATTATTTTGTTTTTGGCAGTCAAAAAGAAAGAAAGAAAAGAATTTCAGCACCAATTTGAACTTTATAAAAATCGAAGTTTAAAAAAAAAAAAAACTTAAATCTCAAATTATCTTTTATAAATTAATTTTCAAAATAAAGAAAAAAATGAATTTTTTACATTTTCATACAAACAAAAATTTATTTCTTAATATCTAATTTTTTAATTTAGGATGTTAATTTTAATATTTAATTATACACTACAGTATTTGGAATTCTCATAAACTATATAAAGTTCTAATTTATAAATGCTATTTTTTTAAAAAAAAAATCAATATATTTTATTTTCATTACTTTCTATCTCAATGAATATTAATTTTAATTATTATTAATTTATAATTTTTGAATTAACTTCCATTCAGCTTATTTATTGAAGTTAGTATCATTTGAATTCTTGTAAACAACTTAAATATTTAAGAAATTTTTCAAAAAATAATTAAGTAATAATGGATTTTTTTTAATAAATACTAACATATATAAATAATGTTTCATATATACACATCCATTTTTAAAAATACATAACTTTTAATAGTAGATTTCATATTTAGAATATTTCATAACTAAAATTACTATAAACAGAGCAAAACTCTCCATACAGTATTGCCACCTGTGCTAAACAGAGTAATCAATGGATGCCAGAAGGCTTGTGCATAAAATCCCTATCTAATGCCTACTCATCCAATATCCCCAGACTAGTTTCTGGCTTGTGGCCTTCGTCAGTGAGGAGCTTTGGATCTGAGAGCACTGCATCTAGATCTTACGATCTAATGCAACCCTCTAGCAACCACCTTTTATCTCCATTTAACTACAAAACTATGAGAATGAAATTGGAAAACACAAAAAATATTTTCAATCTAAGCTCAATAGCTTATATAGTCATATGGGTCTGAACTCAGTTCAGCACCCATACATTTTGGTGTCTTTGGCTCTTTTACAGCCATAGCCACCTCTATCCTATTAGGCAGGATTGGTGTTAAACCATTAAGCATCACATGATCACATTTCTTATACTAGCACATTAATTGTTGATAAACAGAGCAAAACTCTCCATACAGTATTTCCACCTGTGCTAAACAGAGTAATCAATGGATGCCAGAAGGCTTGTGCATAAAATCTCTATCTAATGCCTACTCAGTCTGGGGATATTGGATGAGTAGGCATTCAATAGGGATTTTATGCACAAGTCTTCTGGCATCCATTGATTACTCTGTTTAGCACAGGTGGCAATACTGTATGGAGAGTTTTGCTCTGTTATGGAGAGTTTTGCTCTGTTTATCAATAATTAATGTGCTAGTATAGGAAATGTGATCATGTGATGCTTAATGGTATAACACCAATCCTGCCTAATAGAATAGTGGTGGCTATGGTTGTAAAAGAGCCAAAGACACCAAAATGTATGGGTGCTGAACTGAGTTCAGACCCATATGACTATATAAGCTATTGAGCTTAGATTGAAAATATTTTTTGTGTTTTCAATTTCATTCTCATAGTTTTGTAGTTAAGTGGAGATAAAAGGTGGTTGCTAGAAGGTTGCATTAGATCGTTAGATCTAGATGCAGTGCTCTCAGATCCAAAGCTCCTCACTGACGAAGGCCAAAAGCCAGAAACTAGTCTGGGGATATTGGATGAGTAGGCATTAGATAGGGATTTTATGCACAAGCCTTCTGGCATCCATTGATTACTCTGTTTAGCACAGGTGGCAATACTGTATGGAGAGTTTTGCTCTGTTTATCAACAATTAATGTGCTAGTATAGGAAATGTGATCATGTGATGCTTAAAATTACTATATAAAACCACTAATAACTTTTAATGTGATCATTTTTATTTATTCATTTTTGATTTATTGTATGATTTTTTTCTACTTTATTTTTTATTTTTTTCATATGTCAAATGCGTTGACCGGGAAGCGAACCCCGCTAGCTGCTTGGAAGGCAGCTATGCTAACCGCTAGGCCGCCAACGCTTGGTCTCAACTTTATAACTTTACTTTCATATATACATATGCTAGTGTGGATACTTCATGAGTCTATATGGTGATTCACAGGAAGAAATAAGAGACAGAGTAGGTGATAACATAGTTAAAGAAGATACCAGGGAAACAAGTTATTTTGTTTTAATTAAAACTTTATTTAAACTTAATATACATTTATAAGCTCAAACATGAAATACACACACATGAAATTATTTCTGAATGCATGTATGAATGTATTTATGTGTAAAAATTTTAATTTATTAGAATCAATTTAAAGCATCAGCCAGAAAGCGAACCCGGGACAACTGCTTATAAGGCAGCTGTGTTAATTAAATAAATTTTTTTATTATATATGTTTAACTGTAACTTAAAGATTTTACCTAAACTTAACAGACGTTGTATAAACATTTTCACTATCAAATTTACATTTATTAAAAATATTTTCTAAACATGGTTAATTAATTAGTATTAAGGATTGGAAATCTGAAATATAAAATAACAAAAAAGTTGTTTTAATTTTCAATATAATGTCTAGACTAATTCAAAATAGTAAAAGGATATAAAGGAATTTTGTAATTTATTTTTATATATTATGATCTTATTTAATTAGAAATCATGTGATTTTGCTGCATTAATTATTACAAAAATATATAAAGAGAAAAATCCTTTTTGGTTAGTTAGGATATGCTAAATTAGAGACTATTTGCAAATTGATTGCATGAAGTTATTTTTTAATAGATTGCTTCATAAAATTGGCTATTAAAAATAACTTACAATCATATTTGATTCAAAGTCATTATGAAGTGTCAAGTTGTGGAAAATCAAATGATAATTAAAATTTTAGCTGATTAAAGGAGAAATCATTAAATGAATAATTATTTTTTTTATTTTTATTTTTAATTATAAAAGCCCACATCTGTTGGGTATCAGATGTACCTGTTCTCTACTTGATAAATATTTTATTTATTATTCTAAACACATGTATAACATAACCTGATTTTATTGTGAAAACTTTCAGAGAATAGAAAGTAGATTAAACAGGAAAGAATAAACAAAATAACAGTGAACTGATATGCTGTAACAAAGAAATCAACCAAAAAAGATATTAAGAAACAGAACATTCAGAAAAATTGAAACTAACACGTGGAACAAACAAATCAAATGTAATTCCATTAATGATTTTGAATAGTATATCTCCAACAAAGGCAGCTGTAAAAGTGTAAACTTAATATATTTAGTAGAATGTAACACACATTTGAATTAATAGGTGAATTAGCATACAGTCTACATATTAATATAATTAACTCTAGATTTAATGTTTTGTGTAAAATGAAGACAGATCAATATCTAAATACTTTAATTTACCTGATCATTTAATTGATGATTTAAGAATGGTCATATTATAGAAAATTTTTCTCCACAAGAGAAAAAAAAAAGATTTTTTATTTTATAAATTTAAGACCTTATACTCTCATGTTATGAACATGGATAGAGGCACTATTACATTATTAAATTGTCTACTTTTCTAATGCTCTATTTTCCAGTAATTATTGTTTATTATTTAATATGTTAATTTATAATGTATTTTTTTATATTTGAGATTTATTATGAATACGTAATAATTTTTGTAGATATATGACTTTTTGTAAATGGATATTTTTGCACAGATATATATGTATATGTTGTACAAATATATTTGTATATTAATTTTTTTTATTTTTTAATTAATGAATAAATTAATATTTTTTAATGAATTACTGTTTAAAAGTTTTATTTAAAGTTTTAATAAGAAAATAATTTTCTTTGGAAAAAAATTAAGTAAGATACAGTGTCCTCATTTTGTGTAATTAGGTGGGCCAGCAATATGAGATGGCATGCAGAGTTGAGGGTCATGTGAAAGTCTGAGTTTGAATCCCTTATACAAAAAGTTGAATTGAAAATGAATTCATTAACTATTCAAAAGTTTTATTCAAAAGTTTTTGTAAAGTTTTGATATAAACAATATGTCAAAACAAGCATAACAAATAGAAAAAAATAAGAGTTGATATGTCAGAACAAACAAAACTGACAGAGAATATTTTGAAGCAATGTAAAAACATGTGGTGAGATATAGAGAATACAAAATAAAATGAGTGCTGAAATTAATGTTACAATGTTAAACAAGAACTAAAAATTTAAAGAACACTACAGAGAAATATCATTAAGAAGTAGCAAATAAAATGGAAAAAGTTTTAACCAAACTGGAAAAAATAAAAAAAAACATAAGAGAAAAATTTAAAGATTACAAAAGGGAAGTTTTTTAATAGGTTCAAACTAATGTTGAAATGATATTAACAATTAGATATAATGCAAAAGAATATAAAAAGAGATTCCTAAAAAAGTCATCAAAATATTAATGAAGAGATTATTTAAATAAAAGGCTCTTAGATGGAAAAGTGGAAACATGAGAAGTTGAGTAAAGGAAGTGGTAATTAAAGGCAGACAGTATTTGAAGGATATAAGAACCTAGGAAAATGAGAAGGAGGTGATATAAAAGCAAATTAAGAATGTGTTGGCAGATTGGGAAGACAATTGGGAGGAAAACCTATTCAAATATATGCTGAAATATAACAAAACTAATTGTATAAAATCATTATGATTTAGAACATTAAAAATGGAGTTAATAAAAAAATAAGAATGTGACCACAGATTCAGAAAATCGGTATATATATCTTCTCAAATAGAATTTTAAAAACCCATGATAAATGGTGAAATTCAATTAAAAGGCATTTATGATGAGATTATGCTTAGCTTTCTAAAATATTCAGCATTTGTCCAAGTTTATATGAGTAAAATCATTTAGAGGTGATGTTGAGAGAATCTATTGGAACACTTGGAAAGATTGAAGGAGTTGTTTTTATTATACCCAAACACTGACAGAAGAAACATCTCTATTGAATTTAACTACTAGAAATGTAAAGGTCTGATGAAATTCACTAATCATAAAGCTACAGATGTTAGACACTACTATTTTGCTACTTTCTATATATTCTGAAATGACAAAAGGCAATGTTGCATAAGATATCACTTAAATAGTATACACTTGTGGAGGTAAAACATATATACAGTTTTAAGAATACTTAGAATTCTGACTGTGTTCCCAAAACAAATATTTAAGTTGGTATGTTACAATAGTCAACTGAATACATGACCAAGTGAAAAAGTTGCTGAGGTATTAAATATCATAAACATAGAAAACCTGAGAAAAATGATTTGAAAATTATGAAAAATGATTCAGATAAGAAGACGCAGGTAATTATTTTTGTAAAAAAAAATATCAATGCAAGTTTTTGTTTAAAGGGGCACTCATAGAGTTATTTCTCATGATTAAAACAAAGACACAGAAGGGATTAGCACAGTTAAAATTGGTTATAAAAATATCAGAAAATATTTTATTTAAATTTAATATAAATTTTTAATTCTAAACATCAAATATTCATACAGACACATTAATTTCTTAAATATGAATGTTAAATGTGTATATCTACAAGTTTAAATAAAATACAAGATGACATCATGTAAAAGTGTCTATTGCAGAAATCTCTTTATCTTCACATTTTATACATCTTACATAATGGAGCTATTTCAATTCTAATGTAACACTTCACCATTTTTAGAAATTTTATCAAGAAATCAGCTATTTTTATAAGTGCTTGATAAAACAAACTTTCAATAGTATGTGATATAATTAGGAAATCTGAAAGTCACGGCAGGAATTATTTAAAGCTTAAATAAAAATAGAAAATTCTTTAAACATCTGTAGTATTTTTATTTTCAATAATTATCACAGAAAGCTATACTTAAAAGAAAGATTATCCTAAACTAAATGAAATAGCTTCTCTGTCATTAACTTTTAATATTGCTTAAATTGATGAGTTCTAAATTGGTAGCTTTGTTTAACCAGATATTTTGTTAAATTGTAATTGAATTTTCAATTTAAACATGCACATTTATTATTTTCTATATGCATCTCTTTAAAATATTTATTTTTTAAAGTTATTAAAAGTAAAAATTCATACATGCATTTTCATTCTGATAAGTATGTGTTTTGATAAGTGTGTGTTTTGGTAGAAATAACTTGATAGTAAAAGGAAATATGCCTATGTGTTTGAAAAGGAAGGTTTTTAATAAATGTGTTTTACCAGTTCTTATTTATGAATCTGAGACTTGGACACTTAATAAAAAAGCAATACAGAGACTTCAGACCACTCAAAGAAAAATGGAGAGATGCATGTTGGGAGTAACAAGAAGAGATTGAAAACGCAATATATGGATAAGAGGACAAACAGGTGTTACTGACCTCATTGAAAAAATTAAAAGACTGAAATAGAGTTGGGCTGGACATATTGCTAGAAGAGATGATAATAGATAGACAATTAAAATCTTAAACTGGATTCCAAGAGATTGTAAAAGACTCAGAAAGAGTCCACATGTGAGATGGATGGATGAAATATGAAAATGTGCAGGGGTGATGTGGAGAAGAGAAGCTAAAGATCGGAGAAGATGAATTGGACTTGGAGAGACCTTTTACATTTTAGCATATGCCTATTTATAAAATATGTGTATGCCTTTGAATATAAAGAATTCAGTTTTTTTTTTTTTAATTTTTGACTTTGTTTCGCTCTTTTTTAAATTGCTAGTTTAATTTAACACTTTTGCAATTGAATAAAAGCATATTTTTAAATAACTATTTTCTTAGTGAATTTTTTACAATTAGCACACATCAATTCTTACAATATAAATACTATCTATAGAACATTTTAATAATGTTTCAAGTTGTAATGCTTTATGAAAAAATGACTCAATATCTGTTGGATGTATGTTTCTGTAATAAATGCTGTTATTAACAGCTTAGAAATCAGTTATTTCTTTAATAAATGTAGTAATACATTTTCTACGCAAACACAATTACAATGCTGAGATTGTTTTTAAAAGAAATAGTATTATGATATTTGTTGGATTCTCAACTTGTTTCCAGGTTATGAATAATATCAGTTATGACAGAAACATATATTTAGAAAAATGTTGATTTTGTCATCACACAGGCTGTTTGAAAGATCATAAAAGTTTATACAGATGTAAATTAATGTTATTTAAAATGTTACAGATTTATGTAATGTTTAATTAATTGTTTATATATATATAATTTTTATTGTTATTATACATGCAGTAAATAGAACACTTTGTGATAGAGTCATAATAAACTCTTTCGGCCATGCATAAGATTTGGGCGTGAATCTCAATTTATGTTTCAAGTGTTGTAGTAATTATATTTTTCAAAAACTGCCAATTTGTAACTATCTTAACAAAATCCATTTTTATCTATAAATGGGTGTTTCAGTATCTTTAGCTAGACAGTAAAACAGGATTGGAAAACTCTTCAAACTTTACGTCTTGTGAGAGACTACTGGAGAAGTCTTTGTTTTGCAATAATCTATTTAAAAACTTTTACTTCAAGAAAAAGATCTCAGTTTGGCTTTAATAATGGCAGATCGGTTGGAACAACCTGTACATCTTACTGCCATGGCTAATGGGATGTATAATCATGCAAGAAGTATTAGGTTTGGTGATTATGTTGTATCGTCTGGGTATAAAGCAACTGTTCTTTTGGCTTATATAAACACACACATGGCATCATTATTGTAGTATTATATATTTGCTCCTAAAAAGATTTTATAAACGAAATCATCTTACAATTTAGAAATTTATTTTCATAATCAGATATTACAAATTGTTTTTCATATTTTTAGAGATAGTCTTTAAATTTTAATTAGGCAAGCTTTAATCATTTTTGCTTAATTTGCTTTTGATTTATATATTCTGCTTTTAATATTTCATAATTGAACAAATATTAAACACATGCTCCAATGGAATTCTGTTTTCTTTGATGGATAATTATTAAAGTTTGTGACCTAATGAAAATTCGAACTTCTATAAAAATCTATGATTAGTTTTGTGAATTTCTTTCATGTTTTAATTATTAATACAAAAGGAATCAAAATTAATTATTAACGAATAGAACTTAAAATTTATTGAAATACCGAATTATTATTATTATTTTTTGTAAAATGATTTTTTTTTTGTAAAAAAAAAACTTATTATATATTCTTGGAGATATTAATCGTCTAATTATCATTAGTTTATCATAATTAGATATATTTTTAAAATAATGGAGATATCATGATATCTTTAAATAAAATTGATTTTTTAATATTTGTTAAACAATTGCAAAGAAGTAACCATAACATATACATATTGATATTTTAATTAACTAAAAAAACAATTATTATTCTATAAAAATTATTATTATTATTACTATTATTATTTGTTATATGTTTACTGGCTTATTTTCAGAAGTATTATTTTGTCATAATAAAAGTTGAGAAAATAAAAATATTAAAAGTGATTTAATAATATAGTGGCAACATATATAGTATACTCTGCCTACAACTGAAGTTTTAATCCATGGTAAATCAATCTGGAAAAATTTTGCAAGTTATAACCATACCTATGATTTTGTTTTGGAGATTTTGTTTTGGATAGCTAATTTAATGCCAGTTTGGGTAACCATTCAAATTAGTCTTAATTAGTCAGTTGCTGAACTCAAGTTATTGTCAGATTATACAAATGGCAGATAGACGAATGATCTTCAGGTGTGATGTTCAAATATAAATATCCAATAGGCAATGTTTGACCAAGAGTATTATCCACTATCCTGTAGAATAAGCTGTTGGTTCATCAAAAAATAGATAATCTCTCTGATATAAGAAATCTCTTCTATTTCTTTCTTCACTGACTTTACTCAAAGTTAGCATAGAACATGGTCATCAAGAACCTCATACTATTTGTCATCTCTCTACATTAACAGCAATGATGGAATTGTATGTTCATGCAACCACATTGCTATCCTTTAAGAAGCAATTCTGATTTCAATTCCTTTTTTCATTTCTTTCAGTAAAATAAAACTGAATAATTCAAGTCCGTTAACAGTTAGTGATGAATAAATCTCGATTGAAGTTTAGTTTGGATGATTTTGGTATCTTGATAGGTTTTTAAATAGAAAAGTGGATTTAAATATTGAGGTGCCAATGCAGTCTCTAATGTGTTGCTACTTTTAACAAATTAAAAGGTAAGATATTTAATCACAGTGAAATAATTATTTCAACTAAATCTCTAGTATATAGTATTGCTATTTCATGCAGTTTTTGCATGGAAGTGATATTTAAAATCTGTAGTGATACTATACAATTTACTATTATAAAATCACATATTAACTGAATTAGATAATATGTGAATGAAACAGATTCATGAAAAAAAAGTATATTCTATAAGTAGAGCATAGATTTTTGGGGGCATGCAATCCCTATTTACAATATGAAGATTATTTCAAATTTTGAAGAAATGCAACTTTAATTATTTTCAATGAGAAGATTTGGCTGAGAATTGTAATTAGAAAAATTTGTAGAAGACTAGAGAAATGGACTTTTATCTATAAATCACAAATTAATTTGAATGGTTATCACCAAATCCTGCTCCTGGTTATATATATATATAATTAAGAGCATGCTAATGAGCTCTAAACAAGCTTTTTTTTATTATGATAAATTCTACTACAAGAGAAGGCATTCAAATCATCTTTATCTTAGATTGTCCTCATTCCCAGACCGGTTTTGACCTATGGTAAATGCAAGCTATATATAAGTCATGTGACATCTGACTTTTTATTATTACTATATATATATAATATTTTGACTTGGAATAGTCATACTTATTTGTGAATGGATGTTGCTAATATTGATGAGAAGGTAAAATAAAAATGGAGACTAACTTCAACCTTCCAGTTGGCAATTAAAAAGACTAATGAGTATTTATTTTCCTTTTTATTCTTTATTTCTTTATGAGAAAATTAGAGTAGTGATGAGGTGGATTATTTAAATGCTGATTTTACTATCTACATATATATTTAACTAAATATAGATAAAACTCTTAATATAATTATTAAAAAATGATTAGTAAACAGTGCTGAGTAAAGTCATATTAATTCCAAAATAATCTATGCCGTAAAGACTACTGAAGATTAATATTCCTAATTAGAATTTTAATTAATTATTTTAATACCAATAAAATAATTAAAAATAGAAACTAATGATATAATACATCTTATAATTTATACATCTACATCCATACACTGGTATGTATATTATTTACTGATTATGAGATGACTGTTATTAAAACAGGCAAAACTCACTATACATATTGCCACACACAGCAAGCTAGAGTAATCAATGGATCACAGAAGGCGTGTGCATAAAATCTCCATCTAGTGCCTACTCATCCAATATCCCCAGACTAGTTTCTGGCTTGTGGCCTTCATCAATGAGGATCTTAATGCAACCCTAGGTGCAGTGTTCTCAGATCCAAGGCTCATCATTGACGAAGGCTACAAGCCAGAATCTAGTCTGGGGATATTGGATGAGTAGGCACTAGATGGGGATTTTATGCACAAGCCTTCTGGCATCCAGTGATTATTCTAGCCTGCTGTGTGTGGCAATACGTATAGTGAGTTTTGTCTGTTTTAATAACAGTTATACGCAAGCATAAGAAATGGTGATCATGTGATGTTTATGAGATGACTCATGGTATGAAATTTCATATAACATAATCACTAAATTTTTTTTATATAAATAATTTCTATTGGTTTTAAAAATTGATGTAGCACCTTTTAATGTAAATTATGAATATTAATCATGTGAATTTAAAAAAAAACCTACAGGTAACACAAAACAAAAAACTTATTTATTACAATTAAAAAAATACACACAGAAAAGGTAATTTTTAAAATAATATTTAGCATGCTTTCAATATATTTTTACTATATCATATTAATATATTGAAAGCATGCTAGGCAGTAATAGAGCTAAATATTATTAAAAACTACCTTTCCTGTATGTGTTTTATTTTACCAGATATTATGTTGGCTCAGAAAAAAGAAAATTAGTAACAATTTAATTACAATTATTGAAATATAATTAGTTAAAAGAATATATTAATTATTTTACAAATGATTTATTATGGTAAATCTACTATTTAACTAAAAATACTTATTGTATGTATATTTATTATTATAAATAAATAATTCTAAACATTTATTAGCAGAATCAACATAATTTATTTATAAATAAAAATATAAAGATGAAAATAATTTTTGGTTAATAAATAAATAAAACTATGAAGCTGGAAAGTAATTTGATTACGTAATAAATATAACCATAAAAAAATCTACTATAAAATAAATAAAATTTTTTTTTATTTAATACATTGCTTATTTTATATTATTTAGACAATTTCATTACTTTTATTTTACATTACCTTTATTTGTAATTTAGATCAAGTTGCTAATAATAGAATCTACCTTAATTTTTAAAAGCATTAGAAATAATTTATAAATAAACTCACAGTGACACCAGTGTACTGAATATATAATTATAATTTATTTACATTTTATTTAATAACTGAAACACAGGCTTGTTATATACCTGTGGCTATATATATATATAATATAGGGTATATGAGCACAGACTTTCACACCACCCACCTCTCTCCACTCTATCTAATAACACTGATACACCTAAACACATATATGCTGAAAAGATAAATAATCACCAATATACGTATTTCATGCTAAACCAGCAATCATCAGTTGGTCCAGACTATCATCTTTACACACATATATAGTATAAGTGCTCAGATATATATTAAGATAGACTATCCTCATAGTTTAATGGACAGGCTTCAATCCACTCCACACTCCAACTCTTCAACCGTCCATCCAATTGAAAATCTGATGATGGAATGCTCAAAGGCCACCCTGAGGCCGAGATTATTGTCACACCCATGTTGACCTAAGGTCAATCTGAACCCCACATGTACAGGACATAATATTACATATATATAGCCACAGGTATATATCAAGCCTGTGTTTCAGTTATTACATTATAGAGATGTCTGCCCATCCTTGCATATGTATTAAATGGATTATGTCCTGTACATGTGGGGTTCAGATTGACCTTAGGTCAACATGGGTGTGACAATAATCTCAGCCTCAGGGTGGCCTTTGAGCATTCCATCATCAGATTTTCAATTGGATGGACGGTTGAAGAGTTGGAGTGTGGAGTGGATTGAAGCCTGTCCATTAAACTATGAGGATAGTCTATCTTAATATATATCTGAGCACTTATACTATATATGTGTGTAAAGATGATAGTCTGGACCAACTGATGATTGCTGGTTTAGCATGAAATACGTACATTGGTGATTATTTATCTTTTCAGCATATGTGTGTTTAGGTGTATCAGTGTTATTAGATAGAGTGGAGAGAGGTGGGTGGTGTGAAAGTCTGTGCTCATATACCCTATATTACATTTTATTTATAAATAATATACTGTAATGGTGCATTACATCACTTTCAAAAAAAAAAGTAAAAAGAATGATAAATAAAATCACTCTCAAGTAGAATTGTAAAAATATTAATAAAACTTTATTTAAACCAATATATATATAATTGCACAGATGGAAAACTATTGAATAATTACTTAAAAGTAAGTTAAAGTTAAAATCTAAAAATAAAAGTTTATTTTAAAGGAATGTAAAAGAAAATAAAAGCTGTTAATTATTTTCTATTTTACAAATTATTTTTAATTTTATTTTATATTTAGAAATTATTTTAAATCTTAGAATGGAAATTAGTTATTTTAATTAAATGAAATGATATAATAGCAAACAGGCCCTTGAGGGTATTTAACCGATCAGTCAGATAAGAGGTCAATTAAAAAATTCCTAGTAATAAAATCTGATGTTCCTGCTCAAAAAGTGAACTGCCCAATAAATGATGTGAATAAACACATGGTCCATAGAGAAAATCACTATCATCAATAA
Source organism: Epiperipatus broadwayi (assembly GCA_028023455.1). Classification (NCBI taxonomy): domain Eukaryota; kingdom Metazoa; phylum Onychophora; class Udeonychophora; order Euonychophora; family Peripatidae; genus Epiperipatus; species Epiperipatus broadwayi. Next base: position 13,376,116 of record JAQFVV010000004.1, read on the forward strand.
AATCAGCACAAAGCCAGGTAAGATCAATCCTGGAATTTGATGATAAAAAATTCAAAATATGTATTATGGACCCCAAAAATATAAGGATCACACAATATATTAATTTCCCATATTTGCACCAGCTGAGGCTACCTCCAGAGTGATGGTTCCCAAAAAGCAGCAAATGACAGACTAGTCTCCTTGGAAACAATATTAATATTAAATGGACTTTGATTGGAGTTGTGTGATGCATCAAGGACACAAAGATGGAATCCAGTAATCTGAAGCCATGGAAAGTATGAACTTTTATTTTAAATGAGATATGAACTTAATAATCTAAAATAAGAACTTTTCAAATATTTAAACCTAAACAGTACCTAACCCATGAAGTCTCTTATTTGATTAAGCTGAAATTTAAATTATTTGTCATATTTTTCTTTTAATATGTTTGCTATTATTATTTCCATTCTCATAATTTCTTTTAAATTAATAATTTAAAAATAAGTGTAAATGGCTGCATAGATTCATAAGATTATATTAGTTTAAGTGGGTTAATTTGGGGGCTATTTGCTTCATAATTGAATCAATGCTGTTGGAGGGATGTGCAATGGATACTCATTCCCTTGTGTGATGTTAGCATACCGGGCATACTACCCAACTGAATGCATGACCCAAAAGTGTAGCCATCACATTGCTAATGGTCGTAGATGTATTTTCTACATTACTGATCTCCTTATGCTCTGGTTGGTAACAGTAAAATTGCAAAGACTGCAATCCCCCATTTATAAACCATGTCTAGTATATATATTCCAAATGATTACCTCACCAGACATATGTACATTCCTGTCAGTATGTTTTTATGCTAACATCCTCTTTTTGCATTGATCATATTGGTATATCAATAATCTGGTGTTGGTTTGGATAAGAACTTGTAGCCTGGAGTTAAAAAAATCAAGTTAGTTAAATGTGTAATCTATGTAGCATATTTACATTTAACAAAGTATTAAAATTATGTTAAATACATTAAATGCATCCATTTGTGCATATACTTAAATTAAATATACTTAATCATTATCTTGCTCTTCAGAATTCTGTTTTAATGTGAGTGTGTGCATTATAATAAAAATGTTTTGTTTAATTAATTTCTGGCAGTAACTTATTATTATTTTTAAAAAAATAATAATCAAGAATTATAAATTTTCATAGACAGCATGATATAAGCTCAGCTCTTCCAAGAATTAGTGACTGGGGCTTTCAGCTCAACAAAAGATTAACCTCCTCCATATGTATCTGTCGCTTTTATAAATTTTCTAGCTTCAAATAGCCTATTGGCACCCTGGCACGACAGATAGGAATGTGAGATATAAAATTGATAAATCTTGTGGGTAAATAGTAAATACAAATGAGTATGAAGTGATAAACATATTAGATAAAAGAGCTTAAAAAGTTATTTAGTAAATTTAAATATTTGGAGAATAAGATAATTGATGTCATTGAGAGTAGGGATAAAAAACTTAAAATGAAAATTTCAGTAGTTAAAGCTTTTAAAAAGGATGGTACAGTATATATATATTTAATCAGATGAAAAATATTAAAAAATTGTTGATAAAGCTATAAAACTAAAAATTAGGATATAACAAAAATGATTACTAAAATGCAGTAATGATATTAATAAACTATAAAAGATGATATTATAAATTACAGTTATAAGTCTTTTGTCATTGCATTTTCGCTATAGAGAACATTGGATTTGAGACAAACAAAAAAGCTTTTTTAAACTTACTTACATCACAGCATATTACATACAGATATTAAAAGAGGGATTAGAAAAAATCAAAAATATATGTTGTGACTATGGTTTTGTTTAATAGATTAAGCAAAAGCATTTAAATTTATAAATACAATTTATATTTATATTGTACATTTTACTTTATATTAACTTGATTATTTTATTTGGATTTGATTATATTACAATTTTATTATGTTTTGTTATATTCTATGTTCTTTTATTATTTAAATTTTTAATGGTATTATTTATATAGTTATTATTTTATTTTAATTTGTTCATTATATCATAGCTCTGAAGAAGACTGCAGGACAATTGAAACATAAGATTACATATGAATATTTGTACAATAAAAGGTTTTTGTTAAAAAGTTTTTAAAGTACAGTAAATAAATTGCATTTATAAGATATTATAGCAAAATAAAAAAAGTGGTGAATTTAGTAATATTTCTGAAGTATTTCTATTGTGACTCACCTTTAGAACATCAAAAAATAGATCCAGAATATTCTCAATTTTTGAAGAATATTTTTATATAAAACACCAATAATAATCTTAAATAATAACATTAAGAAGATTAACATTAATAAAGTTGTATAGAAGGGTTATTCTACCTCAGGGGTCCCCAACCCTATGCCTGTGGGCACCATGGTGCCCGCAGACCATTTTACGTGTGCCTGCCACTATCTGAACACGATAAAAAATTATTTATCTGATACAAATAAATTTAATTTTTAAAATTTCTTATAAATTATTGTATTATATTGTAATCAAATTGAGGGGCATATTATACTTTTACAGCGTAAAAATATAAATGTTAATTATATGTTAAAATTTTCTTTTTGAAATAAATATTTTTTGTACATTATGTGTAATTATTAACAATATCCAACTATAAATTTACATTGAAAAAATAAGTGGTGCCCGCCATCTGGTTGAAAAAAATACATGGTGCCAGCCATCTGGCCGGTATTATAGAATGTGCTCTTAAGTGCAAAAAGGTTGGGGACCCCTGTTCTACCTCTTCAAAACATTTTATAACAATTTTGTATTAATTTTTTTATGGATTAAAATGAGAAATTAAGAAAGTAAATATTAATAAACATTACATAAATCTAACCATATTTGCAAATTTTAAAAATAAATTTTCGGGACTTCAGGAAATGTTAGAAGAGACACAAGATGAAAGTAAGAAATTAAAACTAAAGACTATAATCATATTATTATATAGATGAAAACATAATGGATAAAATTAATCATGAATAAAACTTAGGTGAAATTATTTTAGCATAGATAACAACATTAAAAAGAAATATGTTCTTGAAAAGAAAGATTTTTATAGAATGCTTATAAGTGTTTTACAAAGTTAATAGTAGAGTAATATCATAGAATTAATACTAAATAAAAAGTGGATTTATTGAAGATAAAATGAAGAAAATGAAATATAAGAATGAACAAACTGCAAGGATTATTGTTATCATTGAAATAATTAAAAATTCAAATAGATTGTTCTGGAAATACTGGTTAAAGAGATGCCTATAAAAAGACAATCAAACTTTTAAAATGGATCTCAAAAGATTATAAAATACCTCAAATAAAAAAAAGTGATATGGATAGAGAAGATAAGACAAATCGTGAGAATAATGCCAAAAAAAAAAGCTATGAATGAGAGAAGCTTTATTAAACATGGAAAAATCTTTACTATGAACAGATTGTTTATGCATAAAAATTATCCATATATATCAAAACACTGGAATTCTTTTTATAATTTTCAGTATATTAACATGTAAATCAATAAATAACAAACAGTTATAGCTAACTTACTACAATGTATTCTATACTGAGTAGAAATTACAATAAAATTTTAAAAAATAAAAATTTCATTAAATCATGGCATTACCATTCGAACATGAATGGAACATCTTAATTTGTGTGTGTGTGTGTAATTATGTTGTTTATTTAATATATTATCAACAATATTTATAAATGATAACTTAGATTTTTTTACTTTCAAATCTTTTCCACTTGCAAATAAAGACATTGTCAATTAAAAAACTATTCTGCTGACACAGATTAAATCTATCTACATAATAATGTAATTTTTTATACATTAGTTCAGAATCAAGAATGAATTTTTTTTAATGTATTTTACAACTCACTAATATAACTTGATCCATATTTGCATACTACTTTATATGCATTATATTTATTATTGAGTCTGATATATATAGAGAGAGAAAAATGAGAGATCGGAAAATATGTTAACATAGACTTGCACACACTAACTTATATACATTATTATATTTATTACTGTGTCTAATATATAGAAAAAAGAAAGACAGAGGAAAAGATCAGAGAACGTCTCAACTGTTTTTTAAATCTCTTAAAGTTTAACGATATATCATCACAATCTCGGATTTTTAATGAATACCCATTACTGAACATAAATAAAGAGAAACTTTAAACTATAATTGATCAATTCAACTCTTTAAAATAAATCTTTTTAAACATGTTTAAACCTGACTGCTGATAACATAAACTTTAGATAGTCATTCAGCTACCACAATTCTCTTGGGTACCATAGAACAGGACTTTGCACTAATTGTAACAATAGGGTTGTAAGTTTGTGCACCCATAAGATCTTTTTTTAAAGCAAGAAAATGTGAGTTTGTAAAAAAGATTGTATTATTAGCAATTTAATATAAATTTGTGACAGGGAAAATATAAATATCAAAATTCTCAATAATTGGATTTAAAAAGAAAAAAAAAATATATAAAATCATTAACAAGTCATTAAACACATTAAATTAGCAGATGGTTTTCTGTAAAATAATCCTAGTAATTAAATTTAAAAAATTTAAAAAATATTAGCTACAATAACCTTTTGTATTGCAATTATTATTATTTTTAAGATCTTATTTTATTATCTTTATTTTTAGTTATTGTATATATAAAATGTAATTCAACTATGAATAATTTTCTTCTTTTCTGAGCTAATGTAATACATGGTTTTTAATGAAAACATCAACAGAAATGGTAGTTTTTTTTTTAAATTTCAGCTTTATTACTGCCTAGCATGCTTTCGATATAATGTGTATATCATGGGCGTGAATATGATATATACTTTATATCAAAAACATGCTAGGCAGTAATAAAGCTGAAAATTAAAAAAAAAAAACCTATCTTTTCTGTGGATGTTTTCATTAACTGTTGTGTATGCATATATATGCATAAGTAGAAATCTTAAAATATTTTTAAAGTTAAGATTCAAAAGATATAAAACATTATATAATTTTTTATTTTTGAAATACATTTATTTAACAGCTCTTTTAATAGGCAAACATTAAACTATAAACTTAAATATAAAGTAATGTATAGAGATTAATGCCTAACTTTGTATTTTTAACTGACATCTATATTTTAAAAATTATATTATAATAATACACTTTAGAAATAAAACCCCTGACCCTATGACCCCCAACTGAGCTAAGCTGTAGATTAATACTGTAATAAGTCTTATCCATAACTAGAGATGCAGCCTAAATTATAAATTTTATTCTATCTTGTATAGAATTGGTGCCTGGGCATCCCTATATATTTTATAATTTATTTTTGTATACAAATCTGATAATATTAATACATTTATTTATATATCACAATATGTAAACATATAAGTAGAAAATGGATAGTTATTTCTAGTGAGAAGTTTTGAGAGTTTCAAGAAGTCACTATAAAATATTTTGTACTGAGGAATAAGATAAAGAAATATGCACTAAAAGAATGTGCTATACATCTATTGGATAGATTAAAATTATTTCTTGATTACAGTAATCAATTTATTATACATATGTATTGAGAAGAATTCTCTTTTTATATTAACTTTATGATAATCTAGTTGAAATAGCAATTTAGCTAGGTTAAGCATAATAACAGATTTACATACACAAAGAAATTATGTGACAAATTTAAAACATTTTAATAATAATATAAAAATTTTAATTTTTATAAATAGCTGTGAAAGAAAGAAAAAATACTTTTTTCCTTTTATATAATCCATTTTTGTATATTTATTTTTGAAAATTAGAAAACCCAATTAGATTAAGACTCTATATCTTAAGAAAATTACAGTTATATTTCAATTAATATATAAATAGAATGTTTATTTTTAAATAATTAAAACAACAACCAGAAGGGATTGGGATTATTTTATCTCTGAAGAAGGGTTGTTTTCCAAATTAGGTAAAAGTATTTTTTTTAAAAGATAATCTATTGTAAAAAAAAATCAAATTGTCAAAACTTAATATATTTATTTCTGAGGTAGTCATGTAATTGGATAGAAGTTTGATATTAGGGTTCATTTTTAAAAAGCAAAAGATAATGTGACAATAGAAGTCAGCAATTGTAAGGTCAGCAATCAAAAGCTGTATTTGAAAGTCTGATGTTAAATTGATCTCTCAATTATTTCAAAAAATGATTTTTGAAAAGCAACATAACAATAGAGAGCTCATGAAAGCTATGTGATAACTTTTGTTTAAAGCTGATCATTGATGATCCAACAATATAACCAGTTTCATTAAAATATAGAAGAAAAATAGTACTGACAAAAACTATTCATACCCAACCATTTTTGTTTAAAAAAAACTTTTTTTTCCCCCAAAAAAAACTTTTTTAAAAATTTTCTATAATATTAAATTCACTCATATTTATAAAAATTTTTTATTTTTTTTTTAAAAAAAAAAAATTTTTTTTAAAAAAAAATTTTTTTTTTTTAATATTTTTTTTAAAAAAAATAAATTTTAAAAAAAAAAAAATTTTTTTTAAAAAAAAAAATTTTTTTTATTATTATTAAATTTTTTTTTAAAAAATTTTTTTTTTATTTTAAAAAAATTTTAGAAAAATAGTACTGACAAAAACTATTCATTTAAAATAATGACTGTCTCAGCCTGTGTTAACATGAAATGAAAAGAATTGTTAAACTAAAAACCTGGAACTAAAAAAAAGAAACATTACATGGAAGAAAAATGAAACAAATATCAATGCTGGAAATGTGGAGCTAAAAAGAGAGAAAAAAGCTAACTTTTAATGAAAAAAATTGTTAAATTGGAAAGTTGGATCTGTAAAAGGAAAGAAGAAAAACCTAAATAGTTAAAAATAATTATTGAAAAAACTAGAAAAAAATCCTAGAGTCAACAGATTTACTAGGCTTCTACTGTATTATTTATAAAAAGACAGGATTGAAATAAATTTATAGTAAAATAGATATTGTTGATGTACACACATTCTTATTTATAAATATTATTTATAAATATAATGATAAATATGGAATAATGTTTTTAGTGGTTTTATTTTAAAGATTTTTTACATGATTTAAAATGGCATAGGATATCTTCATTTTCAAGAGAAAAAGTGAGATGAATGTTCAAGTTAAGATTATTAGTTTCCTTATTAACAAATATTTTTTAGGATCAGAAAGGAAATATCTGATTATATGTTAATATTAAATCATGTATATTGTATAAAATCTTGTGATAACTTTGGGGTTGTCACATTATTATTATCTAACTTTTTTATTCTTTGGGCTAACTTTATTAAATAATTATTTTAAAAATAATAATCTCTGAAATTATTTTTGATGTCTTTATTCTTCTAGTAATCTATTTTGTGAAATATTATGTTTGATTAATTTCATTATAGCATTGTACCTTAAGAGATTTGTAGGTTATCTCATTGAAATTATATAATAATAAAATAAATTAAATATGTAATGTATACTTACCTTGTTTACAGCATGATCATAAGCTAGTTCAAACATAATAATTGCAATTAGTTCAACAAAGAACTCCAACAAAAGAGCTATTACATGTTAATGGAAAAACTGGTTTAGCCTCAGGGATTCTCAATTAGTAGCAATTGATAATTTATTGACAACATGAAAGGTTAAAGTTTATCTCTATTTACATGGGTATTATCTTTTTATTTTTATTCTTTATAATAATAATCTATGGAAATATCCTGATAATTCTTTAAAGAATTGTTAGGATGATGCAAAAGTTAAGATTACAAAAAAACCATATATTTTATTCAGATTTTATGGTGATAATTAGTTTATGAATGATTAAAAGTTCATATTCCCAAGTAATAATACCAGAATTTTTTACTACTGTAATTTTAGTTCTTATGTATATGCATATAGATGAAATGTTAACAGTTGCTTTTATAATATTTCCAAAGTTTGACCCTGGCTAGATAATTGTTTATCTCAGATCTTACAGAACCCTTCCTTTATATTATTCATAAAGAATAACCATTGATTCTTGATGATTATTGCTAGTTATGCTATGCTTATCATTCATATTAGTACTTTTATTTATTTATGATGGCTTTTCATTTTGATTCTTTGTTTATTTTCTATGTTTGGTAAACAATAATGTTTAGTAGGAAGATTTTTCATCTATCATGTACAGCCCTAAACATACTATTATAATATATATTGGAGTGATATATATCTGCACTTCATGTATAGAATTTATACCAGCCAAAAGCAAGCTCCACCACAAGTAATAACACCAAACAAAATAAATTTTTACTCTGATCACATTCATAATGTTGAAAACTAATTATAATAAATAAATAGAAAAATTACATACACATCAAAGATATATTGCGGTAATATAAACAGTTACTGATTTGATAGACATTAGGACATAAAATTTTCACATTACAGAAATTTAAAATTTTTTGCATGTATTTATTATATACTTCGGTAAAAGTTTTATTAAATATCATTAATTATAAAGAACAGTATTAAAATTGTCTGAGTATATTGTTAAAGTAATTTATATATATATATAAAGTTCGCTGAATATATAAAAGTTTAATAAGATTTTTTTTTCATTTTTAAATAATTTTTTTCCTCCATTTTTATTAATGAGAGTAGGTCCATGTTTTCACTGATTAATAAAAAAATCAATTGAATTTATTATTTGATAGAAAGTTCAAGAAGATGACTAAAACTGTCTTACCGAATAATAGCGATTGCATTCACTTTTTTTTTTTTTAAAAATCAAAACAAATAATAACAAATCAAATAAACAGTTTGAACTTAAGCATTACTGATTGCTTGATAATTAATACATTTTTGAATTAAATATTTGCAATCAAGCAACGAATACAAATGAGTACACACACAGTGATTGGAATTATATATATATAATCTCTTGCTGCAATAGTAATGCATCTATTTATTCATGTCCATACTCTGAGTTTAAATACAAGCAGAGTAAAATTGATTTTCTAAATTAAACTTATACATTTTTTTTAGGTAACCAATCAATAACCAAGAATATTGATTGATAAATAGATATTTAACTATGTTTAACAAGAAGGTAAAAAAAGAATCAAAAACAGTTAAAACCGCCAGCATTTAAATACTGCTTCTCATTCACTATTTTTCTCTGCATTGCTATTTAAGAGGTATTTGTCCTATAGTAAACTATTTAATGTAAATATAATAAAAGATAAAATATGTGTTAAGAATTTGCACAAGTAAATAAAGGGTAATCATCTGAAATATGACCCTCACCGCTTGATGACATTGATGCTATACAAAATCAATCAAATGTAATGTTACCGGGCGTTTATATAACATGATTTTTTTTTAATTAAACAAATTTTTATATCATTTATAACATGATTTCTTTTTTATTAAACATATTTTTATATTTATTTTAGTTGTTTTTTTAATTTTATATTTTTCTTTATTCAACAAATTTTGGTAATTTAACTTTGTGATTATTTTTCTGATTTTAAAACTTTTTCCTGTTTCACAACACGAAAAAACTTGTTTTAACGCCACTGAAAAAATATAGTACAATTACTTGGTACTTGTTTCAACTTTGTTCTACCTTTTTTTTTGGTTGACTAAATTGTTTTTCTTGTTATTAAATCAAAAGTAACTTTTGTGTTTTTGGGGGGTACAAAATTGTTTTGAAACCCCCATCCTCGGATAAATAATTATAACAAAAAAATATTTTTTTAAAAAAAACTTTTTTTCACTTTTTACTTTTATTTATATTTCATTTGAATTACCTTTTTCTTTTGGCTTCTACAATAAATTGCTTTTTTGAGGGATTTCATTAACAAAAAGTAAACAAAAATAGTAATTTATTTTAACCTCACTGAAAAAAGATAATCCAAATACTTGTGTCAATTTCTAATAAAATAAAATAAAAATACACAAACTTTGGACTTTTTGAACTTTTTATTTATTGCTGTAATAAAAACAGTCTAGTATTTTGGAGGACATTATGCACCTGAAAAAAGGACACAACCTCACTTTCTGTACTCGGCAATTCTGAAAAGTTCAAAAATTGCATGTTCTTCTCAGACATTTTATTGGTCTCATATACTTTTCCACACTGAAACGTGACAGCGTGTGAGCTTTGTCGAAGCGTGTTTGAACATACCCTTTGCCAATTTTTTACATATTAACATTTTTTAGGGAAGGGTGGGGATCATATGACAATTATTAGTAATTAACAATATTATTTAACTACAAATGACATTACTCTACTATGGAGATTTGAAAAGTTATACCAACTTGCAACTAAATCACCCTCAAACAATATGGTAATCAACTATGAATAGAACGAATATGCATAAATAGTTTCGAAGCACAAAACAGGCCATAATATTTTTGTGCAACATCATGTAAAGTGGCCTGCAATGGCTAATACAATATAAATGTTGTATTAGCCATGAGACCAGCCACTGTAAATGGCATTTTTATGTGTTTTGACACATAAACAATGTCATCAAGCAGCCATGCCTGTATTTCAGATGATTAATTTTATTATTCATATAATACAAAATTACAGTTTTGTAAAAATACTTTCTAATTTTTCAGCAGAACTGAACACAACATTACTGTGTACAGTGAAGGTATTAATGTTGTTATTTTCTTTACATTTTTGTTAATATAAAAAATATATAAAAGATCATAAAAGTTATTTTAATGATACATTAAAATTTCAGATTTTACTTCCAATTCTATTTTATAAATGGAATCTCTTTTTTTAAAATAAATAAATAAACAAAAGATGCAATCTCATCAAACAATCTCAAAATTATTAGCATACACATCCAGCATTACTTTTTATTAAAACATAAATTACTTTTCAATATAACTTCTTCATTTGTTTATTCATTTATTTTTTGTAAAATTATTATTTATTTCTATTTAATTTTGTAAAGTGTTATTTCAGTGCTATAGCTTTTACACAAAATTATTGAAATAAATATTTACATAATATCAAATTAAATCTTCTATCAAATATTTTCTTTTTTGTTTATCACTAGTAGAAGATTATCCTTTAACCCATTGTCTTATATTTATTACTTTTTAAAATTTATTTGCAAAGCTAATCTTTTAGTTAAATAAAAAAAATGAATAACTTTTACCTAGTATTAAAATAATTACTTTCTTAAATTTACTGATGAGCTGCTTGCCTTAAGATTAAAAAATATATATAACTAGTAATTATGTCCATAACATTTTTACTTTTAATTATTTTTATGCTCTTTTTTAAAAAGTTTGTTTACTCTATTGTAGCCTTAATTAATTTTTTTAATGTGATTTCTGCTTATTATACTTATAACATTAAAATATTAATATAATAATTTGTTTCTAACAAAATTTTCTGTTATATAAAGGTGGATAATTTTTTTCTAAAAGCATTCACAAGATTTTTAAATATTTCAAAAACATAATGTTATAAAAATGATAAATAATAAAATTGTATTAAAAGTTAAAACAAAGAAAATAAAAATTTACATAGCAACATTAAATTGAATAAAGAAATAAATAGGGTGAGTGAATTTACAATAGGTTACCATAAATATATATTGTACAGGATAGAAAGTCCATCCTTACTTTTTGAAGCTATAGTATGGTTTTAAAAAAATGTCTTTGCTATAGTTTTATTTAAGGATTTGTAAATAAGTTGTTAGTGTATTGTTCGTAATAGTTTTATTGTTATTTAGTTCAGGTTTATTTAGTTATTATGATATATGCTTTGTTTTGAGATAAATCTTTATAGTGGCAATATATGTATATAATTATGAATGTGTGTATGAAGAAATAATCATTGGCAATAATATTTAAATTGCTAAATATAAGGATATTGTACCTTTATTTATTTATTTAAAAAAAATAGAATAAATAGTAATATTATTCTGATTGTTTAAATATTTATTTGATTTGTGAATTATAACGTAAATTTTTCAATGTAATATATGTATTTTTTATTGATATTATTTCCTATTTTTTTTTGTTACTTAAGAAAAAAAATATTTTAAAATGCTAAATAATAATGTTAAAGGTTATTGCTGAATCAGCACGTGATTTATGAAAGGCGGGAATCAGATGGGCAGGTGATGAAAAATTAAAAAAAAAAGACATTATTTTTTGTTCATCATTTTTCTTCAAATTGCTCTTATAAATTTCTTTAAAAAGTTATTGGATTAAGGATTTCTACTCAAAAACAATGTGCTAATTACAACTTTATCATTTGGGCGTTTGCCCTTCCTACTTGTTCATTTAATTAAGGATTAGAAAATTCAGTAAAACATGGAACTTCAAAAGTAAACTGGCGTTCTTCAAAAAGTTTAAAAAAAATAGCTATTATAATTAATTAATATTCCATTATAACTTTGAAATTATTTAGTGATTCAAAAATTATATTCAATTTCATCATGTATATATAACAGAATATCCAAGAAATAACTAAAATTAATGGTTTCATAACAAGAAGCAAATCTCTTCATTTATAAGCATATAGACATATTCGCGTCAGTCGAGCTATTTTAGGATGAAGAAAATAAAGACAGTGCTGAAGATAACTAGCTGATTCTTCAGTGTTTGAACACTAATGCAAATGAGGATAAAAAAAACTTTATCTTATTTTCTTTATATTGTTTATTTTTTATTTTTTTTTGATTTTTATGTAATATATAATTTATCCTTATGAAAGAATGTATATATATATTGTGATGATCGCACATACTGCGATCACATATACAGATACTTAACATTTAAAGAATATTAAATATTGTGTTTGGAATACTAAAAAGTGAGTTTAAAATAATTATAAACAAAGAAATGTTTTAATTAAGAAAAGAGAGGGAATTAGAATCGAAAAGATTCTTATCTTTTACCGTCCAAAGTCAAGATTTTGTGAAATGAAAAATAAGTAAAGTTAGAGATATTGAAATTGTACATTAGAAAATTAATAGTGATAAAGAAATATAAATGAAAGACAAACTAAAATATGATGTATAAGAAAAGATAAAGTTTTAAGAGTTTAAATAAGATTAAAATAGAAAGTTTAAAACATGACCAAAAGATAAGGATCTGGGTCATAAAAGTACACATTTGACGATAAAACGACATGCGTGTATGGAGTATATATGAAGTATGATAAAGACAGAAAAAATAATGCTTGTCAAAATAAAAATAAAAAAACATTTTATTAAAAATCTGTATAATTAAAAGAAAAATAAATAAATAAATAAATGTACATAGTGCTACGAAATTATGTAAAAGTAAATCTATAGAAATGGCCAAAGGCGTAGTAAGGAACGAATAGGTGTGAATAAAAGTTAAAAACAAAGGATCGAAAGAATAAAGGACTGTGGAATTTTTTAATTAAAAATTAGTAGAGTTAGAGACTTCTTGTCAAGACGTTGGTAGAAATACTGCTCCAATAATAAGCAGCCATAATTAACAAGATATGATTTCTAACATCAGTGACTCATCAAGAATGGCTGGCTAAGGGCCATCATGATCACTTGTTGATTCAAACTCCCCATGCTCTAAAGGTTCCCATCTACATGTAACAACTACTGACGTAGTGCCTGCCAGAGGGTTCATTTTGCCTTGTCCTTGATGCCCTAAATACTGAGGAGTTCCCACAACCAAAATCTAACCTAAGAGTGACTGTTCCCTGCTAAAGAAGTGGAGAAATTCCATGTGGCGGTCAGCAAAACTTCAAGTTATTTCAGAGACTCAATAAACCTAGGTAAATATGTATACTACATTTTATATTCCCATGTGCACATACCTTGAATTTAGACAATGGCCAAATTTTTACTTTGAATGATACATACATTCCTTAACTTTTTTTTTACATATACACGGAGTGAGGATTATAAATGTACAATCATTTATAGAATCTTTTTTTTATATATATCTTTTAATCGTAGCATTATAGTATAATTGGTTTTTTTGTGTGTAAATGATTTAAAGTGTTTTTTTTTTATTGTTTAATTTATTGTATTAAATATCTTTTATTGATTTAAATCTGTTTCGTCTCATTCCTCGCCACTCCAAACAGTAATATATTCGTAGGGGTTGGGAAATAATTATTACTCATTTTGAATACTGAATTAACACAGGTAGCTGGTGGTGCAGTATTTTGATCCCATTAAAATTTATAAATATCCAAGTGCTGTAACTCTTTAAATCTTACAGCAGTCGGGAGACAGTGACCGGGAAAGATAACCTGGGGCTATACCAGTATAGTTATAGGTTCGGTCAAATGTGAATATAGACTTGTTTATGTCCGTATGTCCTCTCTGCTTGTGGTAGCAGAAGGTGGACGATCTTGAATTTTAAGAATTCCCCATTATATATAAATAAAAGGGAAGTTAAGCTTTCGATCGCCGTGTTTCCGTTACAATTTTGGGGACCAGTCCGGGATATCTATTGCTGTGCAGTCAGTGATCATGTGTTGAATAAATTTTATAAAATAACGTAAATATTTTCTAAAAAAAAAAAAAAATTAATTAATATATGTGTTTTTAAAATATATAAAATTAGCATCGTAAATCAGAGTGGTTAGAAGTGAAGATGAAGGGGATACATTTTTTTCACTTTATAATACTTTATATATGTATTTCGACGTCAAATGTGTACAAAGGATATAGAAGGAAGGGGGAAATTTAATATTAAGAAAGTTTTTGAAGTTTGTTGTGACGTATTTAATATAAGACCAGAAGTATTCAAATATAATCGTCATGAACAAAGAATTGATTATCTCAATGTAATTGCTGAGAACAAAATATAAATTGTGTCAGTCAAGTAGAAAAAAAAAAAGAATAAAACAAAGTTTCATGAAAGTTTTAGTGATAAATAATAAAAAATAGTTGCATATATAAGTTAAGTTGAAGAAATATATATGTGTGATTTAATTGTCCCATATTCCAGTTAAGTTAAAAAATAAATGAATGTATGAATTCATAGTCATAATAATAAAGTGTATTCAAATATAATTATAGTGATCAAACGTAGATTATCTAGATGTGATTGTTGTTAACGAAATGTAAACTAGTTAAATTAAAAAAAAAAAGAATTAAAATAAAGTTTCAGGAAGGTTTTCATTATAAATAATCAAATAGTCGCATATTCCATTTAAGTTAAAAAAAATGTATGTATGATTTCATAGTCGTAATAATAAAGTGTATTCAGCTATAATTATAGTGATCTAATATAGATTATCCAGATGTAATTGTTGTTAATGAAATAGTTAAGTTTAAAAAAAAAAGAATTAAAAATAAAATTTCAGGAAGGTTTTCATTATAAATAGTCGTATATATTAGTTAAGTGAAGAAAATATATATGTATGATTTTAAAAATAATCGTGAGGATAACTTCATCAATAAAGTACAAACATAGTGTGTGTAACGAAGGATGTTAGTACATTAAAGAAATATATATGTGTATGATTTTTTTTAAACAGCCGTAGCCTTAAAGTGATCGAAAATTATAAACGTAATATTAGAAAATATATATCAGAAATGTGTACTGTTGGAAATACAGTCAAATAGAATGAATTTATTTATATATATCGTTAACAGAGAGGAATAAAGTATAGTATTTAAGTTAAGTTAAATTTAAAAAATATATAAGTGCATCATTTAGTTAAGTATGGTGAGTAAGAGTTGCATAAGTAGGGGAAATATAGGACAATCATCAAGGTGGGACAGGCAGGCAAACGAATCTAGGGCAGGCAAACAAGATGGTATACCCGAGTGTGGATGTTTGGGTTGGCTAGTGGTCTAAATGCTAGCTAACAGGTAACAAAGAAACTAGACAGCTAATTCAAGTAAAGAGCAAAGAGTCAGTAGAAAGAATTTGTTGTATAAATATATCCAGAAGAGCTTAGTAAGATAATAATAACAAACACAGATCAAGGTTAAATAAAATTATATCTATGCGTACAAGGTCCCAAACTAAAATGGACCTTCAAGAAAAAGAAGTAAGAGAAGAGAATGAAGATACAGAGATGGAAATAAAAGGTGAAACAAACTATAGTGATATAATGGATATGCTAAGGCAAAGAGGGTTGAGCAACAGCAATTCATGAAGGAATACATGGACAGAGAAGATAGAAGGATGGAAGAATGGTGGATAAAGATAAAAATGGACAACCAGAAAATAATTGCTGAAGCCATAGAAGAGATTAGAAATGACTTCATCCAGCAATCAGAGACAAATGACACAGGAAATAGACATGACAGGGAAATTAAGTGGGATGAACAAAGGGGTATGGAGCCATATGTATATGACAAAATTAGATAGGGCTGAGAGTATAGATAGAGAGCCAGCAGAGTTTGATCTGAGGGTAGATATAGGATATCCAGAAAGGGGAATAAGAAAGTTAGAAAAAGAAGAGGAAGTGGAAGTGATAAGAGTAGAAGATAGTAGGATACTGACAAGCATGCAGGAGGGTATAAGTCAGATAGCGAAGGCAGTAGAAAGGTTAAACCCAAAATTTGAAGAGGATAAGTAGGTCAGCCAATAACAGTGTCAATACCAATGTAAAGGGCATAGGACCAAGAACCACTGGTGAATGTACAGATATGGACTATGGGAGTCGCATGGATTATCCTGCTGGCTTCCACCAATGTCTAAAAATACAAATTTTCACTGGAGATCCTGGAGAAAGCCCTATGGAGTACTTGACAAGCCTGGAATGGTATTTCAAGTTTAGTAGGATGAATGAGGAGGCCATGATAGCGGTCGCCTGCAGTCACTTGCAGGGCAAATATCAAGTCTGGTGGAACTCACTGTTCCAGAAACCCACCACATTTCCAGGGTATCACAAGACTTTGAGGACCAGTTATTGGAGTTATTGGAGTGAGGAACTCCAAGAAGATAGGCTTCCTTGGATAACACAGGAGAAATGAAGACTGGGAGAATTGTTTACAACATTCTTTCGCCGTCAAGTAGCCAAGTTATGGATGATGACCGCAAACCCATTATCTGAGATGCAAATACTCCAGATAACTAGGCATGGGTTCCCAAGAGATATAGAACACACACTAATTAGTACGGAGAAAAGACAGTGGACTGTGTGGCTGAGTTACTGAATGCCCTGGATACCATCAGGACCATCCAGAGGGAGGATGGATGTAAACTTAGACCACCTCCAAAAGAACCACTTACAATAAAAAACAGATGGGATCCTAGGGAAGGATGATGGAAAGAAAACCAGAGATATTCTACAGAGTGGAACCCAAGGAGGCAGGAAAATGGATGACAAAGATTGGAGATGGAATGCAAGCATCCATATGACAGGACTGAAGACCAAGAACATAGGGATCAAAATCTGCATCCCAAAGGTGGCAGATGTGAGATCAATAGAGAAAGGCAACCTCCAGATAAAATATAAACACCATTGTAAAGAAAGGATGGATTCACTGATACCAGATTGGAAATGGAATTGGATCACGAGTAATGGAAAATGGATTTATGAAATTGGGAAATATTGATCATGAAAATATAAAGAAGAATGAGCCAATAAATGGCCAAACAGTATAAAGGACTTTACCCAAACTAAGACAAATCATCAGATAGATAGTAGTGTGAGATCATAGATAGAGGCTGAAGGTGTGTAGGTATAGATATTTGTAGATGGATCTTAGCAGTATATGGTGAGCCTTTTCTGTTATGCATTCATGGGTGTTCTGTGGTCACCAGATCTTAGTAGATAGAGAAGATAGGGACAGAGATCCCCTTCTCATAATGACTCACTGGATTAAGATTTCCAGTTAGATATTTGACAAATATCGTGAGTCAATGAATTAGAAACCTTAAGAACCCCTTTAAAAATATGAGCTATCAGTAAAATATTCTGAGCTCATGGATGAGCTGGATGAAAAGATGCCAGCATCCCAACCCACCTCGGGATAGTGACCAGTGTTGTTACATAGAGGATGATCATTGTAAAATGTGAGGTATGAACAGGTTTAATCGAGTCACAGAGATATCCTGTGGATTCAAACCTGTATATACAAGTAGGAGGCAGAAATAAAACCCATGTATTGTTTATAGCAAGATTAAATCGGTTTAGTAATACTGGTTGGGTCATCAGAGTAGAGAGGTAATTTGCCTGGTCACCTCTCTAGGAATAATCTCATCACTAAGTATGAGGAGTACATAGATATGAGATGGTTCTAACAGTAGTTAGGAGCAGCTAGCTTTCAATGCATTAGATTAAAATTTTTTAAGAAAAAATTTTAAAGGAGGGGGAACGGTATAATGTGATGATCACACATACTGCGATCACACATATAGATACTTAAAAATCTAAAGAATATTAAATATTGTGTTTGGAATACTAAAAAGTGAGTTTAAAAAAATTATAAACAAAGAAATGTTTTAATTAAGAAAAGAGAGGGAATTAGAATTGAAAAGATTCTTATCTTTTATCCTCCAAAGTCAAGATTTCGTGAAATGAAAAATAAGTAAAGTTAGAGATATTGAAATTGTACCTTAGAAAATTAATAGTGATAAAGAAATATAAATGAAAGACAAACTAAAATATGATGTATAAGAAAAAGTAAAGTTTTAAGAGTTTAAATAAGATTAAAATAGAAAGTTTAAAAAAAGACCAAAAGATAAGGATCTGGGTCATAAAAGTACACATTTGACGATAAAACGAAATGCATGTATGGAGTATATATGAAGTATGATAAAGACAGAAAAATTAATGCTTGTCAAAATAAAAATAAAAAAACATTTTATTAAAAATCTGTGTAATTAAAAGAAAAAAAAATGTACATAGTGCTATGAAATTATGTAAAGTAAATCTATAGAAATGGCTGAAGGCGTAGTAAGGAAAGAAAAGGTGTGAATAAAAGTTAAAAACAAAGGATCGAAAGAATAAAGGACTGTGGAATTTTTTAATTAAAAATTAGTAGAGTTAGAGACTTCTTGTCGAGACATTGGTGGAAATACTGCTCTGATAATAAGCAGCCATAATTAACAAGATATGATTTCTAACATCAGTGACTCATCAAGAATGGCTGGCTAAGGGCCATCATGATCGCTTGTCGATTCAAACTCCCCATGCTCTAAAGGTTCCCATCTACATGTAACAACTACTGACATAGTGCCTGCCAGAGGGTTCGTTTTGCCTTGTCCTTGATGCCCTAAATACTGAGGAGTTCCCACAACCAAAATCTAACCTAAGAGCGACCGTTCCCTGCTAAAGAAGTGGAGAAATTCCACATGGCGGTCAGAAAAACTTCAAGTTATTTCAGAGACTCAATAAACCTAGGTAAATATGTATAGTACATTTTATATTTCCATGTGCACATACCTTGAATTTAGACAATGGCCAAATTCTTACTTTGAATGATACATACATTCTTTAACTTTTTTTTACATATACACAGAGTGAGGATTATAAATATACAATCGTTTATAGGATCTTTTTTTATATATATCTTTTAATCATAGCATTATAGTATAATCGGGGTTTTTTTGTGTGTAAATGATTTAAAAGTATTTCTTTCATTGTTTAATTTTTTGTATTAAATATCTTTTATTGATTTAAATCTGTTTCATCTCATTCTTCACCACTCCAACAGTAATATATTCGTAGGGGTTGGGAAATAATTATTACTCATTTTGAGTACTGAATTAACACAGGTAGCTGGTGGTGCAGTATTTTGATCCCATTAAAATTTATAAATATCCAAGCACTGTAACTCTTTAAATCATACAGCAGTCGGGAGACAATGACTGGGAAAGATAACCTGGGGCTATACCAGTATAGTTATAGGTTCGGTCAAGTATGGATATAGACTCGTTTATGTCCGTATGTTCTCTCTGCTCGCGGTAGCAGAAGGTGGACAATCTTGAGTTTTAAGAATTCCCCATTATACATAAATAAAAGGGAAGTTAAGCTTTCGATCGGCGTGTTTCCATAGCAATATATAACTAAAATTTAAAAAAAACTAACTTACAAACTTCTCTCGAATTTTAAAATTTTAAGAATAATGAAAATCGATTTTAGTATATATATGTTTGTTTATTTATTTTAAAGATATTTTGTAACTCAAACTATGCTAATATGTGTTACTATAAATATATATAATATTTATTTATTTATTTATTTTTGCTTTTGGCATTCAAGTATAATAAATGATAAAATTCATTTGTCAACTTAAATTAGAAAGCAATAAATTAAATTTCAATATATGTAGGAATTGTATAAGTGTACAGATTTATAAAACTGTATTTATAAGTAATATCATTGCTTAATAATTATCTTAGTTCTTCAATTAGGATTCTAACAACCTGATTACATTTATTCATATCCATTAAATCTTATAATATGAAAACATTTAATATTTCATACTTGTGTGCATTATATATATCCGTGCCCATATTTCATATGCTAGTCATTATCTTTATTTATATGTAAGTCAGTTGATTTTTAAACCTATCTGTTGGTGCAGACATTACTTATTATTTATTGAGGTTAAAATTATAGTTATAACTTTAGTCCATTATTGTGAAGTTTTTATCTTGGTATTGTTCGTTGTAGAATAGCCTTGGTATATCAGGCCTTATTTATTACAATTAGTATTGTTACTGGATAGAGTGGATAAATTCCCCTTTCCTATTATTTATCCATGAGTGATAGTGCTTATATTTCCAGTGATGGTAATCACATATTTCTAGATATCTAGTGTTGTTGTTTTTGGTGAGCCTCTCCATATATATATTCCAGGTGCACTGAGACATAAAGATCCAGGCAACTTTTTTTGCCTCAAATGTAGGTGTTATTTTGGAAGCCACCATGCTTGTGATATATTTATGCTAGTTGCATTATAGAGTACTCTTTTCGATTTATCACTCATGAGATTTAATTTAAATTTTCCATCATAGTAGGTGAAGATGCTTGTATTTTAGTATGCAATGTCAAGATAAGTTTGTTTAAAGGATGTGATTCCTTTAGGATGCACTCAACTATGTTAGTGCTTTAAAGTATAAGAATGTGTGTGTTTTGTGTTATCATGATTTGTAATCATTTTACAAACCAATCAACAATATTTAGTAATTATAAATGTTTGAATTCATAAGCATATGGCCTATCAGTATAATCCACACATATTATGTATATGCTGTAGTCATCTAAAACTTTTCCAATGTAGATATAAATCACTTATTTTTAAATGTTTATTTAGATGATTTACATTATATGGACAATGAATTTATAACTTATATGTGTATAAGTGACTAGTGATAAATGTCTTATTCATTGAATTCATTTAATATTTACTTAAATAGTCATTTAATCATTTGGTATTTGTAATTGGTATTTATTTAAAGTAGTATTTAAAAGAAATGTATTAAAGAAATACATATATAACTTAGATTATTAATGCAACCAGATATCTTCAATTTGATTATTTACTTGTATATTTATCCAATTTCATAATAGCTTATACAGTTCCTATGTAAATATAAATTGCAAATTATCAGTGTTATTGTTAAATTCTATACTTAGTTTACACATAAAAAAATTAAGTATTTGCAAAGTAAAACTATTCCTATGTTTCCCCAAATATGTATATATGTATATGTATGCTATTATAAATTTAAAGTTACAATGTTAAAATAAAGCTATATCAGTTATTTTATATAAAAGAATGATTTTGAGTTTTATTTGAGATCTATTAATTTTCTTTTTCTCTATTTTAGTACATCAGTTCTACCAGCTAGCTGATATGAAAGTATTAAACAATTGGTAATGCCAATTGAATAAATATATTTTGGATTTAATAAAATTCCTTTTGTTCCGAAATATATTTGGTATATAATTAATCATAAGTTAAATTAACCCTGAGAACTAATTATCAATATATTTCAGTCAATGCTCAAGATTATTAAGTTTGTGATATAGTTAGCCATGGTAATATTATGGTTTGATATATTTATTTTGAAGTAATTTATTTTATCTTGATGTATGTACAAAAATGCTATTAAATAGGTATTACATTTATTATCTTCATATTATTTCTTCTTGCATGGTACATGCATTTTATTATAGTGACAAGTTACTATGAAACCTGATTAATTTATGGGTGCCTCATAGGTATATCTTATCTAAATCTTTTCTTATTTCTAATATAATCTATCAATTATAAATGCTGCTCAATAATTTAGGCCATATCATCTTTTACTATGGTATATATGACATGCTACATTGATTACCAATGTTTAAATTCATTTATATTGATTTAATATATTTTCCATTACAATTGTCATCCAATCATATGATATGTCATTATTCACGTACTATTACAAATGATGCCTAAAACGTGAGGCTTGATTCATTATGATTCATTTTGGGGCCTTCTTTCTTCAATTTAAATATTATGTTCCATTACAATATAGATCGTGCAAACATTAAAAAAAAAGATTTAACATAGAAATAATAAAAATTTATATATAAATACACAAATAGTAAAAGAATTGTAGTAACTAATAATAAATTATAAAGACAAATAAAAGTACTACTATTAATAAAAATAACAATCTTAATTTATTAATAGAGAAAAATTGTATTTATTCCAAAGATCTAATAAACATTATGCATGATAGTTGATAACAAAGTTGATAACAGTTCTATAGCATATTATGTAAGCATAACCATCAATTTGTTATTATATCATCAGTTGATAATTTTACATATGTTGTAAATAGTGAGTCATAACTAGAAAAAAAAGTAAAACAAGATTTAGTATTCATAGGAAATTGACATTTTTTTCTACTAAACCTCATTTTTTATAATCACAATAATATTTTTTTGTTTTTGTAAACAATAGATTGTTTCTTTCATCAGCTCATTATAATAGTATATTGGTATTCATTTCAGCAGAATCTTTTCCACCATAGGTGAAGTCTGCATTTCAGGATCATAGTTTATATTTTTATTTTTGCTATAAGTAGATTACTTTCACCTGATCAATCCAGAATATTAATAGCTAGATACTTAATTAATGACCAATACTAGATGATTATTTGCATTAGCTATAAACTGTCTAGTTGAAAACAAAATTCTAAGAGTCTGCTGGTAACTTCAAAGAATATTTTAAAGTTCATTTAATTTGAATTATAATCCAAGTTAAGTAAATAGATGCAGTAATCATTACATTAGAAAGTTCTTTAATCATAATTGTTCCACTATATGTGTGTGTATTCATGTGAAAAATATCTAAACTATATGTGCATTATGCTAAATTGATATCAAAATATCATATTAAATATATTAAAAAAATTAAGTTATAAAAGAAAATGTAAATGAAATAAAAATTGATGTACAAACAAATAAAACAAAGAAAATTATATTGTTATTGTTTTGTTTTACATTTTGTTAAGAAGTAATAATAAATGAAATGTAATATTAATTAGCTTTACGTAAGAAAAAACTAACGCATTTTCAGTATTATCTTTAATTTATTGCATTACGTTAAGGTAGTTATCATAATTTTGTAACTATAAATGTATTAATATATTAATTAAATCTAAAAGATAAACTGTATAATTAATTACCAGAATAATTTTTAAAGACAAATTTTCAAACCAAATTTAAATAATTAACTAATGAGATCGTAATTTTATTAATTAATACATGTCGCATAAAATCAATTTTAAATTATAAAATATGAAGTTTAATTTAATAATAAATGCAAAGAGATCATCAGTAAATAATAAATAAGTTTGGAAGGGACATCGATATTAAACAAATTGTATCAAATTTTAATTCAATTATTTAAAAGTCCAATTTAACAAAGCTTGACCCATTTTATTTTTGACTGCATACTGTGTTTTTTATTTTTTTTTTATAAAGTAACGTGTTCATTTTTTTTAACGAAATATTAAATTTTCTCTATATGTGCGTGTGTATATATTACGTGAATGTTAATTGAGATTTTAGCTTAGTTCAACAGTAAGCTAATTATTTGGAAATCAAGTAATAAATGAAGATCCCCCCTCCCTCCAAGCATCTGATTCTTATACAAAGGTTAATAAGATTGCTAGATGTTGGATAGTCGTTATTGTTAGAGAAGATTACTTAGACTATACAGTACTATTCAAGGAACAAAAAAAATTCGCAGTAATTACTCTGTACATGTTTTCATAACCAGTATGGTAAATTTTTTTTCCAGCTTTATCTGCTTTTTTAAAGCACCCATTACTTACCGGGTTATTCAACTAGAGTAGAATTCACAAATATTTCTAAAGAAAAAATGCATAATTAGACTATCACACCTAACTTATATAAAAAAAACTCTCATCTTCCAGACCTGTATTAACACAATTCTGCATTAATCCATATTTAAATTCATCAAATTAAACAAATTTTAGAGGATTTTTTGCCAACTCCAACATCATCACTATTTAATTTTAATAATAATGAGGTTAAATTAAAAGTTCAGTCTATTATCATAAGGCTTGACATAAAAGTATATAGACATATTTTGGGACTTTAGATCTCAATATTATCAAATACTAGCAAACTCAACCTTTTAATGGGGAATCTACACATGCATACAAAATTTGATTTATGCTTTTTAATCAAATATAACATTGTCTACAAGCAATGAAAAGCAACTGCTAATATCCCATTAATTTTTATTATAACTTTGTTATAACCAGCTAAGACTAAATAGACTAAACCGAGAGTAATAAATCACATAAAATTATCCTTCAACAAATGTCTATCATTATTAAAATGCACAAACAAACAATTGAAATTCTGATGAAATATAAAAGCCAGCTTACTGAAGCTACTGTCCTTTGAGCAGTTTTTTCAGTAAATTGTTTATTGATTTTTATATAGAATTATATAAAAATGAAAAGATTAAAATGATCTGTTAATACACAAAATTGATAAAAAGTATAAATTATTGATCAAATAAATCACTTGATTGTCAAGCATCGGTGGCCTGGTGATTAGCATAGCTGCCTTCCAAGCAGCTGGCCCAGGTTCGCTTCCTGGTGAGTGCTTTGACATATAAAAATAAATAAATAAATAAATCACTTGAATAAACTCAAATAAATTTTAGGAAAAGAAGATAAATTCATTATTAAAATACTATTGCAAATTTGTAAAATTTATATGAAATCATTTGAAGGCTAACGATTTATAATTCAATAAGGTTCATAAAATAATACAGACATGTAGAAATGAAAAAAACAAAACAGTTGTCATAGACAGATAAAGTACAAAATTATATATAAATAAAAAATAATCTGAAAGTTATAATGTTAAAAGCTTCTGAAATACTATAAACAAATATAAAATATATTTACAAGAGTAGAGAATAATAAGTATAACATGTTGATTACTAAAACCCCAGTCTAAAAACAAAAGTAAGTCAAATATACTAAATGAGCAGAAAACAAAATTAACAAATATTGGTAGATTAAATATTAATGGAGAGCATACTGTTGATAAAATCAACAAATGATAATATTAGTAATATTATATGTAAAGTTGTAGTCTGATATGGATCCAGTTACATTGGTGAATCAAGATGCTCATTGAAAAAAAATAATCATGAATATTATCATTTGTATAATAAATTGCAATGTTCTGTGGATAGATTTAAAATTATATTCACTGAACATTCAGTTATTATAATGGAAGTTTTTGCTTTGAAAATGTTTTTATTTTACACGTGGAAAATGATCTGAAGAAAAGAAACAGAGATATCTTTATAAATATATTAGAAAATTTATTAAATAAATAAAATACTTATGTTAATATACATAATTTATAGGAAGTTGTACATTAACATGGGAATATTAATGTTGCATGATTTTAATGAGATTTTTTTTAATATTAATTGCAAAATGATACTCAGGGTGGCAGTCAAACCATAAACTGGCTAGAGATATTATTTATTATTATATATAATTACATTTCCGTACACTGGCAATCTAAATATTATTGTGAAAAATACTCATACAGAGCTTAAATATAAACCTTTTTAATATTTATTGTATGGAGTATCATAAGCCATATCAGTACATTTAACATATCTAAGAAAGCTTCTTAATACTAGTGCCTTACTTATAATTAATTTCTGATTTTATAAGAGAGTAAACTAATTAGGGATAAATCTATTCAATTTCTCTATATAAATCATGATTTGATTTCTTTTAATCAAAAATATTAAGAGATTAGACACTTTTAAGTACATAGAAAAAAAATGAAAAGAATAAAATGGATAGAGAAATAATAAAATAATGATTATGTGACTGATACAAAAAAAGACCATTTATCTCTGAAATTAGAATGAGAAGTCTAAAGTAAATGAATCATATATTGAAACACTTTAACTTAACTAAATATAGTAGAAATGAAGTTACTTGGAAAAGAAACAAGAGAGAAATTTTATCTTTGATAGATCAACTACACAGAAACATTGATACTTAAAACTATAATAAATTAAAGCAAGAAGATTATGAAACATTATCTTTAAAAATTTGAATTAGCTTTTGAATTGAGAAATTAAGTTGATGATGTTGATGATAATATGTTTATATTAGAAATGTTTTATATTTATCTAAATATAAAAGCAACATTTATTAGGTTATGTAATGACTAGTATCTAAAAAAAATAAGTGTCTTTTATATTTAATAAAAAAGAGGGAGGCTCATTGCTTTCCATTATAAGCTTTATTTATAAATTTAGTAAATATTTATTGCAATAAATAAATTGTAATATATTGTACCATCTACAAATAGATGGTCCAAATATATTAAAATTTGAAAATATTTAGAAGCTAAAAAAAAAAAAGGTAGAATTTAAAAAATCATGCAATTTGCTTAGTATAATTTTTTTTTTTTTTAAATGTATAATGAGAGTTGATTTTTTTTGTTTGGAATTATTTATTTGTAATTTAATAAAATTTGAAATTGGAAAGAATAAAAAAGGCATGCAGATTACTAATCCAGATAAACAAAAAGAATTCTAAAAGTACAAAGATTACAATCAAGAAAACCTTTAGGATATTGATTAAAGATGGCAGAATTATGTTGAAAAAAAAAAGACTTTGTAACTTAAATTTAAGAAAGAATGTATTCTGATAAAAGAACAAAAAAAATGGATGTGCAGAGAAGTCTAAAAATTGATCTCGAATATAAAAGGTCAGAAAACTTCAAACTTGTTGTTTGTCTTTTCCTTAACTAACAGTTTTCATTAGGTCCAGGAGAGAGAAAATGTCCTATCCTGAACTACTCATATGCAGGACTACCACTGCTCATATTCTGAGGTGATTCATCATGCAGAGTGGAACTGATGCATTTACAGATACCTTTCATCATATAGGTCACTCATAAAAACCATAGAGTCTAGCATTAGGACAGGGCTATAACATAAAAACTGTCAACAGAGCAAAACTAGTTAACTTCAATGGGTTCTTCAAAACACGTACTATAAAACTTACCAGTAAGATTATTCATACCCTTACTGTGATGAAATTAAGTGTTTGCAAATAATCCTTATTATAAGCTTATAATATACTACTTATAGAGACATTAGCAGATTTATTATTCAAAGAACTTCCTGGAGGAAACTTAAGTAACGAACATTGATTGTTAAACTGTTTTAGTTAGTTGATTAATGCCTGGATTAGCATGCATGTAGTCTTTCCAATTTATTAGTAATTTATCTTTTAAATATTTTAATTGGTTTGAATAAAATATTTTACTTTTATCAAACTTTCATCCTGCACTATTATTGTTAGTTTATTTATAATCTATTATATGTAAATTTTCTCTGCCAATGGATTTGTTGGCTGTTAAGCCCCAGGAGTAATATTCTCTAAAAATAAAATTATGGGAAATCATAATCCCGATCTTTTAAATTATTTTCTTCTTAATTTATGGTGTGATGCAATGCGATGGGTTCAGCAAATTTTTGTAGAATTCTGACATCCTTATTAAAATAAATAAAAGGCTGATTCTGGTCATAATAATTAGTAGACCAGTTAATCAGGAAATAAAGCCGTGTTTTTAAAAATAGGAACAAGATATTTTTTTTCACCATAGCTTGATTAAATTGCACTTCATAGTGTGTAAAGAAAAGCCTACGAGAACGTAACAAAAAATGAAAAATGTTACAATATGTAAACATTGAAATTATAATGGTTGATTTTTACATATTATCTAGATATGTATTAATTATGATATCATATGAATAAAACTGATATATTGTTATTTAGCAATAATATTCTTACATGATCCAGTCTTAAACCAAAGTGGACATTAAAAGTGAATTCCATTTTTAGTTTAATATTTTAGATTATATAAGAGTTGATAATCACACAAAGACTTTATATATGTGAAATGAGGAAGAATCACAACCTCCTATATTTTTTCATAAGTAAACAAATCTCTTTCACAAAGAGTTATATAAAATAAATACCAGATTTTCACAGAGTTTAAAATGTAAATATTAAAACTATAATCAGAATTTCTGTATCAGCTTTGATGAAGTCAAGCAATTTAAAACGGGCATTTCAAACTGAATTCATGTTAACTTATAATAGAGACTCTCTTGATTTAAAAATGTGTCAGCCAAAAATACTATTACAAGCTAACACAACTTTAGCTTATAATGCTAGTTTTTAATTGGATATGTGTTTGTTATATCATAGCAAATATAGAGCTAGATAAATACAAAAAAAAATTCTGTAATAATTAAAATTTTTAAACTCACTAATACATATATTTATATATTTTCATTAAGTACAGATTTATTTTAAGTAGTTTTTTTTTTTTGTTTGTTTTAGTGATTAGGAAATAAAGATCTGTATTGTTTACGTTTTCCAATAAAAGCTAAATGTGTTTTTTTACAAAATTAATCTTAATCAGAATTAAATCAATTGCAAATAATATTAACCTTTCTCTGATATTTATTTATTCTGCAAAATATATTTATTTATTATTATATATTTGATTATGCTTATTAAACCTACGCATATATACCGTATATATTTTAAAAAGAAATGATTTTTAATTTTAAAGTTTTTTTTTCCTAAGGACTAATTGGCAATCATTATTAAAAATTTCCATTTCGTTTTCACAATTTTTTATAAAAATATTATTTTCTAGCATATGTTAATTAATACCAAAATAACAGTAACAGTTTTAATTATGATATTATACTAATTAGACTTTTTTTGAAAAAAATTCATCTCATTAACTAGTTTTGATTTTATTCTTTTGTAAGTTTTTGACTATTAGTGATTATTAAAGTTTAGATTTTGCAATTAATTAAAGAAATAATATTTATATATTGTAACGGGAAAATGCATTAATTACTCTATGAAGCCGACTGTAGGAAGCGCTAAAATTTATGTATCTGAAAACTCCAGATATTACTGCATGCATCAGCATCTAATAAGTCATTATATAAAAGATTAATGAGTCTCTATGTACATGTAAATTAATTTATATATTTAAATATATTGCAGTCCAAATGTAATATATTGTCTTGATTTAACAGGAATGTATATAGATTATCCATCTGGCTTTCTCAACCAGATCCCTTTGAATTGGCATTGATAAACATGTGCGTACACTTATTTGAACTACCAATAAATATGATCACTGTAGAGACAATATATTTCTATTCTAATATACCTTTTCTCCATTGCATGATTTATTCGTTATAAAAAATGTTAAAAGTGAAACTAGCACTTATGGTAGAAATATGTTGGAGTATCAGTTTCCACAAAATGATAGTAAGATATACCTAATTATAATTAAACATATAATTTGCAAACAGTAATCTCTTTTCATCTTGGAATACCTCACAAGCAATATCAAATAAACATATACACATAGACATTCTTCCTTATTTTCTGTCTACATATACATTAAGGAAACATTTTTATCAGATATTAGAGTTTATTTATAATAAAATAAGCAGAAGAGTTTAACAAATAACAACAGAGTTAAAAATAATGGCTAATAAAATAATTAGGAAATGATATTATTTCATTCTTTTACTATATTTTGTACACTTCATTTTTTGGTTAATTAATTATCGAAGAAATCAAAATAAAATTCAAAACTGTCTATAAAAATTTACAGTTCGGTGCATTTTGACTTTTAGTATATACAAATGTCTACCAAACAAGAGTTAAATATTCTGTGTAGCGGTCTAAGTTTCATGTTTATTGTAAACAGATCATCTATTGATCTTTCAAAAAAAGACCAATCTACACAAATATATAATTTATAGTCATGTTGAGATTCTACTCCCTAGATTTATGAAATTATGGAAAGACTTTATCTATTGAAACACATTACTAGCAATAATATATATATATTAATCTGAGTTTTGAAACACTATAATAAATACTAACAATCATTGAGTAATATCTATTTCAAAAGATATTATGCTATCAGCATAATTCACAAGGAACTAAAGTATTAATTAACATATACTCTTATATACATTTTTAAATGCCAGATATATCCTAAACAGACATTGTTTTATTTAGGAAACACTGAAGATATATCAAAATCAAAAATAGTTATCCTCTAGAAATGATTGGTTTAGTACACTGTTTATATATTCGAACTTTAGAGTATTCTTCATTGTTCTAATAATACTTCTTAAAATTTTTGAATTATATTGATTTTTGATAGAATGCATTTTAAACATGGTATGGATATTTTTGTTTCAAACCAACTCATAAACAAAAACTTTTATTAAAATATTTCAATTAATAGTGAGATCACTATTTGCATAAATAGTTTTATGGATCAATATTATAAACCTTCCAATATATCCTGATCCTATGCCTCTTTCCATATCGTCCTATAATTTTTGTAATTATTGGAGATTTCTATTTTGATAGTAGTTTTTGGGTATGTGTAAATGACTATCAAGTTATAAACTTTTAGAGTGATTAGAACACACATTTCTTTATGATGCCAAACAAAGAAAACATTTCATTCAGGCAAATGAGGAATAAAAAGTAATTTGATTTACATTTTGTTTTGATAAAGAATAGTTCTTCATTTCCTGACTAATACTACTAATACTGGATTATTTCAACTATATTTATCACAAAACAAATGTAAACATGGTAAAAATCCATATTCCTATAATGAAAATTTATCCTGTTTCAAGCTGGGAATTAAAATGGGCAAAAGTAGTCAATATGCTGGATATCTTAAACAAAATATTAATAAAACCCTTCCAATTCTTTCTTGCCATGATAGGATGAACATATCCATAATAACAACTTCCAAACAATTCATTATGCTGGGATATTGAAAACAGTGTTTCTTTACAGCGAACTTTTGAATATAACAAAAATCTAAAAATTGTTTGTAAATTTGTGAAATCATTGGATGTTTCCAGAAAAAGGATGTGAGAGAAATCATGGAAAAGTGAAACTTTTCAAGATTTATTCATAAGGGTATTTTTGGGAAAGCTTGTTGGATGGAAAAACACTTATAAAAGAACTATTACTGTCACTGCAATGAAAATTGCCAATTTATATATCAGACTTCTAAATCCACTAATAGAAGAAAAAAAGAATCAGTAGAACAGAATCACAAGATATTCTTTCTGTATGTTCTTCATCAATTTGAATAAATCTGTAGATGTTGATAAAGTTGAACTTGCGCTTGACTATCTTGAACCATAAGAGGTTCCAGAAGAATTTACATACTATCACAGTTTTTTAAAATGTTTTATGACTTAAAGCATGATTGGAAAAACTATTCAACAATATATTATAAATAAATTATTCCAAAAATTTAAGGTAAAAGCAAAACTATAGCAATCTTAAGGTCAAATTAACCTAGCAATAATCCAAACATTATTAGCCAATATCATTATGTGTTTCCTATAAAATTTTGGAAAAAATCATATTAACATAAATTTGATACTAATTGAGAACCATCTACCCATAGAGAAAACTGGGCTTTGACTAGAAAAAGGCTAATGTGAATAAATTTAATCTATAGCAATTCACATTGAAAATGCTTTCAAAACAAATTAAAACTAGTTCTGTTTTTTGCTTGAAAAAATAGACTTATTTCAAGTGCTAAATGATAATTTTAGTAAATCAAAATTTTTCAGAACAGTTTTCTGTAGGGTTATGTTCTCTCACTTATTTTATTATAATCATTAGTAATCTTCCAGTTACAAGCTTTATCAAACAGCACTGCCCAATAAATGACTCCACATTCAATTCTAAAATATCATTATGGCAAGCATACACAATCCTCCATCCAATCTTACATCCTATAATCAACACATTTTATTACAATAATCAGAAACTGGTATCCAACTTTAAAAGATGGAGTCTAGAGGCTAAATACCTAGACTTCCTCATTAAATACAACATTAATGGACTACCTACTAATTACTTCCTCTTTTACAAATGTGGTCATAACATAGACCCTACTTGCAGCATTTGCATGAACGGCGATGAAACATTGGAACACCTTTTCTCACAATGTATGGGATTCAGAGTGATCCGAGAAATCATACTCTCCAACACCAAGATAGATTTCCAACTGATCTCATCTCTGAAAGATAGTATCAATAATAAAACCTATCCAATAATATGTCTCTCGGTGTTTTTGAACTATGCCATATGGGTTACATGTTGTAAACTAATCATGGAACACCCATGACCTAATATAAAACAGGTTTTTTCCAAAACAATGATTAGAATCCAGAAGAGAGACCAACTCCTGGCATCGTCAAAAACATTTGAAGACACTTGGACATTATACAATATGCCAAACTAACAACAAGGCAAAGGGGGGGGGGCTAATAATCAGATAACAAATATGTGAAAGATCTAATGTTCACACCATATTGGGCAACATAGACTCATCAGAACCCAAATGGAAATAACAAGATAGTTAGAACAACAATGTAAACCCCAATTGTATGATTACACATCACTGTATACATTAGAAATAATAAATTATTATTGAAACAAGAATATAAAAAATTGATCTATGCTGATAGTATTGCTTTGGCTTCTCAAAAACATCCTTTCCTGAGGTAAAAAAAAAATCTCACAATAAATATAAGAAGAGATTGACTATTTTTTCAATGGCAAAGACCCCATTCATAATTCCATTATGATTTTCTGCTCAATTTCTCATCTAAATATAAGGGAATCATATTATAAAAATGAATCCTATCCTATACAATTTAGGAGTAACTTTTGATTTTTTATTTTTCACATTTATTTAAAATTAGAATTAGTTTCTAGAAATAAACTTCAAAGATAGCAGGCACTACTTAGAATGGGTGCAAGTATTTTATAAACAGTTTCTTTGCTAATGGCATATTATCACAAAAATTATTACTGTGACACTCAAACTTACTCTTTTGCAGCTTTTTCACATATTTCTCTGCCAAATATTAGATAACAAATTATCTTGTAGAAAATATACAAAAAGGTGTTAAGCAGATCAGATTACCTAATACTTGTCTCCACCACTTCAAACTCATCTCAAATCAAGATCCTTCTTTTGGATTTTTAACTTAGAATTTATAATCAAAGAATTGAAATTTTTACAATTTCCCCAACAAATTTATTTTTGCAGATAGAACAGTCATCTGGATTTGATCTTCCTGGATGCAATTGAATTCTCAACAATAGAATCAGAACAACTTATGATCATTGTATCTGTATAATTTATAAATAGAATTTAACAGTAAATATGGGCAAACACAAAACATTAATCACATAATTAATAACTGTTAAAGCTATAACTACAATAAAATTATTATTAAATCTATCATTTAATTAAATTCTCCAAGTTCCCTTATGATATTTTGTTAATAGACATGTGTCTAAAAATTTTACATGCTAATTTAATATATAAATAGTGCATTTTTATTATAGGAAATATACCACTGAAAATTAATATTCTCCAGCACTATCTAACAGTGATATTCCCTTTTATAAAAAGGTTTCTGGATTAGTGTAGCCAAAATTAACATTAATATTCAGAATCACCTACAATATAATTTAATTGGCATTGTTTTAAATAACTTCTTGTAAAGGATGTGATCATCTAGTAAATTTTGCAGGTAATATTTCATAAATATGTTAACTGTATATGCTTTTATTTCAACAATAATATTCTCCAGGAGTTGCTACAAAATTAAAAGAGATATCAATCATTATCTAAACCTAACATTAAATTCATGAATATTTTCATATCTTTATATACGATGCAAAGATGTATAATTATCTTATCTTAAAATACATGTAGATTATATACAGCGTTTAACCATCATGGATTTTAAAAAAATAAAATCTTAATATAAAATATCATCTTTAATGTAAAATATATTATTGGAATTTCTTATTGACATTTAAATGTTAAAGATTGTATAAATGAAAATTAGAATAATAATTATATAAAGATAAATATAAAATCTTTCTCTTTTTATATAATTTGAAATAATGAAGTCACCTTTTGCTCTTTAATTCGGGGAGGGGAGTGTTGAGAAAAAAACAAACAAAAAAGACATCCCAATTAAAATATAATTTTTTTCTTTCCTTTTTATGTGAAAATTATTTTTTCTGTATGAAAAATGGTAGTTTTAACAATGAAGTTGTAAGACAATGAAAAATAGACAAAATTCGAGATTGATATGAAAAAATATTAATTGCATAATTTCTCAGATCAGCACGCATATGCAATAGACTTTGATAGTTTAAAAGGAAAATATATAAAATTGATTTATTTTAACGTAGAATTATTTTCTTGATCATTATGAATGGAGTACGTACTTTGGAAGTTTAGAATTGATCCCATGGTCTTAAAAGACTAATCTTATTTGATTTTAAGTTGAAGCACTAAACTAACTTTTAATATTATCTAGCTTATATATGTTTTTTTAATTTTCTTATTTCTCTCTTTCATTATCAATTACGTGTTATTCTTTTATTTATACATTGAAATATGTGAGTTTTTCAAGGATCGTGTCTCTGAAGATTGCCTTTGATTTATCTTAGGAAATAAAATAATTTGAAGACAAACATCCAATTTTACAATGACACAATACTGAATATTATCTTTTAAATACACAAACATTGATTATATATTTACAAGATTGATTTATTTCCCTATAAATTTTCTCACATTCATATACAGGACATATTGATAAGTTTTGTAAAATAAAAATAAAATATTATTTAACAATTTCTAATAGAAAATACGTTTTCTTTTTTTAAATTTTAAATAAAAACAATTTCATCTTTTCAGTTTTATAAGAATGTATTATTTTAAAATGATTTTTAAAAACTATTTGCACAATCCACGCACACACACATATATATATATATTCTATATGCACTTGTATTATCCTGTCCAGGCTTAAAGATTCAATCCCTCTTTAAATGTAGTGAATATGAAATCACATTTAGATTTTTGGGGGCGTTTTATGCGAGGATGAGTTAGTAGTGCATTAGCGGGATGTCGATTCATCATAGGCTAAATACAACAATTTTGATTACAAACAGTCTTTTTCCGGCTCTGCTTTTTCTTTCTTCAATCAGTTAAGTTAATATACTGCACAGTCATCAAAAGCTTCTTATACCATTAATCATCTCCTTATGTTAAATGTGACAATTGCATTGTGTTTGTGCAATCATATTTCCATTCATTAAAACTAAACACACAACACTATTGATTCCTATTCCATTTTCCACTTTAATAGTTCAACCTTTCAAGAATTAAGAAAACAGGAAAATAGACTTGGTAGGCTGGCAGTTATTAGTTGTGGTCTTTGTGTGAGACTACACAATCATTAATGAATTGGTTTGGAACTGGATTTGAAATAGAAGTTACATCTGGAAAAGATAACCCTAATTTAGGGATGCCACTGATTTCAAAAAAAAGTGCAAGGATGCCTGTCTCACATTGTTTATTTAGATTTTCACACCTGGAAGATTAATCATATAGTAATAGAAATAATAATAGTAATAATAATAATGATAATAATATCAGTAGTAGTGGTAAAGCAAGCATAGTAGTAGTAGTACTAGATGTAAATGTTATAAATTTAATTTCTAAATTTTAACTGACACAAATTCTTCAAGATCATAAAAAAAGAGTATTTTGGGTGCTAAGGAGCTGTCAAGATTTAACATTGCTATAGCAGATCTTAGTGAAATTCATCTTTCACATAAAGAAAGTTTAAGAGAACAGGTTGGTAGCTACAAGTGTTTTGGAAGGGCAGATAAGCCAGAAAAAAGAGAATGTATCATGTGGGATTTGCTATAAAGTCTAATTTAGTATCTTCTATTTTGATACTAGTACTTATTTTATTAAAGATTATGCTTCAATCTTGGATTCAGAAAATTTAAAGAAAGAATGCTCTTATTCTTTGCTGATAGCATTATTACAACCATGCATATAAAATATCAATTTTTTATTCTGTATGGAGATGTCGAAATAAATAGTAAGTTCAGGCAAAAAGTTGTTGGAAATAAGTAAATTCAAACAGTTTGTTTTTATTAAATTATTAACAGCAAATGTGTTCATTATCACAAATATGATAGTTAAAGAAATCATTTTAGAGGAACATGGATATGGCATTTAATAGATTACATTATAATTAGGAGTCAGAATACAAAAAAAGTTCAAATCACACAAGTAGTACAAGTGAAATTTGTTGGATCGATTATAGATTAGTATAACTAAGATTAAAAGGATTATTTCATTAAAAAGTAAAAGCATCTCCTGTATATATTAAATTTCAACAACTTTTTAATTTGGAATTCAGGATTGTCATTTTATTAAAGC
Source organism: Epiperipatus broadwayi (assembly GCA_028023455.1). Lineage (NCBI taxonomy): Eukaryota > Metazoa > Onychophora > Udeonychophora > Euonychophora > Peripatidae > Epiperipatus > Epiperipatus broadwayi. The sequence goes on from JAQFVV010000004.1 coordinate 13,413,061, forward strand.
ATGTAGTGAATACAAATAAATTCTTGGTTTAGATAAAATAAGAACCACGACTCATTTTTACAATAATCTCATTATTAACAATTTAATTAAAATGAAATATGTGATACTTTCTGCTTGATAGAATAGTGGAATTCATAATAAAAATCAAGAGCTGAAAGCAAATGTTCAGCTATTGATAAGAAGGTTTTTAAATGATGGGGTAAAACTGCAAAAAAATACTGACATTCACTGATCATAATCACTCTAGATCTTTTTTTAATGCACTAAAACAACATATGGATCTGAGAAATGATATCATCATCAATTTGACACTCTCTTATATGATGCTAGTGATGTTTTGAACAAATGAAAGGAGTATTTTGATCATCTGTTTAATAATGATACAAAAATTGAAATGATGACCTTTAATGATATATCCATTTTTTTATCTATCCATTTAGGTTTAGATGGTGATAACCAGCTTAATGAAATCAAACCAGCTCTTTATAATCTTAAAAATAGAAAGGCTGCAGATAATGGTGAAATATGTGAAGTTTTAAAATGTGATCATATTAGCTTCGAAAATATTGAATTTTTAAAGAAATGTATAGACCCATGAAGTTATGCCACTTGATTTAAAGGATGTTTTTATTATTCCAATTTGGGGTCAAAGATTTTTTAGTCAAAGAATTATCTAGTACCATAGATATGGCTTTTATTTCCAGGCAAGTCAAAAAAGTGTCAGAAACAAAGCATGATGTATATATTCCTTTTTATTCAAGAAAAGTATCAAGAACAAAAGTGATTTATATATTTTTTTTATTCATTTGATCAATAACTTTGATACTTGAAATTTGATGATTGTTCACCAAAATTTATTCTTATTATATAGCTTCTATATAATGGAATGAGAGAAAATCTTATTACTATAGATGAAAAATATAAGACATTTGAAATAAATCTGGTGTACAACAATGTGTACATACTCTGGTATTGTTTTGTTTTCAATTTTTATGCCACTGGTCTTTAGATCTGCTTATAAGAAGTTTAATGAAACAGGGATCAAGATATGAGGTTTTGATAGTATTTTTTTTTTTTTTTTTTACAAATTTGATTAGATTAAAAGCAAAAACAAGAACTCCACTTTCTTTGATTCTGAATTGACAGTAAACTGCTGATTATGTTATTTTACCAGTTCAAAAGATAATTTAAAAGTTAGTATTCAATGTTTTGAATATCACAGATAAAGACTTCATTTTGATAATTACTGTTCAAATATCTAAAGTTGTTTATTAAACAATGACAGAAAAAAAATTCTCACCAACTTTTAGTATGAATGTTTAATCAATTTAAGAAAAACAATTTAAATATCTTGGTAGTTTTTTAAATAGAAAGATAGATTTAAATACCAAGATATTTTTGTATAGACTTCAATGTGATCTGCTGCTTGCTATATATATATATATATATAATTGGATTGCTATATATATATATATATATAATTGGATTTGAATTATACAAATAAAAGGATTCAAGAAATCCCTGGGACAATTGATAACTTTTATCTAGTAAGAATTTACTTACATCTATAAGTGGACCCTTCTGATTGGAGATAAGCCTCGCTCTCAGAGTTTAGAGATTTCATTGGTAAAAATAGACTTTAGAGAACAATAGCGAGATACAGAGAAAAAAACACCTTCCCAGGAATCCGGGCAGTCGCACTTGAGTTCCACGACCAGGGAAGAAGGAATAATTCACTCATCGGAGAATAATCGGATAGGATATGAGCCGACGGATAAGGCAACAACTTTGGGAGATTGATATCGTAGCGCAGTGCAGCACTAAGATACATAGCAAGCCTCGATTAAAGCCGGATAATCCCCGCAGTGTTCATAATCCTAACCCGGTCCATAGTGTAACTTCTCGATCATTTTCCACAGCGAATTTCAAGACATATCATTGGCGCAGTCGACAAACCAGTAGGATATTCAGAAATATATAAACATCGGGAAAACTAGTAATCCGAAATTCACAAATTTATAAGTGACGCCGTTCAAATTAAACATGGCGCAGGTAAACGTTGGAGAATTTGATGTGCATAGACAATCAGAATGGCCTCTATATGCAAGCCACATAGATAAATACCTTTTAATGAACAATATTGTAAAGGACGAGAGAAAAATTGCCACTCTATTGTATTTTGCGGGTCCAGATGTAATTAAAACAGCAAATCATTTATGCAACCCGAAAAAACCAGAAGAACTGAAATATTCAGAACTACAGGACATACTTCAAAAATATTTTGATCCCAAACCAACTAAACACATAGCACGCCTCCATTTCCAGAATCGTAGGCAAAATAGAGGCAAAAATACTCGAAAATTCGATATTGCACTACAGGAGTTAGCAAAAGATTGTGTTTTTGGGAATTATTTGGAAGAAGCACTATTGCAGCAATTCTTATGGGGCATGTCTGACGGGAGGCTCCAAGAGCAGTTATTAACAATCGATGACCTTACATACAAAACAGTGATCAAAATGGGCCTCGCACACAAAGCGGCTATGGAGCAATCAAAACAATTCCAGAGCGCAACGGCAGCAGAATGACATCAAATAAACCTCGTGGAGCTAAACGGAAATGACAAAACGAAGTGTTTCAGGTGCGGAAAATCCGGACATTTAGCTAAAACGTGTAAACAAATAAACTTCACGGAAAGAAATGAAAATGACGAAATGAAGTGTTACAGATGTGGAAAATCCGGACATTTAGCAAAAACGTGTAAATGGAAAAAGAGTAAATGTAAAAATTGCGGAAAAATAGGACACTTAGCGGAAGCGTGTAAAAACAATGGGCAAGTGGAAATTAAAAATACGGAAACCATTAATAACGACCAAATAATGTTGTCAGTAAAAATATTTGACCAACCATTTACCATGGAAATTGACAGTGGTTCTGAAATATCTTTAATGGCTTATAGAGATTGGAAAACAATAATGCAATTTCACAATCGAACCAGTAATCTAGAAAAAACAAATCTGATAGCAAAAGACGTAAACGGGAAGCACATTGAAATAGTCGGGAAAGTTATTTTTCCGGTACAAACAAATAGCAAAATCACCGACCTCCCGTTATATATCATTCACAGAAAAACAAACCCCATAATTGGAAGAAATTGGTTCAAACCCATGGGCATTAAAATAACTATCACAAAAAAAAATATGATTGAAAAGGAAATACGCAATACATTCCTGTCATTGTTTAAAAAAGAACTAGGGGAAATTAGAACAAAACCAGTTGAAATACAGCTTAGGGAGAATGCAAAGCCTATGTTGTGTAAACCACGGAGAGTGCCATACGTGCAACGAGAAAAACTAGCCAATGCACTGGAAGAGTTAACAAATAAAGGGGTATTGACACCTATGGAAAACTCAGAGTGGGCGACACCTATAGTAATCATTACTAAGCCAGACGGCAGTATACGTATTTGTGGTGATTACCGGATAACAGTTAACGCACCTTTAAATAAAAACAATTATCCAGTGCCAAATGTGCGTGAAGTATTAGCCACTTTCGAGGGAGCAACTCACTATGCAAAATTAGACTTTAATGCTGCATTTCACCAAATACCAGTAACAGGAAAGTCAGCAGAGATCTTAACACTGACTACACCTTTTGGTCTATTTAAATACAACCATTTGCCCTTTGGAATTACCACCACACCAAATATTTTCCAATCAAACATAGACCAACTACTCTGAGGAATAAATGGTGTGATACCTTACTTCGATGATATATTAATAACGGCAGATTCAGAGACAGAACTCCAGAGTAAGGTTCATGAAGTCTGCGGAAAGCTAGCAAAATCAGGAGCCAGACTAAATGAAGAAAAATGTATCTGGAATACTTCAGAAATTAAATTTCTAGGACACATAATATTCAATAATGGTAAAAAACCAATGCCTGAAAAGATACGGGCTATTAAAAATGCAAAAACACCTCAGAATGTCAAGGAATTACAATCTTTCCTGGGCCTTATTGGATATTTTGAATGTTTTCTTAAAGGAAAAGCCCACATTGCCAGTAAGTTATATAAGTTATTAGAGAAAAACCGGAAGTGGAGCTGGGGTAGAATACATGAAGAAGCATTCAAGAAGACAAAAAGCTTGCTAACATCAGATGACCTACTCATAAACTACAATAACAATGAACAGATAATATTAACCACTGACGCATCAGAATATGGAGTAGGAGCAGTAATAAGTCACCCCACAGATGAAGGTGAACGACCCATAGCTTATGCTTCAAGAACATTATCAAGGTCTGAACGGAACTATAGTCAACTAGACAAAGAAGCCTTGGCAATCATTTTTGGGATAAAAAAGTTCCACCAATATCTATATGGAAGGCATTTTACAGCAATCACTGACCACAAACCATTACTGTGAATATTTTCGAGGTCAAAACAATTACCCGATCACTTGAGCCCACGCATGCTGCATTGGATTGAAATATTATCTGCATATGATTATTCCCTTGAATACAGGAGATGCAGCTTTATAACACATGCTGACGCACTGTCCCAAATACCGGATAATAATGGAAAAACAATAGACAAGTCTCTATAAACTATATAGATACATGGGAATCAAATGTGTTGAATAGTGAATTAGTAGCAAAATGGACTAAATTAGACGATGGATATAGACTATTATGGAATTGGATATGTAATGGCTGGCCAATTAAATGACCCAACAATCTCCCAGTGGCATTCTGGAAAGCATGAGACCAACTGTCAATAAATAAAGAATGCATACTGATAGGCGATCGAGTAATCATACCAGTTCAAGGTCGCTCAGCAGTCTTAAGTTTGATCCATGATGGACATCCTGGAATTGTAAGAGCCAAAGCTTTGGCACATTCCTGTGTATTGTGGCCTATGTATGGTGTTTTAACCTAATTAAAGGCATAAGATATTTCATCATTTGGAAATAGTTTCTACAACTATGTTAGCTGTACATATAATTTTTATTTTATCTAAATTATTGCATGGAAATAAACCATGGACACCTATTGATCTAATACAAAGGCCTTAAAAAGTTTAACTCAAGAATTTCTCTATAAAATTTTAAAATACAAAGGCAAGACCGTAGAACCAATTAATGTGTTCTTCTACATACTGAATATGTTATGATGTTCACTATTTTAAAATCACATTTTCATTAGATTGGACTATAAAATGACTAAAAAGGGGAAGAGGGTTTATGCCAAACTTGAGCATGGTTTTTCCGGAGATGTAAAACTTATTTACATTATAAGAATTATGTAAAAGACAAAGCTGTTTCCATTGGAAAAATATGATAGGGAATAAAATACATTGATCTTCCCAAAATATAAAATAAACAAAAGCATGAACCAGTATGTTTTATATATTGACGTATTTGTAGTTCACAGTTTGGGTTGTAATGTCTCTGCAAAAGTAATCTGTAGATCAGTTTTTCTTTCTTTTGTCCTCCCTTAAAATTGGAATGACCATATTTAACTATGAATAGCTGCTTTTTTATAAATATAACCTAAGAGATATGAATGAAAACAGAACTTATAATTATCATAATATTGATTTTTCAAACAGCAGGATTCTATTATATAACCAAAGAAAAATCAGAGAAATCCTTTGAGATCCATTATAAAATCAAAATTTACCAACAAATATAATCAAACCTATTTGTAAAGTTTTTAAAAACAATTAATCAGAATTGTTACTTTACTATCAATTTTTTCTTCTATTATCACCACCCCACTTCTTCCTCCAATTTCATAATTTAAGAATTTTTATTGGACGAATCTTTAATTTTATCATATGCATTGTTGGTTTCATGCCTCTACAACATTTTGTAAAACAACATTCCTTACGCAACTAAGGCAGGAGCAATCCAATGAAATCTTTCCTATATTAATACTGTTAATTATGTTCCGATGAATTTAGACAATATATTTTTTGCACATGTAAAACACAAATGAATATTTAAGAATAATTATCAAGTAAGAAAATTCTGCCTAATTATAACTGCATAATAAATTAAAAGGATGAAATCTATTTTCTATAAATGAGAAAAAAAAATCAGTAGCTAAAATATCATCATATGTTCATTTTTATGTTTTCAAAACAAAAATGTTCCCATATTTGACACAACATATATATATATACTGCAACTTGTCAAAGTAACTTCAAGGATAATAACACTTTTTTAAAACTCAATTTCAAAACGTAAAATTTTAAAAGCTCGCAGATTTAATTATTCAACTTCTACGATTTAATTTATCAAAACCTTTTCAGACAAATTTAAAAATAAATATTATTAAGTATATTTTCTTGCTAAGACATTAAATCTGTTGTAAGAGGAAAAAATAGTTAATTGCATAATTTTAATGTAATAATGCTATTTCCAATCCTGCAAATACTAAAATTCTTTTATCCTTTAGCAGTCATTCAAAACGTCAGAAAAAAAAACCCTGGATAAAAAGACCAAACGTAAAATAATTATGAGATTTGGGAAAATAGTTTGTGTAAGACAAATAAAGCCACCTATATAAAATGCTGAATGTTTAGTTTGTATCTTGTAAATGATGCTGTCGCAACTTATGTGTCTTTTCTTCCTGAAAGACTTCAATGTCTTATTTAAACTAGATTTTCATTCTATTCTAGTCTCATTTATATTCACTCAGTGTAAAGAACAGTCTCTTTGATATATAATCTTTATAAAATAAGCAAAGTTTGCTTCTTCTATGAAAACAAACAAAACGATGCTCAATTCAGCATAAAGTAAAATATGATTTTAGGGAATTTATTCCATTCTTTTACTTCACATATCCAATTTAGTAATAGTAAATTTTGATCTTTTTTTTTTTGAATCTCAAAGAACAATCTTAGATAAAAGTTTCCAATGTCTTCTCACTTCCATACAATAAGTTTAACAGTAATAATCCTATATTCAAGTAAAATATTTGAATATTTATGTCTGTATAATATAGATTTTTTTTTTTACCTTTTTAAATACAGCAGCAGCATGTTGTAGTATCTTCTGCATTTTCATATCCAAGTCGATGTTTTAAACAAAAAACATACCAAGATAAAACTTAAAATATCTCTGTCAGGAACCCCTCCCCAAACCCCTGACCATGGTTTCGTGCTTTGGCACTCCTCAGAGAGGTGTCAGGGTAGGTTCAGACACTAGATCTGACACCTCTCTGAGGAGTGCCAAAGCACGAAACCATGGTCAGGGGTTTGGGGAGGGGTTCCTGACAGAGATATTTTAAGTGCTGGCTCTGGCTAAGCATTTATCATAAAGCTTGTAGAGGAATTGGCAATCCTCACTGTTTATAACTTACAAGCTTAAGAGATAGGGTCATGTGATCTATGAATTGATCTATGACTTTTATTTTGACATACCAAGATATTTAAATGATTCACAGTCTAGTAATAAAAAATCAATGATATGCAACAAATATTGCATAAAATCAACCATTGTAATAAAATTGAAGTTTGTTGTTGTCAATGTTATTGTTATTACGTAGTGCATGACATCAACAAATTATTGGCACCTGAGTAACATGGTTTTATGCCAAGTAAATCAATAGAAACAAAGCTCATTACAACATACAACCATATTGCATACAATTGAAAACAATGTAGATTGGATGTTATCTATTTTGACATGTCAAAAGGCTTTTATAAACTTCATTGTAACATCTTTTTTACTAAATTATGTAAACATGGTATAGCAAATAATCAAATTTGTTAGTATGAATTCTTTATAAAATCTAGAGCAGCTTTCATTAAGTTTATGATAAAAAATCTTTCCAATATTATTGTTACCTTGAGTGCCTCAAGATAGTATTTTGGCTCCTTTACTTTTAAATATATATATTAATGACTTGAAAATCTGTTTCTGCAATATTTACATCTGCATTTTACTTATGATTATAAGATTTTTAGACACATCTACTCTATTCATCATTAATAAAAAATCAAGTCAGATGTCACATGACTTAATTTAATAAAGCTCGTATTTACAAATGTTATATATAGAGTCTGCAAAATAAGCTCTTAACAAGCTTTGAGAATATCCTCAATTCCATACCGGTTTCTACTTCTGGCATCATCAATGAGGTGCCAGGATATTCAATCATTAGATTAAAAATACTAGGACAAGCCCAGCACTTTAGCTAATGTATAACTATTGAGTAGAAAATCTGAAATTGTCTGATATCCATATGTCTTCCAATCCAGCTATCTAACTCAAATAGCCATATGGGACTGAACTAAGTTCAGATACACCATATATTAATAGACTTAGCAATATGAAAGTGCCAAAGCTTATTTTGCAAGCTCTACATATAACATTTATAAATACGAGCTTTATTAAATTAAGTCGTGTGACATCTGACTTGATTTTTTTATTTTATTTTTTGCTATTAAAGCTTTGGTGGTTTTATATTGCTAAGGTGATTAATATATGGTGTATCTGAACTTAGTTCAGTCCCATATGGCTATTTGAGTTAGATAGCTGGATTGGAAGACATATGGATGTCTGATAATTTTAGATTTTCTACTCAATAATGATTGAATATCACATGATCACATTTCCTATACTAGCACATTAATTGTTGATAAAGAGAGCAAAACTCTCCATACAGTATTGCCACCTGTGCTAAACAGAGTAATCAATGGATGCCAGAAGGTTTGTGCATAAAATCCCTATCTAATGCCTACTCATCCAATATCCCCAGACTAGTTTCTGGCTTGTGGCCTTCATCAGTGAGGAGCTTTGGATCTGAGAGCACTGCATCTAGATCTTAGGATCTAATGCAACCCTCTAGCAAACACCTTTTATCTCTACTTAACTACAAAACTATGAGAATGAAATTAAAAACACAAAAAATATTTTCAATCTAAGCTCAATAGCTTATATACTCATATGGGTCTGAACTCAGTTCAGCACCCATACATTTTGATGTCTTTGGCTCTTTTACAACCATAGCCACCACTATCCTATTAGGCAGGATTGGTATTAAACCATTTAGCATCACATGATCACATTTCCTATACTAGCACATTAATTGTTGATAAACAGAGCAAAACTCTCCATACAGTATTGCCAACTGTGCTAAACAGAGTAATCAATGGATGCCAGAAGGCTTGTGCATAAAATCCCTATCTAATGCCTACTCATCCAATATCCCCAGACTAGTTTTGCTCTGTTTATCAACAATTAATGTGCTAGTATAGGAAATGTGATCATGTGATGCTTAATGGTTTAATACCAATCCTGCCTAAGAGGATAGTGGTGGCTATGGTTGTAAAAGAGCCAAAGACACCAAAATGTATGGGTGCTGAACTGAATTCAGACCTATATGACTATATAAGCTATTGAGCTTAGATTGAAAATATTTTTTTGTGTTTTCAATTTATTCTCATAGTTTTGTAGTTAAGTAGAGATAAAAGGTGGTTGCTAGAGGGTTGCATTAGATCCTAAGATCTAGATGCAGTGCTCTTAGATCCAAAGCTCCTCACTGACAAAGGACACAAGCTAGAAACTAGTCTGGGGATATTGGATGAGTAGGCATTAGATAGGGATTTTATGCACAAGCCTTCTGGCATCCATTGATTACTCTGTTTAGCACAGGTGGCAATACTGTATGGAGAGTTTTGCTCTGTTTATGATTGAATATCCTGGCACCTCACTGTCAAAAGCAGAAATCAGTCTGGGGTTAAGGATATTTTCACAGCTTGTTAAGAGTTTATTTTGCAAGCTCTATATATAACTATTCATCATTGTAAATTATTTCATTATGATATCAATAGTTTTCTAAATGGTGTAAAAAACGATAGTCATTGTAGACAAATGCTTTTCTATACCTTACTTTAACAAGTCTGAAATTCTAAGATATAAATATTATATTAATAATCCTAAAATACATTCTGCTGATACTCTTTGGAATATGGAATGTCTGTATATATAATTTAGTAAAAATAAAGTGTATTTATAGGTAGATGAGCATGAATTATTTTCACTCATAATTATTGCCTAAAAATCACTCTAGAAACTAATAAAAAGAGCACTGCAACTAAAATATGTTACAAGACCCTTGTATGTAAATTAGAGCATTAGAAAAAACTGGCAAGGCTGTGAAAGAGCTACTCGAGCTGAAATGAGACTGAATCTGTTGGAGTTATTTTAATGGCACTAAGGCAGAAGAAGCAGCACTGTAAGGTTGGACAAAATGGTTCTAAAGAAAGTGTAAAATGTTAGAACTCTGTTGGACCATTTGAAAAAATGAGTAGTGGTTATTCTTATTGTTATTATTTATGCGTGAAGTTTAAACTTTCTAGTTTAACATCTGTCTTAAAATAAATGTCAATAAACACTATTATCTATCTGTTCTGTATATACTATGTGATTTATTATCATTCTCTGAATGATCTTTAGAGACCTACAGAACATAGCAGACTGGTGCGAATTGTTAGTAGAGACAGCCAGTGAAATAAAAAAGATAAAATTAGCAAACAACACAGGATAACTTTTATTGCAAATAATGGTGGCACTAAATTCTATAATTCATGAATTTGATATAAATAATGACTTGTGGGCACTCTTTTACTTTGCAGGACCAGACATTATACAGCTTATGAATAAATTAACTGATTCTAAAAGTCTAGAAAACCCTCCATATAAAGAAGTTATAGAAGTACTGAATGGATGTTTTGCACTGAGAATATCCAAATGGATAGCATATCTGAGATCGGGAAACCAATTACCAAAAGAAAAAATATGTTGATTATGATCTTGCCTTGAGAAAGTTATCTAAAAATTGTGAGTTCAGACCTGAAATAAATGACTCTTTACTGGAACAATTTTTATATAGAATGGCAAATGAAAGTTTCAGAAAAGTACTGCTGATTGACCCTAATTTAAATTATAAACTCACCATGGATAAATGCATCACCCAAGAAACTATATTAAGTAATGCCTCTGAGTATGAATTGCATCAACAGTTAGAAAAAATTTCCATCACTAATGAAAAATTAAAGAAAAATTTCCCAATTCCCAGTGGAGTTCTAAAAAAAGAAGAAACATGCTATTGCTATGGGAATTTTAGATATTTAAAAATTAACTGCAAGCATAAAGATAAAATTTGCAAAAACTGTGAGTCTAAAGGATATTTGGCATCTGTCTATCATTTCAAAGATTGCAGAGCTATTAATAAGAAAAATACAGATCATACATCTTGGGGAGAAATGGAGCATAGGAAAACCAATATAAAACATTAAATAATAACAAAATGGACCCCATATTATTAGGGAAGGAGATCTGTGGCAAACGAGTAATGCTGGAAGTTGACAGTGGAGCTACATTGTCACTGATGTTATATAAAGAATGGATTAAAAGTAATAAAAACCATAAAAAATCATGCTTAAAAGTCAGATGTGATGGTGTCACAGTTAACAGAAACAAAGTTGACATTCATAGAAAAGTTGTAGACCCTTCAAGGCTGAATTTGAGGTGAAGGTTTTTTTATGTTGCAAGTGATAAATAAAGAGTTAGGTTCAACTGCTTGGAAAAAACTGGTTTTGACCTCTAGGTATACACTTAAAAATATTAAAAACATTTCAAGTAGAAACTCTTTTAAAAAAAAATACCCAGGGTTATTTAAATCTGGATCTCCTGAACTAAGAACTAAACCAATGAATGTGGAATTGATGAAAGATATACAACCAATCATATGTAAGTCTAGAAAAGTATTGTTTTCATTGAGATAAATTTGAAAAAACACTGGGTGAGTTAGTCTGTAAAGGAGTGGCCATACCAGTAGTAGATGGAAGCCTGAAATTGTGTGAATATTATAGCTGATCTGAACAAATTCATAAACAAAGGATCCAACATTGTTTTTTTAAGAAGTTGGCACAATGGCATTAAACAGTGTGATTTTTTCTTCATAAAACTTTTGTAAAAGTTCAAAAGTTCTAGGAATGCCCACAATTCTTTTACATTTTTAGGCTTCTCAGTATTTATTATGACTTACTTTATCAGGGTCTGGGTATGTCCAAATTTCCAAAATCTTTTAATCAGTTGTGATTAAAAAAAATCTAAAGTTAAGCATTGTCTACATAAATTATGTAATCAAATTAATTAGTGTGGAATGCAAAAATTTCTTAATTAAAAACATGGCTTATTTGAAATAGGTATAAGAATTTCTTAATTAAAAAAATGTGCGAGAACAATCAAATGCAAATCTTATAAAAGCTCCCCAAAATTTATTGTGTCATTAGATTCTATTAAATTCTATTCTATGCTTTTTTCTGTGCATTAATTGATTTATTCATGCTAATATTCAAAACACTGGGACTTTTCATTCTACTACCCAAGCTACACTCATCACCAGTAATCCCTTCAAATTTAGGAGACTTTATTAATACCATGCAATTAGCTCATTGCAAGAGACTTGCAGTTTTATAAAAATAAAGCTACAAATAATTCATAGTAGCATTCTCCAAAATATCTAACAATATGATTCTTACTAAGTCAGACTCTGCACCCTGAGCCTAAGTTCATCCTCCAGCATAAAGCTGACCTTCTGAAATGCCAATCTACATTGAAACCTCTGTCTCTCAAATAATCAATATCAAGAGACACCTACCAAAATCAATAAATTACATACTTATCATTCAAAAAATTATCAGAAAGCAAAGTGACACACTGATAGACTTTAGTGGTAATAAGAACCTTATTTATAGTCCATAAGCCAGGCCTTATCCAATTTTTACCTATATAAACTTGTATTCTGAATTTAAACTAATTACTTTTAGATTTAAACATTAGAATTTACTAATATTAATAATTTATTATTAATATAAAGTTTTTTTGTATATGTGTTCTTCATGTATGAGTTGATTTTTTTAGTTATGAAAGATTTTAGAGATACATGCTCAATAGACCTTAAGTTACTTTTAAAATTTTATACTGTTGAATGACAAAATATTTGTAAGTGTAAATTTCTATTTTAAATTAAATCAGTTTTATAATTCTTTGCTATTAGAAATGGTGTAAAACTAATGGCAAATTAAATACTCATTAAATAAAATAAAATGAAAAATTCATAAACTAATATTTTCCTAGAAGAAATATTTATTAAACAATTCAAAACAAAGCAAAACTCTCCATATAGTAGTGCCATCTTGTGCTAACAAGAGCAATCAATGGATGCCAGAAGGCATGTGCATAAAATCCCTATCTAGTGCCTACTCATCCAATATCCCTAGACTAGTTTCTGTCTTGTGGCCTTCATCAGTGAGAAGCCTTGGATCTGAGAGCACACCTAGATCTTAGGCTCCTCACTGATGAAGGCCACAAGCCAGAAACTAGTCTGGGAATATTGGATGAGTATGCACTAGATAGGGATTTTATGCACGTGCCTTCTGGCATCCATTGATTGCTCATGTTAGCACAAGATGGCACTACTATATGGAGTTTTGCTTTGTTTTGAATTGTTTAATAAAAATTATGTGCTAGTATGAGATAGTGATCATGTGATGTTTAGTAAAGAAATATTTACTTGTGTCTTAAAATACTCATTATTTATATGTATACAATAAGTATTGAAATATAAAAGTCAGACTTGTACAGGCTGTCATATCTTATACATTAACAGATTGCATATGACTTTGGGTGTTGGGTGCAATAGGAAGCCCATTATAAGTCTACTGTATCTCTTTTGTGTGGCCTGAGTTTGATCACACTGCACTGGCCCTTAATATATTGTACAGGTAGTGGGTGCAATGGGACATCCCATTATAAGTCCACTGTATATGTTTTGTGTGGCCTGGATTTGATCGCATCACACTGGGCCTTAGCAAATCATATGAGTCTGCATGGGTTAGTAATGATAATAAGAAAAGTTAGTTTAAAATGTATGCAATATAAAGATCCTTTCATGATCAGTGTTTATAAAACCCTGATAGTGTTTGTTTTTACTAGGATTTAGTATAGATAAATATAATGGTATGAAACAACTATACAAATGGGTCTTACCTAATGTGTAACCATACATGAAGGACTATTATTTTATTTTATTTCATTTTACTTTGGTGTGGGGTTATTTTATATTTTATAATAAAAATCAATAATTAATAAATATTATTTTGATTATTTCTAAGATGAGTTAGCATCAGGAGCAATTATATTAAATTATGTCTACATTATCATATATTCAGTCACACAAATAAAATTTCCAAACTGGTGTGCTGGTTTGGTGGTGACTTCAAGTGATTAGACATATGATGTCTGGCACATAAGGCATTTTATTTAAATGATAGTTTGGTGGTTTATCAGCATAAATTTAATTATAAACCCAATGGAGATTTTTTCTGAAACATTTGGTAGAACATATTAGGAATATGTTGACAAAATTAGGTATTAAGAAGAACATAAAAGGTCAGTCAGTGATATGTATGAAAATGGAGAGTGGTTTAGAGTGGAGTTCATCATTTAAAGCATTGGTTATTAATAAAAGTAACCATACATAAATAAATTAACATTTTGAGTATCAGAAAAATATATTCTAATAAGAAATTAATTAATGAATGAAGTTACAGTTAGTTTTTTGTTTTGAAATAGGAAAGTTTAGTTTTTAAAATAAATAAATTTTGTTATGCTCTTTTGTTTTTAAATACAGAAACAAAATTAAAATGATCAAATGATACCTGAGGAGACAGAATTGAAAGAAGGTAGTCCCATTACTTTTAAAAACTCTGAAGTGGTAAGAAAAAGCAGACATCCCACAGAGATGCAAGTGCTGATGAGTGTGATATTGGACATGAGACAAAGTCAGCAATCAATGATGCAAGAGATAAAAAAATTAAACAAGATAGACAAGATGTGATGGAACAAATGGTGAAGAAATTAAGCGTAAATCAACATGATTTAATGGGAAAATTAAATCAAAATCAACATCAATGAAACAGGAGTTAATAGAAATGAAGCAGGAAGTCATGGATATGATAAATCAAAATCAGAAAGCAATAGAGATAGTAGAGAAAAATTTAAGTAAAGTGATTTAGGAAGTAGAACTGGAAATAAAGCTAGTGAAAGAAGTTGTTAGTGAAATTAGAGAAGAATTAAGATTAGAAAGAATAAGAATACACACTGTAGAATAAAAAATAGTACAGATAGATGGGATATGAGAGGATAGTAAGGAGATGAATAAAGTTTTGCTATATCAGTTGAATATGCTTAAAGAAGACAGATTCCCAGATGAAATAAAAGATAGAATGGAAGAAACCCAGAATAAAGAAATAATAAGAAAAGAGCATGAAAAAGAATTTCAGAGTAAACTTTATTATGTTAAAAGTAAGTTTATAATGTACAATGAATGATCAGGTGTGAGTTTATTAGTTATTTTTAGTACTTTAGTTATAATACTGATTCCTACAGAATAAAAGAACAGAATATAGGAGTAGATAGTTTTGTGGAAACCCTAAGTAATATGATAGGTAGTGTTAAAAGACTGTGGGATAAGCAAGGTAGAAAAATGTGGAAATATTTTCACATATTAATGCCTATGTCAGTAATAGGACATATGAAGTTTTTAGACAGAGAAGTGGTGGTAGAAAGTTGCCGATGATGGCACAAATGTGGATAGACAATCATGAGTTTAATTTTATACAAACAAGTAAATAGATCATTTATCATCAAATTATCAAGGCATTCTTAAAAATATATTATAATAGTGGCTAAAAGTCTGAGTATGATAAAATTAAGTAACCAGATTAAAATGGAAAAGAAGAAAACAGAATCTCCAGATAGAGATCAAAGAGAAAAGAAAGAGATGGTAAATTCAGAGAAAAAGACAGTAAAAGTAAATAGTTAGTTGACAGTAAAGTTCAATGGACAGATAGCAGTACAAATGTTCTGCAAATTTTAACTTTGTTATATCTAAAGTTTTAAATGTTTTTTTAAAAATTAAAGAAATGAAGATTTCATGTTTTTTTTCTGTGGTGTAAGAAGCAGTTGAGTCCGACATTTTGCTATGACTGAAATATATATGTGGACAAATCAGTAAGTTCTGCTAAAATTCTACTTTTAAATTAATTAATTTAATTTTTTTTTATTAAATGTGTGTTATAAAAGTGTGATCTTATGTATATAAATGCACACACACAAATATGTAATATATTTATTGTATTTACTAAAGGAATGTAATATTTTCTTATATAAATGTCCTCTTTAGTATTATTCTTGCTATTAGATGTCTTCTTTCATATTTTTCTTGCTATTGGATGTCTTCTTTCATATTTTTCTTGCTATTGGATGTCTTCTTTCGTATTTTTCTTGCTATTAGATGTTTTCTTTAGATGTCCTCTTTCATATTATTCTTGCTATTAGATGTCTTCTTTCGTACTTTTCTTGCTATTGCACATCTTCTTTTGTATTTTTCTTGCTATTGGAAGTCTTTCGTATTTTTCTTGCTATTATATGTTTTCTTTAGATGTCCTCTTTAGTATTATTCTTGCTATTAGATGTCTTCTTTTGTATTTTTTTTGCTATTAGATGTTTTTTTTAGATGTCCTCTTTAGTATTATTCTTGCTATTAGATGTCTTTCATATTTTTCTTGCTATTGGATGTCTTCTTTTGTATTTTTCTTGTTATTAGATGTCTTCTGTCATATTTTTCTTGCTATTAAATGTTTTTTTTTAGATGTCCTCTTTAGTATTATTCTTGCTATTAGATGTCTTCTTTCGTATTTTTATTGCTATTAGATATTTTCTTTAGATATCCTCTTTAGTATTATTCTTGCTATTAGATATCTTTTGTATTTTTCTTGCTATTGGATGTCTTCTTTAGTATTTTTCTTGCTATTAGATGTTTTTTAGATGTCCTCTTTAGTATTATTCTTGCTATTAGATGTCTTCTTTTGTATTTTTCTTGCTATTCGATGTTTTCTTTAGATGTCCTCTTTAGTATTATTCTTGCTATTATATGTCTTTCGTATTTTTCTTGCTATTGGATGTCTTCTTTCATATTTTTCTTGCTATTAGATTGTCTTCTTTCATATTTTTCTTGCTATTAGATGCTTTTTTAGATGTCCTCTTTAGTATTATTCTTGCTATTAGATGTCTTCTTTTATATTTTTCTTGCTATTGGATGTCTTCTTTCATAGTTTTCTTGCTACTGTGTTCTTTAGTATTATTCTTGTTATGTCTGCTGAAATCTTTAGTATTATTTTTTATTATTCTTGTTATTACATGTCTTATACTATTTATTTATTATAGTAATTTTTTTTCAGAAAAGAGAAACATGGTGTCTGATGTTTACCAGATGGCTGGCTTCTTTATTATTTTTTTTGCTATGACATATTATCCCGAAG
Organism: Epiperipatus broadwayi; assembly: GCA_028023455.1. NCBI lineage: Eukaryota > Metazoa > Onychophora > Udeonychophora > Euonychophora > Peripatidae > Epiperipatus > Epiperipatus broadwayi. Next base: position 13,430,463 of record JAQFVV010000004.1, read on the forward strand.
ATGCTGCTACTCTAATCTTCCAATCTTTAACATAATGCCTCCATGTGATCTTTGGACAAATTTTAGTGATTAACATTGTCTGGAAATCACTAGGAGACGTTATCTTATAGATCGGAAGATTAGAGTAGTATGTCTTTGGGGTAATATGTCATAGCAAGAAAAATACTAAAGTACCAAACAAACTTTGCAGTAAATTTTTATCCTACTTATAAGATTATTTTTAATAGTGTACAACAATGATTAATTTCCAAAATGTTTTAATCGGTTGGGATAAAAAAAAAATCTAAAGTGAAGCATTGTTTAGATAAATCATGTAATCGAATTAATTAGTGTGGAATACAAACATTTCTTAATTAAAAACCTGGCTTATTTGAAATAGGTATAAGAATTTCTTAATTAAAAAAACCTGGTTTATCTAAAAATGTAAATCTAGAAAATTCTAATGTGTGTGGGAGAACAATCAAATGAAAATCTTATAAACGCTCCCTAAAATTATTATTGTGTCATTAGATTCTATTAGACTCTATTCTATGTTTCTTTCCGTGCATGCATTCATTCATTTGTGCTAATATCCAAGACACTGGGACTTTTCATTCTTGCTACACAAGCAGTTTTCATCGTCAGTATTCCTTCCAAATTAGAAGTCTTTATCAAAATGCTGCAATTAGTTCATGACAAGTAGCTTGCAGTTTTATAAAAATAAATCTATAAATCATTCCTAGTGGCATTTTCCAAAATATGCAAACCTAGGCCTCTTACCAAAATGGACTCTGAGTTCTGAGCCTAACTTCATCCTCCAACATGTCCTAAATTCATAGAAAGGTGATCTCCTGAAGTGTCAACCTACATTGAAGTTTTTCTCTCTCAACTAACTGATATCAAGAAACACTTACCAAATTCAACAAAGTACATACTTATCATTCAAACAATTCTCATAAAGCAAAGTGATACACTGATGGTCTTTAGTCATAATAAGAACTTTATTTATAGTCCATAAGTCAGGCCTTATTCAATTTTTACCTATATAAATTTGTATTCTGAATGTAAACTAATTGCTATTAGATTTAAACATTAGAATTTATTAATAGCAATAATTTACTGTTAATATAAGATTTTTTGTATGTGCGTTCTTTATGGATGAGTTATTTTTTCAGTTATGAAAAATTTTAGGGTTATGTAATCAATAGACCTTAAGTTACTTTTAACATTTTATACTGTTGAATAACAAAATATTTTTAAGTGTAAATTTCTATTTTAATTAAAACAGCTTAATTTATATTCCTCTGTTGATAAAACAAATCAAATTAACAAATAAAAAAATAAAATGTTTTAAATTATTATTGTGAATAGGGTCTTGTGAAAGTCTGAGTTCGAATCTCTTATATATTTCATTATGTGTGCAAATGCGTGTAAGCCTGTACAGTGTATATTGCGAAGAATTGTAAGTGTGGTTTTATTTTTATCAAATAACAATCTGCCATTTCGAGGTTCTCATAAAATACATCCAAATAATAGAAAAAAATTTAAGTTTAATTGAATTATTAAGTAAATATGATCCTGCACTAATGGATTATGTAGATAGAATTTAAAAAAATCGAAAATATAGGACATTATTTGGCACATGTGATACAAGAAGAATTTATTACTGCTTTAGTAACGAAGTTATTAATAAAATTAAAGGTAATATAAAAGAAGTCACATATTACAGCAATCAAATGGATTGTCTTCTTGATGTTTCTCATATAGAACAAGCATTAAGGGTCGTCAATAATTATTAGATATGTAAATTTTGTAGATGAAGTAACTGAAATAACTAATGAAGCACTAGAAAATGCACTTTTAAAAAAAAATAGATGAGCTTGATTTAGATATTATGAATTGTAGGAGATAAACATACGATAATGGTAGCAACATCATTTTCAACTGTTATCGATCCACTGCAGGATGAATGTCTCTCCAATATTCTCTGATCTCTAGCTTCTCTTCTCTACAATACCCCAGCACCCATCCTTATTTCATTCATCCATCTCACATATGATCTATTTCTAGATCTTTTACGATATCTTGACATGTTTAAGATTTCAACTGTCCATATATTATCATATCTTCTGGCAATATAAAGGGAAAATATAAAGATGTACAATCCAGAATAAATAATTTAAACTTTCATGTAATTGATGTGTTTTGCTTATCACATTCTTTTAACTTGCTAATTTGTGAGGTTGTTTTACTTCTGGCATGGCATATTGTAAAAAATCTTTGGAATATTGCAACTATTGTACTGTTTATTTTTTGCATCCATGAAAAGATGGAAAATGATACAAAAGCAATTAAATATTATACTTAAACCATTATATGATACTCATTAGGAAGACAAAATAGATTCAGTCAAAGCAGTGTATACACAATTTGAGCAAACATGTACTGCTTTGGAAGAAGTTATCAATACAAGTAATGATAACACAGCAATTTCTGAATCTCAAAGTATACTAGATTTATAAATAAAAAAGCCACTCAATTTAAGATTATCGACGTGGTTTACAGTGCTATCAAAAATTAATAGTATCAACAAACTAATGCAAGCAAAAACAATTATTCCTACTCAGCTTTTAATTTAATAAATAAAATTAAAAAACAAAATCGATAGCATGGAACATGAAAATTTTGGAAAACTTATGCGAAAAATGAATTAGAAAAAAATACCCATTATTTTCGAACTAGCAGAAGATTAAATATTACAAGATCCAGAAGAAGAATTTAAATGTAACTTTTTTCAACATTGGGATTGACACCGCTATTGTGCAAATAGAAGAAAGATTGAAAGATATTCATAATATTATTTTTAGTTTCAAATTAATCACCATATAAATTATTAGACAAAAACGAATTTAAAAAATCACTCAATGAATTTTGTAATGTTTTATAACAAGGATATAAACGAAGATTTAATAGGGGAAATCGTTTTATTAAAAGAACTGATCTTGAAGGAAAAAGATGTAACTGATATGTTCTTAATTTACTTAAAATTTTGAACGACTTTTAAAAAAATACGTCACAAATATTATGAGTATACTTACTAGGCATAGAAATAACAACAAACATAAAAAACAAACGTGAGCAAAAAAGTAAATATATTATATACTTCCAATTTTTGTAAAAACTAAATTAGCTCAACATTGTTTTGATAATTCAATGATACACTCCAAATATGCTATATAACTTATATAAATTCACATTTATAAAAAAATTGAATTACTATTAAAATCAATCATTTACTGCATGAAGTAAAGTTGTTTATAGGGACTTAGATGGTAGAATAGTGAAATGATACATGTGATTAACATGATGTATGATTTGAAGTACAAATTAATATTTATAAGATTAAAATTCATAAAAGAGAGTTATTGTCAAAAACATTTATAAGTCACACTGGCAATTACAATGTAAAGATCAACATTTACTTAATAAAGACTCTATTAGATTATGCATTTACTGTATATTGAAACTTGTCCATACCCCTTAGTACCATTAAAAACTGCAAAGGGAATAAAAAACCACTGATCATTGAAAAATAAGAGAAAGTCAACTTTTTAATCTTTTAATATAAGCATTATATCAAATATCATCAGATAATTTAGAAGTTAAGGTATTTATCCACAAAAATTAATTTATTACGAGAAAAGTAGTAGGTTAGAAAAGCAATTGTTTATCTTTTTCATTTGTAATTAATGTTTATACAAACATGTTTTGACTTCAACTGCAAATATATTTTAAATTGTTTGTTATCCAAAAAATTTGATTAACTAAATAATAAAAGTAATTATTTACACAAAGTTTTTTGGTTTTATAATTTCATATTGTAAAAAGAAAATGAACTTAAATAAGTTCACAATTGCATAGGCAAAACTTTCCATACAGTAGTGCCACCCGGTGCCAACCAGAGTAATCAATAGATGCCAGAAGGCTTATGCATAAAATCCCCATCTAGTGCCTACTCACCCAACATCCCCAGACTAGTTTCTGATGAAGACCACAAGCCAGAAACTAGTCAGGATGTTGGATGAGTAGGCATTAGATGGGGATTTTATGCACAAGCATTCTGGCATCTATTGATTACTCTGGTTGGCACAGGGTGGCACTATTGTATGGAAAATTTTCCCTGTTTAATAACAGTTATGTGCTAGCATAAGAGATGGTGATCATGTGATGTTTAGTGGTTCACAATCACATTTTCAGATTTAATACATTTCCAATTGTCTTAGACATAATCAAATTATATATAAAAGTATTGTCTTAAATAATGATATTTGGATTTTTTAAAATTACTTAAAGTAAGACTGATGTTTAAGCACTTGGAGATGCCAAGTAAGAAAAGCTTAACAGTGGTGTCTCCAAGTGCTTGTTTAAGAAAAGTAACAAATGAATTAAAGTAAGATTATAAATATATAATATTATTCTTTCTGACTGGAAAATAATCAGTAGCCAGGTAGGCAGTTATGGAGATGTTTGGCTTGGCAATAAAATATGAGTAACAATGTAATTAATTATCTTTATAATAACTGCTTAAGTTGTTTGTAAAAATGGGATGCTGAACAAATTGAAAGCAGTACCCTATAACCTTTGCTTGCTTGGAACTATTAAATTATTAGAGTTATAAAAAATAATAACAAAAAAAATAGAGAAATTTTAGGATTCAATTTATTTTAAAATATTGCTAAACAGTAAATTCAATTTAAGTATTAAAAATATAAATCTCATAATATTTCAAAAATTCCAGCTACAAAACATAAAACAATTTTTACAAATACAGCATGATGAGCAAAGGTTGGCTTATATAATGATAAACTTTAAGCATAAGTGATCCACTTATGCTCTTTAAACTAATGCTCATGAGCGAGTGCATGTAAATTCATAAAAGCGCATGACCAGAGGTTTGTTACTTTCTTTAAATTATATACTTAGTCAGCACTATATAAATAGACTATGTAATACAGAAAGATTAGTTTCATCCAAATTAATGGAGAAAAACTTTTAATAGGAATTTTAGCACATTTTTATATGAAAACACTCATTATAATTCCTAATATGAATTTTGATTTAAAGTCTAGTGCACCAGTGCAAATAAATATACATTTTAAATTTATAAAGTTATTTTCTAATATATTTTTTAAAAATATTTGATGGGTTGCCAACTTTCTCATTACTTCATGAATTATTTATCTACATTAAAACAAAACACTGGAATTAACTCTGCAATTGTCAATATATCAACATATAAATAAATAACAGTTGTAGCTCATTTATGAGATGGCTGCCATAATGTTCTAATGTGTATGGGCAACTTTCCATAATTTGTTTATATTCACAGAATTATATTGTTTAGTTAATAAAATTTCTATTACATTTATGAAATATGCCTTTTTAATTTTTCTTTTCCTCAAATTGTTTTTCCTATTCAAAGTGAAAACATTGTTAAAATAAAAACTTCCATTGCCATTTGTGTTGGAACATTGTTATCATGTGACTTTAAAAAATTTTGATTTTTAAATTATAAATGCCACTGAAGATGGCAATTCTGCCATAAGCTAGCTATAATTGTTCTTTATATATTTTTATATTGAAATAGTAGTATTATTATTGCTGTATCTGATATTGTGTATATATAAATACACACTTGTAATTCATAGTATGAAAAAAAAATTAAATAAAAAGGTATTTTTATTGCAATCAATCTCAATAAAGTTTATTAAAATTTTATATAATTTAGAGCTTATAATAAATATAATTAATGTAAAAACCTTTAATTGTTTCTAGCTTGTAGAAAGTGTTTAATATTACATGAAATGTTTATAATATAAATGACAATCATGAGTGGAAACAACTCTCACATTTTAAAAATACTTCCATTAAGCTCACTATTATTTTAACATATTAAACAAGGGTTTTAATCTTCAGCTTATTTGAAGATGTGGTTTGAGTTATGACATGCCTAATATGACTGTATAGAGTTTATTTTATAATTCTGATTAGTTATTTTAAACTATACTTTACAATTGACATTACAGAGATTTGTGAGTGGGCAACTACTATTTAATATATTTAATTTTTAGAGGTATAGATGTGTGTATATACCCATTCTTAAAATTTGAATCATTTTTAGTTTTTTTCAGATTACAAGGAGGTTTAGAATTTTTTTCTGATAGCTATCTGATAATCAGTCAAGGCAGCCATCCAATTATTGATCAGAAAATGAGTCTCTACTATTTTTATATAAAAAAATAAAATGACAGAGCAAAATGTTTTCTACATAATTCCTGGCTACGTGATTCTTAATGCCTTTTTTTCTCTCTCTTTGATGGGTTATTAGTCAAGCGTTGGTGGTCTAGCGGTTATCATAGTTGCCTTCCAAGTCGCTGGCCCGGTTAAAAGGAACATTTGTTTTACCTTCGGTAATTTAAGGTTGCTCAGCCATTTTTAATCTACTTAATCTTTATCTTCTGTATAAAAGTTTTCTAAAAATTTAGGATTAAATGATTGTGTTCGATATTATAACTTTTTTATTACTTTATTTAACATAAAATGTTATATGAAACATTCACTTTTTAATTGTAATAATATTAAGACGATAACATTTTCTTTTGTTTAATATTTTGTTTTTCATCATGTTATATCAAGTTTTCAATTGCATGCCCTTTTTGTAAAGTGAAAAGAGAAACCTTTTAACTTTTATTAAGACTTTTAATATTTAACTTCTTTATCCAAACATTTCTTTTTGTAAACCTGCTTTCAATCTTTTAAAAGACAACTCGGCATTTAATTAAAATTTTAATTTTTTATGGAGAAGCTCCTATGAAATCTAATATACTTTCATTTATTTAGCAAACTGGATGCCCTTTTTAATTAATTATTAAGTTAATGAATTATCCAATCAATACTTTTTACATGTATGGCTTTGGGTTTTTATTAAGCAGTCTTTTTTTTACCAATACGTTATAAATTATTAAAAAGCAAATGCATTTTAACTATTCATTTATATTTCACTATTTTTTTTTTTTAAGCGTCATAGCATCGGCCGGGACGCGAACCCGCAACCCGGGCAACTGCCTTGCACGGGCAACTGCCTGCAAGTGCAAGGCAGTCGCGCTGACCTCTCGACCACCAATGCAAGACTATATTTCACTATTTATACATTAATAAAAACATTCTTGCATTTATGTAATGCATTTTTTTATTATTGACTCTTCCGATGCTTAAATGCCTTACAATACCCCAATGACAAATTATTAGATTATTTAAAGCCAGCAGCATACCATCTTTAAGTACACACCCCTTGAGTAGATTAGATTTCAATATTTTTAAATAAAGGCATCATAGCGAATAACATTTTTGATGAGTGCTGGTTCAGCACGAAATGCATCTTGGGGGTCATTTGTCTTTTATTATATCTTTATTTATATGAATTTGAAAAGAATGGGGAAGTGTGGAGGTGTTTATTATATCTATAAAGATATTACATACGGGACAGAGAAAGGTGAATAACTCTGTGTGTGTAAATTTAAAAAATCAGATATATTAATCTTTAACTGAGGTTTAAAGTTTATATCTGTGCTAGAGATAATCTCTAGTTTCGAAAATGATTAGTAATAATCATTAGTGTATTTATCTGAAATGGATGTCGTCAAAGTTGTGAGTGGAGGAAGTTTGACAATGGTAAATGAAAATGTAACGAATAACATTTTATGAAATTATTAAGATTGATAGAAGCGTGTGAAATATTGAAGAATAATTTTTTTGGCAATGTAGAAAAAATTAAGGTCTATAATAAATATCTTTTTTTTTTCTACTAGACTGCATGTTGAAATGTACAATCATGATTTTTTTTAAAAAAAAATAAACATTCCCCCTCCCCCCATGTGTCATAGCATCGGCCGGGACGCGAACCCACAACCGTCTGCAATGCATATAGAAAAACGAACTATGTTTACATGAAGGGTTTTCTTTAGCAATTTTTTTTATTTATAGTTAATCTTATTTTTTTAAAAATAAAAAGTAAAAACACAAAATGATATAATTTTAACTTTAATGTTAGTAAGAGGTATCACGCAAATTTAATTATAATGTATAATATTCATATGAAACTAAAAACATGACTTAAACGACATTATAATATACCGTCTGAATGCTTGACAAAAAAATACAGTCACAGAACAAAATCCACTAGAAAAAAAGCGGAAATCTTCAGAACTGATTGTTTTAAACAATTGCAAGACATAATAAATGTATTATACTTTTTTACAGCTAAAACATTTATTTTATTACATGTTAATAGGCTATAAACAATATTTTAGACAATTTGGATGAAATAGTTTAAAAAACTTGATTTAGAAAAATATTTTAATCTATTTTAAGAGATTCAAAAGTTCTTTGTCAAATAAATTTATATTTAGAATTATTACATATTTGTACCTGTTTTATTAAGTCAAAAATTGAGTTTAATTGGAAATTATATATAATTGATTAAAACATTTGTTAAAGAAAGGAAACTGTCAAGCGTTGGTAGCCAAGACGTCAGCGCAGTCGCCTTGCAAGCAAGCAGTTGCTTGCAGACGGTTGTCGCGGGTTCGCTTCCCAGCCGATGCTATGACATATGAAAAAGAAAAAGAAAGAAAACTGATAAAGCTAATAAACGGCAGGATTTATAAGATAAAATGACAAAATGTAAAAATATTTAAATTCTAACAGTAGCAAATTCTTCATACAGTAGTGTCACAAATTGCAAGCCTTAGTAATCAAGGTTTATACATAAAATCCTTATCTAGTGCCTACTCATTCAATATCTCCAGACTAGTTTCTAGCTTGTGTCTTTCATCAGTGAGGAGCCTTGGATTTAAGAGCACTGCACCTAGCTTAAGGAGTATACATAAGCACATGATATAGTGATCATGTGATGTTTAAACTCTAGATAAAAAATATTCAAAATATTAATTTAAAAATATGTTTACTAATAAAATTTAACTGCATAAATCAACACAAATTATTAAATTATTAAAATAAATATTAGGATTTCCTAGTTACTTGTTTTAGAAGTAATATGCAAAAATTAATATTCAAATAATATACTTTATGCTAGAAATTAATTTAACTATTTCAACATTAACTCATTTTCCAGTAGGTTATAAAATCATTAAGTCTTAAGTTATTGAGGAAATATGATATGGTATTTCTAATTCTAATATAAAGCAATTTCTACATATTGAAGTTGGTAAGTCTGGGAATAAATTGATAATCACGATTTTTTAATTTAGCATTTTGGAAAAGTACATGGGCGTATTTGCTTTTATGTGTATGACATAACTGGCATAGTCATTAAAAAACAATTAAAAAGTTAATAGAAGTAGCTAAAGTTATTGTTCAAATTCTAAAAGGTCTGCTATTTTTATTCATGTTTAAATATGAATGATTTTTGGCCTAGATTAGAAAAGTGATAGTCTATCTGAGATGAAGATTTCAGGATTACTTATAAGATGAGTAACACAAGTTAAAAAAAATTAATTGGGTTAATAGAATGGAATTGTTCAGTGCTTAATGTACTATGGGAGTCCTAAAAAGTCATACATCTTCTGAGCAATTTACCAGGTGATAATTTTTTTAATTTGATTTTTGGCTTGGAAGGACATTTCTGGGAAGGCTTATGAAGGTGCATAAAAATTGAATAAAATCTATGTATTTTGTTTAATAATTAAATTTCTGAACTTTCAATGTATAGAGGGCATATTTGGTTATTAAAATATATCAAGAATTATTTAACTATTACTATTTAATAGTTGTTAAATATAATTTTTAAATCATCCATGTATTCAACATTTGTAAGAAGACCCAGTTGAAATGATGTATAAATAGATTTATACAGGATGTGTAATTTTTTAAATAAAAAATATATAAACCTTTTATATTATGTAATACATTAAATTAATAGCATAACTTTTGTTTATTAAGTAAATGAAATACTCTCAATCCAAAGCACAGGATATAACTTTTTAAGAAAAGAGAATGGTGGACCAGCTTATCTCTTTTACCTAAATTCATTTATATAGGCAAATCTTTATATCACATTAAAATAATCATTTTCAAGCATTATCATTTCACTGTGGGATAAATTTATCTTCAAGTTTAACTCAATTTCTTTATCCATAGTCTTTTTTTTTCAATGTCATACCAACAAATTTCCTTATTTCATTCATACATCTTAAATATAATCTATTTACAAATTTATCTACAATCTCTTGTGATCCAATTGAAAACTTAACTTTCCACCTATTACCATGTTTTCTAATGATATGACCAGTCTAACTCCAGTTCAGTCTTATTAGTTCTTTCAATGATATCTGTTTGTTCTTGCATCCAAATATTCTGCTTTGGATCTCTTCTTGCAACCTCCAAAATACAACTCTCCATACATCATTCAGTGATGAGAAATGGCATGTCTTTTGAAACACTATTCCTAACAAAAGGACTCTATCCAAGTTTAATTCTATGGTTAATTTCATCCATTATGTTTTTATTTATAATAAGAATCTAACCAACATATTTGTAATTGTTTTCTTCTAATTCAATATTATACATCTTTTTCTTTTCTTTTTTGCGTAAATCTATTGAACAATGTTTTGGTCTTACTTTTAAATGTTTTAGTACTTCATAAGATGTGGAAATTGTAGTGATTATTTTGTTATTTTATTATTTATTATTACATAATTATTCAACACATTTCTTGATGATATTGTTTTATAGTTTTGAAACATTTATTCTCTTCTAGTTTTCTTTGTTAATTCACAATTATAATTTTTTATCACTATTAATTTTTTTATACCAATTTACAGAACTCCAGATAATCAATTTTTTTAATGAATCATTTCTAAATATATTCATTTTTTTTACTTTTTTATATATATTGTCACAGGGAAAATTACTTGGAAATTTCTACTTTATTGAACCACCTATCTCTTTTCAGCTTTTAGTGGAGAATCAATTATTTTTTAAATGATCTCAATTAAGTCTAAATCATCTTCAAAGATTATAAATATTTTAAAGCAAATAGCAAGTTCTAATTTAAATTTTTTAAAGTTTATCTGAAAATTAAGAATATCAACTTGTTAATATGGTCTTTTTTAATAACTTCATTTCTCTAGATTTGCATTAACCAGTATCTTACATCCTAATAAATGATGATCATTTTCTGTGTTGGATCTATTGAAACATTACAATCTTGAAATACTTTTTTTATTTAGAATCCAATTTTGCTGTACTTTTATTTGCATATTTCTATGATCATTTCTGTTTAGCATTTTCTCAAAGAAAAAAAATCATTGAATATATATATATATATTGTAATGGTAAATAATGTGGAAATCTGGCTCCTCAAATGTTCTATGTATTTGCTTAGCAAAACTGTACCATACATATAAAGATATTGCAGAAATGAGATTGACATTTCTTATTTAATATACCCTACAAACTATTCAAGCCAAAAACGGTAACTATAAAAAATAGATCAATAATAATAAATTTCTCAATTCCGGCTAGCTAAACCCATAAAGGATAAAATACATTGCATATCTTAGACTATTCTACTACATATGTGTATATTTTGAATAAATATACATTGAAATTAAAGGGCATTATCATTGATTTCATCTATTAATTGTTTTTTTTCTATTTATTGATTATTTTGTACAATTGCTTTCTTAATAAAATTTACAAATTCAAATTAAGATTTAATTGCATATTCTTCTTTTACCATTTGTGCTATATTCTTCAACACTTCGTAATAATATACATCTTTAAAACCCATCATTACTCTTAAAGAATAATGCTTTTATATATTTTAATCGTAATAATCCTGAGAAATAGCAACAAATGGTTATATATGCAAATATTGTTTCCTTTGAGAACACATTTAATGAATTCGGCTTTATTAATATTTATATTGTAATTATCTAATTAATTAAACTTTAAAGAAGAAATTTGCAAGAACATTTCCAGTTCAAAAACATTATTATCTAATTAAATAAAATGATTTTCCTTATTCGTTTTAATATACATTATTCTATTATTATTTAAGACGTTAAAAACCTTAACACTTTCAACAAAGATCAATTACTTGCATTATTTAAATTTTAACTGCTTTATAAAACAATTTATTTTTATCTTTTCCTTCATAAGTAATTGCTAATTCAGTTAATTTTTAAAGAAGAACCAGATACCTTCTCTCCCTCACAATATATCCTGCCCTAATATTAAGAATTGAATTATGACTAACCATTATATTAAAACTTGATAGATAGAAAAGTATTGTGGAGTAAAATAATTGACTTTTAATGTATAAAAATTTTAATTTGTTCTAATTTTTTTTCTTTTGCATTCCAAGCAATACTATTCCTGTTAAAATTACCCCAAATCCAAAATTCAACCAGACTAGCCAAGAAATAATAATAAAACACAACCAAAGGTTTCACTGCTACAAGCAGACTTCTCAAGTGTAAAGAACTACAAAAACTACACCATATAATAGGTCATATTATTTCCCCTTTAGTGTGTTCAGTTTACATTAATTATATGGAAGATGAAATTATTATTAAAAGAATTGTTTATATTTAAAGTTATTTGTTAGATATGTAGATGATTGTTTATTTGTAGTTGAGAATGATAAATTGAAGGAATTTGTAAATGAGTTTAATTGTTTTGATCATTCTAGAAGATACGTGTTAGGAGGGGGGTTAGATTTTGTTATGTTAAAATTTTTAGATCTTTTGGTGATTAGAAATGTAGAGACTAATTGTTTACTATGCAATCATTTTGTTAAAAGTAGAGAATTAAGGTCTATAATTAAACTTGATAGCTATCAGTCTGTATCTCATAAAGTAGCTGCATTAAGGAATTATTGTTATAGGAATAAAAAAATTTAATAATTATAGTGGTGTAGCTTTGTTTCAGAAAGGTCAATTCTATAAAGATTATTTGAGTGTTGGGTACTCTGGTAAATTTGTTAAAAGTATTTTATTTAATCATAATATTTGTAAGGATGTAAAGGGTAAAGAAAAATATGATTTTATTTCTTTGCCATTTAAATTGTCTTCTTATAAAATTGAACATAGGAATAGCAAATTGTTTGGAAATAAGAAGATTGCTTGGAAAAGGGGTATTACTTTGAATAAATTATTAAATAATATAAAGAAAATTTTTGATAGGTGGACTATTCCTGGTGTAGTATATTTTATCTTTTGTTTTTGTAAGAAGGTCTATATAGGTCAGAGTAGTTTGAGTTTAAATGAAAGAATAAAGATTCATAAAAGTAGAGTTAGAAATAGATATCTTAGTTCTGCTTTGTATGTCCATAAAAAAGATACAGGCCACACTATTAATTTTGATGAAACTAAGGTTGTCTTCTTTGAGAGAAATGAAATCAAAAGAAGAATTAAAGAATCTTTATTATTGAAAATTATTATTCTGAAGCAATTAACTTATTTAAGAGTACTTTTAATAGTAAGGGTGGATGGGAAGTGAATGGATTTGTGGGTAATGTTTAATATTATATATATATTGTGTAGTTTTTGTAGTTCTTTACACTTGAGAAGTCTGCCTGTAGCAGCGAAACCTTTGGTTGTGTTTTATTATTTCTTGGCTAGTCTGTTTGCATTTTGGATTTGGGGTAATTTTAATTATATATTGACTAGTTTAGCTTTATGCTTGTAATGTTTGTTACTATTAATATATTTTTCAAAAACACTAACTTTCTTGCATTAAATTTGTCATGCGATGGAAAACCTATGTCTAATTTCTTTGAATGTTTTCAAAAGGCATTTCATTAAATTTCTTTTTTCACTGTTTGACAATAAGATTATATCTCTGTATAGCTAATTAAAAATATGTCATAACACAAATTTTTTTTAAAAAGTACAATTTAGCCTAAAGTGTTGTTATAACATCTCTTTGTACATTATATACTATCTTAATATATACATTAAATAGATTTTCAAATGATTATGTATTTAAAACATAAAAATTTAACTGTAATATTTTATGTATTTTATAATTTTCAGCTATGATGTGTGCATGTATACATATTGAATTAAATATTTTCATGAATTATTATTATTATAATAAAGAGTAAAAATGAGATTATATCCATGTAAACATAGATAACTTTTTTGCTCTTGTTGTTGCTAAGAAACTATCAATTCCTACTAATTGATAACCCCTGAGGCTAAACATGTTTTGTTATTAACCTAAAATAGCTCTTTGATTGAAATAAAAGTTTATTTCTTTCTATCTGTCTGTCTGTCTGCCTGCCTGTCTGTCTGTCTGCCTGCCTGTCTGTCTGTCTATCTATCTATCTATCTATCTATCTATCTATCTATCTATCTATCTATCTATCTATCTATCTATCTATCTATCTATCTATCTATCTATCTATCTATCTATCTATCTATCTATCTATCTATCTATCTATCTATCTATCTATCTATCTATCTATCCATCCATCCATCCATCCATCCATCCATCCATCCATCCATCCATCCATCCATCCATCCATCCATCCATCCATCCATCCATCCATCCATCCATCCATCCATCCATCCATCCATCCATCCATCCATCTATCTATCTATCTATCTATCTATCTATCTATCTATCTATCTATCTATCTATCTATCTATCTATCTATCTATCTATCTATCTATCTATCTATCTATCTATCTATCTATCTATCTATCTATCTATCTATCTATCTATCTATCTATCTATCTATACATACATACATACATACATACATACATACTACCATTAAGAAAAGATAGAACAATGAAGTTATACAATTGAGTCAACAGAAACAAAAACAACATGGAAAGTGAAGTAGTAAAAAGCACACTTTGATAAGGATAACAATAAATAATAAAATGTGTGGGCGCATTAAAATTTATTCTAACTTAGTGCTTTGAATCATGTCATGAAATAAGGTATTCTAAAATAAAAATTACAATATCAACTGTATAGTATTTTAAAATGTGTGCATATTTAAAATATCCTTTGTAATATGCTAATATATAAAAAATATCTTAATACTGAAATAACTTTTTCAGCAGTTTTGAATCACTTGAACAGGTTTAATGATTTAAACCAAATTTTGTGCTATGGCTAAAATTAAGTAAACATGATAAAAATATTACAAAGCAATAATAATTAAAATTAATATTTATCATCTTATGAAGAGAAAAAAAGAATGTCACATTGGATTTTTTTTCATGGTTAGCAAAATTTACTTGCAGCAAAATAAAACCCTATTGTATATAAAATTCATAGATAGGTAAAATAATATTTTATGAAGTTAAATATCATTAGATTTAATATAAAGATACAAAACTGAATAGTATAAAATGAATTTTTTGAAAGTGAAATCAATAATTAAATATTATTTTAGTATAATATTTAATTTAGGACCTGGTAATTTTGTATGTTTTCAATTTTTATACACTAGAACTAGTGTTTAAATTCAAGAAAAGTAAAGTTTAATTATAATTATTTTCATAAATATTACCAAAATCACATTTTTCTTTATTTTTGCCATAATATCCTATAATTACAATTTATCCAAACTGCTTCAAACACTTTTTAGCAAAACTCTTTATTTGTACATATACATACACCTATTTTTCGACTGACCTGCAGTCTTCTTCAGAGCAAGTTTATTTTTTTTTTAGAAGATCAAAATAAACTTGCTCTGAAGAAGGCTGTAGGTCAGTAGAAACATAGATGTATGTATATGTACAAATAAAGAGTTTTGCTAAAAAGTGTTTGAAGCAGTTTGGATAAATTGAATAATTATTTTTTTTTTATATTCAATGCATTACTTAAATGAGATATTAACCAAAAATTGATTAAAACAAACATGATATTAGATAATTCAAAAAACTAGTAGCTTGATTTTCAATTCCAGGCAAAGACAGCTTATCCTGTGAGAGAAACAATCAGTATAAGAAGGAAATAAAGAAACAAATAAGTTCATTTGTAATGACAATCAGTGACAGTAAGTTATAATTAGTTGCAGTTAAAATTGAGCATGCAAAGATGAACTATAGTTGCTAGCTACATGTGTTGATGACATCAAAGATGTAACTTCTTTTAAAAACCTAGCAGAAGTGCTTTCAAGAACAAAAGATAGCATCATGATTACTGATGAAACAAAGCTAAAACAGCATTAAAATTGTAAATTATCCTTATTTATTGATTATATTTTTTATAAAATAATTTTCTGTAGCTATTAAAGGCAATTAAATCGTCATGCTGCCTGAAAATAGAATCTTTAGTAGAATGGATAAAGAGACCAAAAATATCTTATAAGTTGATCATTATGTTTCATACAAGAAAAAAATGTGTCACTGAGTTGATAGCTTGACTACCAGCAACTGAGCCATGGAATATGAAAAATCAACAAATGGGTTTAATGATGTTATGCAAAAAATTAAAACAAAAAAAAAAATAAAATTCAACAAGACTACAATTATATAACTGTTCAACTATAGAAAACCTCAATTTATAGAGAAAAACTTTCCATCTTGAATGACTTATGACAAAGAAGATACTTATTTTAAATACTGTCAAAAGTATAGTTTTAAAAAATTAAAGCGTGCATGCCAAAAAGAAATTGAAATATTAAAAATATTATAAACTGACTAATGAACAAGCTTTAATTTAAATTATATTATACTCATTTTTAACATTTCAATATACTTGCATTTAATTAATAATAGAGAAATTAATTTGTAAAGTTTTTAATATGATAATATTTTCATATTTATGTAATAAATTTTTGTATAATATTTTATGATGCACTAAACCATGAAAATTTTTGTTTTAAGATATCTTGTAAATTGTGTATACATAATTAGTAAGATATCTTGTTTAGTATGTATGCATATTTTTGAGAAGATAAGAGAGGAAATAAATAAGATGTTAAAGCCTATCACACATATATATATTTAAGTGGGCACATTGTAACAGTCAGAAAACATGTGATTCGTAAACATAGTGCAGAGTTCGACCCCCATACAGAACAGCAGCACCATTGAGTAGCGAAGCCACCCATGGTACTGAGTTCGAACATAGTTTATCGGTTCCACAATACCATCCACAAAAAAACGCATCTGATGTGACATTAGTAAATATTTCCTTAGGCACGGGGGTCAGGGATATGCAAGAGATTCATGATTTTATTCTCGAGTTAGCCAATAATCAAACTAATATTAATTAAACATTCATATTTACATAATTGAGGAAATATTATATAGAATGGGTATCGAATAAATGAAATGTAACTGCAGACGTATAGTTTAAAATTATTTATTCACACATTTTAATAAAACATTTACTAATAATATTTTATGGACTAACAGCTTCAGTAGCAGGATTTGCAACATGATTATATTTTAAAGAATACATTATTTATTTGTTTATAAAAGGAATTCATTTATTTGAGGGCGTAATCTAGCTACCTAAAATTGTCGAGTAAGTATTTCTAATGCATGCCTTGGGGAATTTATACCTTTGCAATGCAAGAGTCTAAAGTAAGATGTAAGAGTAGCGGTGGACACATATTTATTTAATTAAAATATTTATTTTATGACTAAGGGCAAACATTTATTTGAGAGTGAATTACAAAGATAATGCAGAGGTGGAGTGATATATAGAATAATAAAATTAAGTAAAGGAACACGTACGCTTTAGAAAGGCGATATGGAATGGCAGTATATCGAAACTGCAATGCCGCGAATGGGTTTATAAGAATGTCGGGCTGGTCTCTGCCTCGGCCCGATGAAGTAAGGTGTCACATAAGCATAACCAGGGACAAGCGGTCCGTGTCGCAGTTTTTCCGGCTGGCTGCATGACGTCAAGTCCTATGGGAGCACCCATTATGCCCGCTTGCGTAGGACGACGGGGGTTAATTTCAACCCTGAAGAATCCGGAAATTTCACGGCGGAATGGGTCATCATGTCTCTAAAACGTAACACATGTATAATGTATAAACGATTATGATGAGATTTAAATAGATTTCTAACTTGGCCCTATATTATCAACATTTATTAAAGAACGTTGGCGGCTCTCAAAGAAATGTAATTTTCTGGAATTATTCATGATGATTTAATAAATACAAAACCTATATAAATTTGGGAATTATTATAACTAATATGTCAGCCATTTGCAAAGTAGTAGACCCTGCATTACAATAAGTGATGCACTGAATGTGTGTCGATTTAGATGAAAGTTAAGTTAGTTATGGTTTATAAGAATGTTGGGCTGGTCTCTGCCTCGGCCCGACAAAGTACATATTAATGAAAATGTGACACGCATTCACTGTTTCAAACGATCATAGATTTAAACTTTGAAAATAGAGACAATTGTGAGCATGCAATAATTAAATAATAAATATAGATAAAATATAGATTTTAAAAATACGCACCCAAGATAGAATGAGGTAAGCTAGATTAGTAGAGAAATTTACACATTAAGTTAATTATTCAGTTTTAGTTATACATATGGTAGTTTTTACATTTTATAATTTAGATAAGTAGTATGAAGAAGAGCTATAGCATATTATTAGAGTACTCTAGAGTTTGAACACAGACAGGTACCTGTTTTATAAGAAGTTTTCTGATTCCATTAGTTTAGCAGCAAAAACTTCACGAGTGGCAAGTCTTTCTTGTATTTAGATATTTCATTTAATTTCACAGCAGCAGCAGCTTTTTCATTTATTTCAGGCAGCAGATCTTCATGGTGAATATATGACGGGCAATGGAAAGTTCGGCATCCGAAAGACCATCTCCCAATGGAGAATAATCTAGGTGCTTTACTCGGTCATACCTTGGCAGGAACAAATTATTTTTATATTTTTGGAGACTCTCAGTGCTTGAGAGAAAATCTAAAGTTTAAGTGAATGTCTCCAGCAAGTCTAAGATGGCCTCTTTTTTTATCTTGATCTTTCACATTTTTGTTAAGGTATTTTTAGGTTCTACTTAATCTGCCCTGAGGATAATCAATGCATTTTGTTGGTTTTTAATTAAAGAAAGCTGCTGTTCTATTGTTTACATTTTACATTTACTAATTACATTTTGGGGAATTTTTCTTTAATTAATCTATTATCTATCACTGACCAATGCTTTTAAATTTCAAAGACAAAAAGGAAACATAAGATTATTTTAACTTTTAATTAAATATTACATCAGATTTTTTTAGAATTATTATTAAACGAAATTTAAACAAAGCAATAAATACGAACTTTATAATCCAAAATAAATGATTAAAATTACACAAAGTTATATAACTAAAAGAAATCTAAATTATATTATTTTATCCCTATTTATTGCCTTTAATTTGAGATCGAAATGTGTGCGTGTTTTTGCTGAATACTACATATATTTATACATTTTAATATTGCTACACACACAATTCGATACCAAAAAGTTTAAATTTGGGTGGGATAGACCGGTCAGTGAGAGTCATTTCATTTGAAATAAGTGAGAGAGGGCAACAAGTGCGTCTTATCGCCCTTCTCTCAAAATTAAGCTCAAACTGTCTTTAATTTCAATATTTTTTCTTTTATACCGATCGTCCAGATTCACTGAACAATGGTTTCCTGTTCCAAATTTTCGTTATGGTCCGAGCCTTCATTGCTGCTTCTATTGGACATCTAATTTATTTTTGTTCTCTTATCTATATTTCATCTGACTTTTTTTTATATAAGAACCCCAAGGGATAGTTTGCTTTTTGTTCCATTTATAAAACAATCATTTCCATTTATTAAAATATTTTATCTTTAGATCTTGTACTTTTTTATAAAAAAGTACATTCAAATACTTTTTTTTTTAGTTAAAAAAATACTTTTAAAGTTTTGCATCTGTGCGAATATATATGTTGTGAATGTTCA
>JAQFVV010000004.1:14050937-14208437 GCA_028023455.1 Epiperipatus broadwayi
ACAAATACTAAAAAATATATTATAATGTTAAACCACTAAACATCATATGATCACTATTTGTTATGCTAGCACATTACTGTTATTAAAACAGGCAAAACTCTCCATACAGTAGTGCCACTTTGTGCCAACCAGTGCTTAGATTGAAAATATTAGTGTTTTCAATTTTATTCTCATAGTTTTGTAGTTAAGTAGAGATAAAAGGTGGCTGCTGGAGGGTTGCATTAGATCCTAAGATCTAGGTGCAGTCCTCTCAGATCCAAAGCTTCTCACTGATGAAGGCCGCAAGCCAGAAACTAGTCTGGGGATATTGGATAAGTAGGCACTAAATATTGATTTTATGCACAAGGCTTCTGGAATCCATTGATTACTCTGGTTGGCACTAAGTGGCACTACTATATGGAGAGTTTTGCCTGTTTTAATATAATGTTGTTTTATTATTCCAAACACACTACTATTACATATATATTACAAATATCTTTTTTGCTAATATAAAATGGAATTACATGTTATTTGAACGTTTAATCACAGTGCTATTAAATTATTAAGCTAATCACATGGTTATTGAAGGTTTGTGACATTTACTAACTTGTGCAGTGGTACAAATCAAGGAATTTCAAAATAATAAAAAAGTCAAACTTGTATCTTGCAATAATTTTACTATGATTCAAAGTTATTTCATTTAATACATTTATAGGCATCTACATGTTGAATTAAACATTCTTTTTCTGTAATAAAAGTTTCACTAACGACTACTATAAACATTATACTTCTATCAGATTGTGAAGACTCTACATTAGACATTCCAAGTATAAACTTACAACAAATTAATTTAAAACACATTTATAAAAAATGAAATTTGTTTTTTTTCCATCCCAAAATTTTTTTTATTACCTGTTTTGCTACTAATGATGTTTTTTTTTTACTTCTATTGAAAACTTTTACACTTTTAGAAAATTTCTAACTAAAGTTTTTTTTTCTATAATGATGTGCTATTTTTAAACTATATTTTTATTATTTGATATATATGACAAATAAGTAACTATATTGTTATTTTACATTAATTTGTTATGATATTCTTGTGTTTTTTTTTTTAATTTACATTTTTATTTTATTAAGTTTTATTTTACTCTGAATTTAAGTACAATCACAAATTAAACAAATATTGACAATGTTTAATGTTTTATTAAAACAATCTTTAGAATAAACACAATTATAATATTATATGATAATTTTTTTTAAAAAACTATTAAACATTTTCACTATTTTTATTCACGTCTATTTCCATATCAATTGTCAAACTAATAAATTTCATTTATGATTACTTAACAAATGCAAGTTCTATTATTGCAAATCAAATAATATTGATAAAATGTCTGTTTATTTTAACCTTCAAGAAAATGCTTTCTTATTTTATCAATATTTCTTATTATATCCATTGAGTATATGTATAAGTTATTCTAACACTTTTTTGCTATCTATTAAATATAAATCTTTATAAGGTCCAACGAAGTTATTTCTGAAAGATAAATCTTTATTAATTTATCTATCATAATTTTATGCAAAATGTTTTTATTTTATTAATCTTTTATGCAAAGAAACAAAGTTGAATAGGTATATATGTACGAACATAAATGCTTTTTTATATTAAACATTTATAAGTGTTTTTCGCTCTTTACACAGAGGCTAAACCCTCCATCTAGTAGAACCACTCAGTGCAAGCCAGAGTAATGAATGCAGAAAGGATTGTGCATAAAATTCTTACCTAAACATACTCATCCAATATTCCCAGACTAGTTTCTAGCTTGTGGTTTTTATTAGTGAGGAGCTTTGGATCTAAGAGCACTGCACATATTATTCAGGCTTGTACTGAGTGATGCTACTGTAGGGAAATTTAGCCTCTGTGTAAACAGCTTATGTAAGCATAACGAATAGTAATCATGTGATGTTTGATTTTTTCACTCTCTTAATAAACATAGTTTGTAATTCACTAAGCTTATATTGTACTTTATTTTGGAAACAATTCAAATCATATATTATTTTATGTTTGAAAATACCTACCTTTTTTACAATTAACATGGAAACTACTGTCTTGGGTTTTTCTTTTAATAATTACAAGTAATGTTGCCTTCAATGAAAGTAGTCTTCATGAAATTAATTCCTTGATAAAGAATTTTTAATATGATTTTATTCTCATCTTGGAATGTTTAATTTTTGACATCTTTTTTCTGTTGAGCAATATGCTATCCTAAATTTCCAAGTGATAAAAATGTTAAACAAATTCTATATAAAAAATTGAAAGTTATAAATAGATCCTCTACTTTTCTACTTTTTAAGTCTGAAAAAATTTAGGGCAGACTTGCATTAAAAGATGCCATATTTTGCTTACAATTTAATAAAATTCATAATTTACTAGTTCAGTTAGAACATTTGGCATATGTAAAAAAACATTAAGATCAACAGTTGGAATGTTTTGGGGGTCTTACATAATACAGGTAAAAAGTTAATAAAGGAAGTCCTACTTTGTATTTTAGAGGCTAATATATTATCTAAAAAAAGCGTGTAGTCAATTTCTTAAAGTAATTAGAAGCAATACTTACCTGATTATAAAAATTCATTAAGATTTGTCTTAGAAATAGCAATAGCTACCATTGAAATAAACAATGCAGCTTTGATTGTCAATATCATACTAATCCTAGTAATTCTTCACTTATTACCATAAAAAATATTTAAGAACAAATATTAAAAAATTCTACAGAGGATCTTAGTGAACTTGAATATCTAATTTTATTTAAGAAATTATGTGTTAGTGAAAAGATATTCATAACTAGTAACTTGATTATGAATCAGCTTGAGTTTGGTAAAAGTATCTTTTTCAAAATGATAGATTTATAGATATTATAAACTTGTTCTAATAAACAACCTATTGAACAAGTATTGCCAAGACTGTACTTTGTAGAGACTTAAAAAAATTTCAATCCTAGCAATGGCAGCTATACACAATTTTTTTAAGAGATAGGTATTAAAAATTTAAGATTTTTTTTCTTTTTCTAAAGCCTGGTGGGACATATTACAAGACAAACATTGATATATTGAGAAGATTTTGATTTCATGAATAGAAATACTGTTAATAATGACAATTTTTTGTGAACATTGGAGACCTGTGAGTTTAATTCAGAAAATTAAAATTGAAATTTTTTTTCTTTCTTATTTATAACTGATCCACAAAATCTTTTTAGAGATGAAAATAGATAATGATAGTTATTAAGAATCTGAAAAGCAAAACATAATGTAAAGTCTGAAAGATACTCTACCAGTATATCCCTTGATACCCATGTTATAAGGCTCATTAAAATTGCTAACCCTAAACTTGTAAATTAGGAAGGATCTCACTTGACTGTTCACTGCAGCGGGAAGCTGAGAACTAAAGTATGAAACAATGTTATCTATGCAAATCTGATTGCTATGGATTTCATTAGTTATAGATTTGAATCTGAATATCTATTAGAATATAAATCTATACAAAATTGTATAAAAATTATAACTAATATGAGTAATAAAGTTTATTATTTCTGAAGACTTGCTTAACAAAATAATTAATTCTTTGTTTTCAAATTCTTAAGTTACCACTTTGGCAATTCAGTAATTACTAATGGGAAAAAAATCACATTCACTACTAAGCATATATGGGCCAAATTATAGTCACAAATATTCATTGCAAAATATATTTTCTTGATAATTCTTGGACTTATTTCTGAAATAATTTTTGGTTAGATTTTCTGCATCATCATAATTGTAATATCAGTTATAAAAATTGTCAGATTGATGGTAAAGAAACAAGTTTTAATTTTTTAAATTTTCTATCCTTCCTTAAAGTTATAACTGCATGCTAAAAATCTCAACCCAATTGGATATGAAATTAAAAATGGATGAATCACAGTTTTGCCTGTCAATACTTAAAATAAATTATATTATTGTTTTTTATATACAAGAATGTCTTTTTCTAAATGTTGTAGAATTATTAAAAATTATATATACCATATTCTGTTAAAAGATTTAAATCCTTCTAAGGTAGATCAAATCCATTGCATATCATTACAAGTAAGAACAAACTGATAACTTAATCAGAGTGTTTAAAGGTTAATCATTGAAAAAGCTATATCTCTTGATCATAGAGTGTAAAAAAGAAAGATATGTCTGACTTAACTTTAATGCATGTTTTCAAATCAAGTTATGGTGCCTGAACATGATTTTTCACTAATAATACAAAAATGTAAACACATCCTATAACAAAAATATAAACAAATGAATTTAATATTTGACTTAATTAATTTTATTAATTACATGATCAAAATCTTGCAAGTGAATTTAATATTTGACATTCAATAAATCAATTCAGACTAACAAAAAAATGTTTGATAAAAAAAAAGTGTTATTTCATGAAGAATTCAAATTTCTATTTAAATTCTTAATTAACTCAAACTATATTAAATTGACAGCATGTTCTTGTGCTTTATATTTTATATAAAAATTTATATTATCTTGCTTCATTTACACCTTGCGATAAAATCTAAATCTGAATATCAATGTGGCTATGTCAGAAACAAAATCCAAATATCAATATTGTTAATAAAATTATACAATAAATATCATAAATCATCAAGAAATGGCTTAAAATCTTTGCTTATACTGGTAAACTGAATTAAAAACTTTAGTGAACTAGTGATTAAAATGATTTTACAACCAAATAATAGAGCTTCATGTTATCAAAATATAAGTTTATCTTTTTTATATTTTAAAGAATACATATGTTTTCTTTTTCTGGTTCACATATTAAAATAAATGGTTTTCTCACATTACGAGCTTTTTCTGATAAGATATTAGATAATTTTACACCAAATCCTTTTACATATATATCAATATTATGTTTAAAAGCATAGCTATAGTGTGGTTATACAAGTTATCTGCAAATTGTCTGAATAAGTTTTTTAAGCTGCAGTTTATTACTTGCACAATAAAATATGTGAAGAGATTGCATTCTGGCAATTACATTCTAGAAAATCTCATTTTTATAATTCTCATCATGTTTATGAATCTCTAATAACTATGCAAATGTGGTATACTAATTTAATTTTATCTCCATATGATTGAATAACAGTTTAATACTAGTATGCTGATGACATATGTGCATAATAATAAAGAAAACATCCTAATCCAAAATAATTTATTAATTAGTATATTAAAAACTAATGATTTATTTTACTTGCATAAAAAGAGCACTTATATAGTCTATAATTCATTACTGAAATATAATCTGTATCATCAATAATACTTAATGTAATAAAATATGAGATAAATGTTTTGTTTAAATACAGAATATAAAATACAATAGCAACTCTCTCTATACAGTGATGTTTTAATGGTTTAATATAAAACACATTATTAACTTGTTACAATGCCTAATTTATTCATATCTCATATCTAACTTTCCTATAGAATTTATTATCTCTTGGATTATTGTAATATTAAAATAAAAAATTATAATGCTAATTATTATTACAATTTAAAACATAGCGCTATATAAAAATAATATCTTATTTACACTTACATATGTAATTTGCCTATAGATTTTATTAACTTGAGTGTTATTATAGTAAAATATGAATCGTGCTGTATAAACATATACAGTTGTCTATAAATGTTATTATATTTACGATTATTTTAATAGTACAATGTGAATTATTGTAAATTTATTCTTGTTTAATTTTAAACATTTAAGTTTTAACATTTTATTTCTCTAAATTTTGAAATATGAATAATATCTTAAAATTCATATATATCTTTTAGAACAATCACTGATTTTCTAATTTTAAAATACACTCCTGAATTAAAATAATAATCTCGATTACCATTTATATATTAAAATATAATCTATCAAGAAGATTTATTGTAAAGGCATATTATTCTAATTAATTATTTTATACTGAATTAATAAATATCATTATTATGATTATGAAGTAAATGGTAAATATATTCCTTTCTTGTGTCATTACTTTTAACCATTATATTATCAATATCATAAAATAATAAGTACTTAAATACATAAAAGGGATAGTTTTATTTCTTAAAAATATATATATATTCAAAAAAAATTTTTTTCTTTCTTTCTGTAACATTGCAACTAAAGATAGAGAATTTATGCAAATTTAATTTCATGCTTTTTCAGCATCACAAATTTTAATTTTGTTGATAAACCATAATGAGTCCAATGTTGATTTAGCTTTTTGTTAGTATATATTCTTTTCCTAAAAGGGCATTAGCAAAGTTAAAAAAAAATTAGAAATTAATATTCATTTGTAGACATTCACTTGCATAATTGTAGGGTTCATTTTATATTAGTAGATTTCAGAGCTTTTGAATAGTGCACTACAAAATGAGGAGACTAACCAGAATTTTGGGAGGAACCATGTATTTTCTCTACTCACCAATCATTTGTTCTCCATAAGTATAAGTGTACTGCATATAACAAGTAGGGTTGATATATTTTATTATTAGATGATATCATTCTTAAAAGATGATCTGTAAGAATTCCCAAAATGTTCATATATTGCAGATTTTTCAATTTTTATCATGTGATATACTAACAGAATAGAAAATGTTTACTACATTCTGATTGGAGCTGACATCTCCATTTGTATATATTTTAAAGTGCAATATATTAATTATATATTCAATGTAAGACTTTTAGTAAAAAGTTTCTAATTCTGCCTTGCCTATTTTTTAAGGGAATATTAAAATTGTCTGATTTATATAAAGCATACAGCAATGAATATTCATCATTTAACATCAACTCAGTTGATTTATTAGTGTCAATATAAAACATGCAATTGTTATATTTATTTTATTTGTTGTTACCTCTCAGAATGCTGACAAAAGATGATTGCATAAAATTAGATATACCAAAAAGATGATTGTAATTCTTTTTATTTGATGAGTAATAATGACTGTTTTGCATGTTATAACTGAAGCTAATATTTTTCCAAATTTATTTGTTTATATATATATTGTTATAGTAACATTCTTTCTGTGCATAATGGAGGATGGGAGAAAGTCATAATTTAATTTTACTAAATACCTAACAACATAATGCAATGCAACTAATACTCATCAAAAGATTTTAAGAAAAAGACACCAGAAATAAGTTTGAACACTATCTAATCATCATGCTAATGTACAAATAATTACAAACTGCTGTATGATTTAAACAATAGAAATTCACGAGGTAAGCATATCAATAAAATAAGACTCAACAAATGTTAATGAAATAAGATCAGCCTTTAGTTCTATTAAGATAATAGTAGAAAAATTTCATTTTTTTAATATGTACAATAGTGCAAAAATAATTTTTATTTCTGCTAGGTATAATAAATATTTTAAAAGAATATTAAAATATGGTATGCAAATGTATGTAGCTTGCATTATATTATTGGTTTGAATTTGCAACTAAATAAATAAATAATCAAGTGTTTAAGTAATCAGAAGGCTATGTGTTAAGCTTTGCTACTAAATTTTTAATTTCATTTGTAAATCAATAGGATAAAATTATTGTGAGATTTTGATCAGACTGTGAATTTCCATGTCTTTGTGGTTCCAAAATAGGATATATATATATATATGATAAACAAAACAAGTTATGAATTTCATAACTTGCTTTTAGCTTGCATTTTATGATCACTACATGGACTTTACCAATAGCTCCTAACAAGCTTTGTTTACATAAATGCCAAGAGAGATAGAATTCAATATCTCTTTTGTTGTCTCCCACCTCCAGACTATGGTTTCGAACTAGTTGGCTCATGTCAGTGAAGGGTTGGAAGACTAGACTGTTAGGAACTATTGGTAAAGCTCCATCTAGTGATCATATATATATATATATATATATATATAGTGTTGTGTCTAGCATTTTTTACATAGATATGTTCAATATCTTAAAACAACTAATGATCTACAATTTAGTCTGTAAGAAATTAAACTATTTTACAGTTTTGGATATGAAATCAATTTAAATTTTATAGCGCTATTGGATCATTTATTATATATAAAAATAAAATGGTTTTAAATACCTCAATATAGGACAAGTTTCTTTCTTATAGACTCTTACATAAGAACAGTAAAGAAGAAGATAATATTTGTCACGCTTGCCAATCTCTGAATGGTGATCATTTGGGTTTTTTTACCTTAGTGTTAACCTACAGCTAAGAATATCTAGATATCAATTGTCCAACCAATGTTGGATGGTTAGTTGTATGCCTATAGGCTAGCTACCAGAAAAGATTTCAAGGCTGTAGAAAAAAAATTCAAATTTGTTTGAACTATCTGTATTTTTATATGTGTGTTGAATGTCTTTAGAAAAGTTTAATTTTAGTTAAATATTCCAAATGTATTCAACTGTTAATAATATCACAGCAAACAGGTTAGTATATGCACCAACTGTTAGTAATATCACAGCAAACAAATGTTAGTAATATCACAGCAAACAGGTTAGTATATGCACTAACTGTTAGTGCATATACTAACCTGTTTGCTGTGAACAGTTAGTACATATACTAACCTGTTTGCTGTGATATTACTAACAGTTGAATACATTTGGAATATTTAACTAAAATTAAACTTTTCTAAAGACAATCAATGCACATATTGGATGATGGAAATAGTCCAATATAAAAATACAGCTAGAACACTATCATCACAAACCTTCAGAAAAACATGGCCTTTGACAGAATAACTCAGTTGGTAGAGCGTTTGCCTTAAATTCAATATTCAAGAATCTAAAGGTGCGAGTTCAATCTCTAAGCGAATATTGTCACTGTGCATATAGGCCAGCAACACCTGAAGAAGAGTGGAGATTAATACTACTCGAAACGTTGTGTAATTACTAACTTGTATTGTCTATTTGTGTGTTATTACTAACAAGTTGTTTGTATTTGGAAAGTTTAAATAAAGTTTAAAATTTTCTATACATTCAACATTCACTCATAAATGATGGAAATAGTCCAACATATCACATCTAATTGTTTGAAGTAGGTTGAAGCATCAGCAGTCTGCCAAGAGATCCTGTTATATATATATTTCATATGAGTAATATAAAAAAATACTAGTGACACTATTTTATTTTTCGCAAATAAAAGTTACTTTTATAAATAATATATTACCCTTTTAGCATGTTGAAATTAAGTTATTTAGGTTGCAATTTAAAATGTGTCTATTAAAAACCACTATCAGTCATTGTTATTATCAAGCGCTGCGTTAAAAAATATCTTGTAATGTATTTGTTTTATAAAAAATCAAACCAATACCTTTTTTTAATGTAAGTAAGAATAGTAAAAAAATATTTTTCTAATAGCAATATATCAATGCTGGTTCACTGACTTGTCATTTTCTATCAGTTATTGCGTAGTTTAGAAATTCTGATAAATTTTTAAACAATAAATATCGAGGTAAGAGAATTCAGTTGTTGTTTTTTTTTTTTTTTTGTAAGTTTAAATTTCCAATTCTTAAAATAGGATCTAAGTTATTTATTACAAATGCACTTAGCTACATTTTGGAATATATAAATATAAACTAATCGATGAAATCTGAAAAAAAATATTGAAATCAATAGATTATTTTTTTTGCTAGAGCTTAAATCAAATAGTATTTAATCAATAAAAAAGGGAAAAAAATTTAAAAAATATATAGTTATAAATATTTTTAACGATATATTTTTATCCGAAAATAAATCCAAAATAATAAAATATGTGATAAAGTTTTGAGAATATAATTATACCTAACTGAAGTTTAGCCTGAGAATACGTTTTATTTGGTTATTTGAATAATATAAAGTTTCTTAAACTATTCACCTCATAAAAATGTTAATTATTTTTTAAAATATTCCTTGATTGTAGGGATGTTTTTTTAAAGAATATTTGTCAAAATACTGATAAACCTGTGATAATTTACTTAATTAACCAATACAACTAATTATCTTAACAGCATGAGATAGATGCTGGTCAGAACATATTAAGATTATTAATGGTTAAATGATTTAATATACTTTAATTTTTTTAAGTAAGTAATTTAACAAATATTGTTTGATTATGCAAAAGTTGTCTTTTACAGATGCAATGAAATGAAAGAGAGCTCAAAAAGACTATTTTGATTAATAATTTTGTATTTAAGGTCATAAATATTCTGAAGACTTCTTTTAATGTGAAAGATGATAGATCCTTGTATTGAATTTCAGATAGATATATGTCTACATTTATATTCCTGTTTTTATTAATAATTTTTACTTGAGAAAATATATTTCTTTACTAAAATAAATTATGGTTGCCAAGAAAAATAATATTTTTTTTAGTATCTTTATTACTATATGTTCATTATATTTTTAGTTATCATTGCTATAATAGCATTAGGTAGTACTAGATGTCTAAATATGACCAGTAAGGCAAGCATTATAATTTAATAATTTTAATGGATGTAATCTATGAAAATATTTTAATACCGAAAAATTTATGTTTATAATTTTATTTAGAAAAAAAAACATAGATGTTAATAAGATAAATCAATGAAGATAGTAAACTGCTAATACTATTCAAAGAATTCTCTTTTAAGTGCTGCCCTAGCTGTTATATAGAGACAAAGCATCATAGTAAAAATACATAAGGATATGAAATCAAAATCAATATTTATTATATTCCTATTGTATAACAGACTCTTCAACCAATGAGTTAAATATTATGATTTAATAATTTTAACAGCTAATAGAAATTATATCTGTTAAAATTATTAAATTATAATACATGACTTATTATTAGAAGTGTCTATTATAAAGTTGTGAGATTTTGATTTCTTCTACTTATGTATGTTTACTGTGAGAACTATTTGAAAGGAACCATTTAAAAGAGAATTCTTTGAATTCCTTTTAAGTGTTAAAAAATCATTGACTATTTACTATCTTAACTAGTTACTGTCTTATTGACATCTGACTGTGGCTTTTTTCTAAATAAAATTGTAAATGGAAATTGTAGCATATTAAAACATATCAGATTACATTAATCAAAATTATTAAATCATATATATTGTAATTATACAAATTAGCGGAGCATAAAATCAATCCACATTATGTATTGCTTTAATATGGAATAAGGATACAGACCATCTGGATCAACTGATGATTGCTGGTTTAGCATGAAATACATATATTTGTGATTATTTATCTTTTCAACATATATGTGTTGAATGTTGCGACCAAAATTGATCAAGAGATGGCGCATGCTATGTCCAAATTTTTTTTTGCTACGGGTCTTTTTGTAATAATCAGTTGACTGGTTAATTAACTTGTAGTCTAGATCAACCAATCTCCAAAGGTGCAATAAATTAATAATACACATTTAGACCACACTGCAATTGTAATGTCATAATCTATTTACCTGTATTTTCATTATCACACTTTTCTTCTGTGAGAACTTTTTATGCATAATAAAATTTTCAAATATGCTAAAATTAAACAAATTCAATACCTTTACATATCAAAATATCACATGAACACCATTTTATATGCTTACACATACTGCTAATAAGAATACCAAACTTCCCATGTAGTATGAAGGCTTGCACTTGGTGACACTACTGAATGGAGAGTTTAACTTTATATAACCTTAAGAATCCATAGTTTTTTAACAACATTCAAGATTAATAATCCAGGTGCAAATATTTCAATATTTACAATTGTTAAATCAGGAGTATCCTAATGGATGAATTTAATAACTGTTTGAGGTTTTTAAATATAAATACTATAATGGTTAGTTTCCAAGCAACATTTTGACAAGTCTATAATTATTTGTTTATTTTGTATTTAGAAAATTTTACAAGTGTGTTTATGAAGATAAAATATTAAAAATGAAAATCCATTGATTGGCAGTCATTTTAATAATAAATATTGATTTCTTTTGCATTACTATGCTCATTATATTATTAAATAATATGTAATTCACTGGTTGCATTAGTTTTTTAAAATAAATCCAAAGTTTTACATAGTTTTTCTAAACATAACACCAAGCAACTAATTAGTTTATTAGTTCACATTAGTTTTATAATATTCATCTGAAGCTTTAAGTTGATATAGAAAATATAATGCCAAGCAATGATATCTGGTTTAGAGAAGAGATGAATAACTATGCAATTCAGCTAAAACAGCTTTCCATGAAGCAAAATTAAAATATTGGGTTTCATTCTCTTTTAAATTCATTATTGAAGTGATATACAATGTTTGACTTTTAATTTCTCCAGGAGGCCAAATGACTAATTCTGAATTTAAATTTATGCAGTCCTCCTGCAGGCAATTTAATTTAAATATTTAAATTATTGTTCGATTGTATATTTTGCTATATCTCTTTTTATATTTTATTCTTTGGTTTAATTTTTGTTGTTGTTGTTATTTTGAAACATGAGTTAAAATATTTTATAAAACATAGTTTCTTGTATATTATTACTTTCTAATTACAAACATTTTGATTGCGCAAGTATATTTTGCTTTAGGAAATAAAAGAGATACAATTAAAATAATGTCAAAACATTAATTGCTTCTATTCTATTTACAATAGTTATATGTTCCGCCAGTGAACAAAGTTTGACATATATTACAGTTGGAAACATTATAGATGCACAGTTAGTCAGAAGAGTGCAATGATTTCTTTCAATAAACTTAACACTTCATTGGCTTGCCTCATGGGAGGTCCAATATTACTTGCTACCAGAAGCTTTCCCTTCTAAACTTATGTGTGATACCTGTTTTCTGCAAGTAGTCGTAAATATATATTTTTGTTACAGTAATTTCAGACTACGAATTTTTATTCTGAATATGATTCTTTACATCTGTGTTTGCACTAACTCTTTCAAGTGGATATCACTTTTACAGTTAGTTCTCTTTCCTTGCTGTGAACAATCAGATTAATTGACTTAATGTATATGATTGGCTTGCTTGTGCTATTGGCTATGTGTGTGTGTTATTGTTATTATATAAGTTTAGTCAATTCGAACTAGAATGATCTATAATTTGGACAAACCCTTTATTTTAAGAATAGGTTTATGACAAGTCTACTATAAATTCTTTTCAATTTACGGGCTTAATTCATAGTATATAAGATTTAGTTTCTTTGCTACTATATTCTCTTTCTTCTCGTGTAATCCTTTTAAAATATAAAAAGTTTTCTAAAATACTAAATATATTATTCTTAACTTTTATTCTCTTTGACAGTCTTTTCATACTTATCATTATTTGCTTTAAGATGACATTTTCAGTTTTGCGAAAACGTTGTATCTAAGAAATAGTTAAATTTTGTATAACATTAAAAATCATTAACTTCAATTGATGAAAGAAATAAAAGAAAATTTAATCGCAATTAAAATTTGTCTTGCTTTATAAATTAAGTTAATGTTTTTTATTAATTTGTCTTAAGACCTAAAAATAAATTTGAATAACATTTTTTTAATAACTATATTCGTCTTTCTTTTAAATATCAACTTGTAGTTTCAAAACGTCTTATTTTTTTAAGTTTAAATAAGTTTGCGTCTAAAAAGGTGTTAACAAAAGTAATATTATTTTTTTAAAAATATTTAGAAGATTTTTTATTTAATCGCTTTTCAGTTAAAGCATATATATAAAATCCATTTGCTATCAAATTTGAGAGAAAAGAAATTGAATTTTACCAAAAACATATTTTGATTTCTAGTAAATCATTTTTATTAAAATAACTAAAGATTTGTATTAGTAAAATCTATTTATAGTATTGACGACTGGCTGTCAATTTTTTGCATTAACGAACAACTTGAAAGGAGAACAATTCAACACGCACTAACGGGTCGCATTGCCATTCAAAGTAATGACAGATCCTAAAGCATAAATTTGAATTAATTTGTGCTATAGCTGTAATGATAATAATCATTTTGAAGATTTCATAAATATAAAATCAATGTTACAATAAAATTTAAATTATTGGTTTGGTTTAATTTAAGTAGTTTCTAAAATTTAATCTTTTTCATGAAATGCTTAAAGTGTATAAAAATTTGACTCCACCTTGGGGAATGGTTTTATAACGTATTATTTAAGGGTGGGTGATTGTTTTACGAGATAGTTGATAGAAAAGTGCAAAATGGATGAATTTTCTGCTAGGAAAAGATTGAAATTAGATGGGTTGAATACATTCTGTTTCGTAACAGTTAATTTTTGTACATATAAATTATTTAATATTTTAAAAGTTAAATGGTATCATGATTTTTATTTACATATCTACACATTGTAATAAAATATATGTGCAGTGTATCAAGAATTATGCTCAGGCCTACATGCAATATATCTGTAGTAAATACAAACAAAATAATAATAGTATAACTTCTGAAGTTAAGTAGGTTTGAGAAGAGATTCTTAGCAATTTCACAAATTTATCATTATATAAACCTTAATCTAGAATTTCATTATTTTAATTCTAAGGAAAATTATTTAGAATCCATATTGTATTGTTTGGTATTTAGCTACAAGTAAAATATTATTTATTAAGCGCAAGCAGTTTGTAATTAAAGTGAAATACTGAAACCTTCGCGTATGTGCATTTAGAATGCTTATATAACAGCCAATAAGTAGCTCTCATAACTACATGGAGAATGAAGGAATTTGCCAAATATATATATATATAAAGGTATAAAATAAACAAATCTAATACTGTATATAAATAAATTTATTACAATTCAAAAACAATACTTAATAATTTATTAAATAATGAGTAATTATAAATTTATTAAACGCACATTGATTACATAAGTAATATTTACTGAGGCTGTAACCTCGAGCATATGCGTGTAAAATGCGATAGTAGGGACCTCTACAGGTGTTTAACTACAAGCTTACGCCATGAAAGAAAAGAGGGGAACCCTTTCTTACTTCAACCTACTTTCTATTTAAATAGGTGAAGCTGAAGCGGCTAGATCTGCGAGTGTGGAGCTATTCAATACTTCACTGATTAAGTACACATTTCTTATTACACATTAATACTCGCGAAATCTTTCGATTTACAATGAGTAATAAAATGGCATAATAATAAGTCTACAATACATATGCCAGTATAGCATAATGGACTACTATGTCTGATTATGGCATCAAATCAGATATTGAATCATTGTGCAATGTGACCACTATCCTGGACCATCTTACAAGATACTCATATGAAAATTTTGGTAATAATTAAAATATACTTTAATAGATTAACTATCAAATAACTTCTCATATCATGAACTTAGAATATTCTTTTTGATAATATATAATAATTATGCATGTCTGTGCTTGAAAAAGAAAATGGAACAATAATGATTATTATAAGAGAGATTTGCACTTATTATCTAATTATAAATCTATTCTTCCTATAAACATTTAATCTTATTTTATGTGTGAATGTTTATCCAGTAATCTTATTGACTATAAAACAAATCATTGAATATCTTATAAGTAAATTTTTAATATTAATTTAATATGAATATTTACCTAGATATATCTTTGAATATATCAATAAGTCTTTCATTTGCATAAAATGAAAGTATTAATTTTTTTACCTTATGCAAAACGGTGCTTCTCTTCTTTTCTTTTTTCTTGATCTTCTGTATAAATAAATTTATTCTGGCTACAATTGCTAATGGACTAATTCAAAACTTTTTCTTGCAATTCCTATGATCTGGTTTTATTAACCATTCTCCATTTATTATTTGTCCACTAAGATTAAAATTAAAATAAATCAATTGCTAATTAAATTGATTATTGATTATTCAAAGTTGTTTTTCTCATAGGGTGAATGATTAAGAAAATCAATTTTTTAAAACTTATTCTGAAAAAAAAAAAAAAAAAGAGCAACGACATGTGTTTTTTTTTTCATATGTCAAATGACCGGTAAGCGAACCCAGGCCAGCTGCTTGGAAGGCAGCAATGCTAACCACTAGGTTTCCAACCTTATATTCTTTTCAGGATAAACTTCAGAACTTATGTAACTTTATATAGCATTGTTTTAATGCTGGAATTAAGTTTTGATTAAAATCTTTAAATAATATGTACAATTTAAGTGTTTATCGATTGCCTAAAATCTTTTCTGTCATCAGTAGATGTTTATCATTTATGAATTAAATAGTCTCATGTTAGATAATGTGGTTTTTAGAAAGATAACTTTAGAACAATGTTTAAGTTACATGGAATAGTTATGTAAGGGGAAGATGAAAAACAATTAATAATCAATTTATAAAGCTTGTATCAATGAATAATGAATTTAAAAATACCTCAGGAACACAATCAGCACACATATACTGGAAAGAATAGACTTTTATATGTCAAAGCATTGACCAGGAAGTGAATCCGGGCCAGCTGCTTAGAAGGCAGTTATGCTAACCACTAGGCCACCTTCGCTTGACTAGAATAGACATTTACTAGAAAATAACTATTGTTTATACTATAAGTGTTTGAATTTGCATGTATGCTTAATTAAAGCAGTGTTACGGAGATTGTCTAAATAAGTAATTAAGAGGATTAAAGAAATTAAAGGCTAAGTTTTTTCAACTAATAAAAATATGATAATCCCAATAATATCAAATTTATTAGAAAAAAAACAATTCTTTTGATATGGAACTGAAGTAATTTCTTAATTAAAATTTCTTTTTGTAAATTCTTTTTATACAAGAATAAAATACTAGTTAATCTTTTATAATATACAGTGAGCATTTCAAAACACGTTCTGATTAAACATTTAAATTAACTTTAATTAAATAGATATAAAAACAATCTCTCTTTTCTACAAAAATAGTACTTTTCTTTTGGAACATATTATTAATTCATTTTGACTTTTTAATCTATTTACTAGTATACATTTTTTTATTTATTTTGAAATAATTTACCTAAAATATTACAGATATTAGTAGTTATTTATTTTAGACATTAATTAATATTTATATAAATAATTCTTGCTGTATGTCTACTTCTTTTTTCCTATATAATTTAACCCCATATGCACACATATTCTTTATATTACACATCTACTTTTGGTATACAGGACATTCTTCTGTCTTAATATATATATAATGTTTGTTCTTGATTAATTCTCCAAATAGTGTTAGTACTATTTTCAGCATTACCATCTTTAGTAGAAGGCTATGCTAATTGTGCTCATTTGCATTAGTCAATAGTCACTAAATATATTGTTTAAAAAATGCAAATATTTGATTTATAAACTTATGTGAGCATTAAAATGAGAAAGAAATAAATTCTCCCATTTGAGTTAAAACTAAAATGTATATAATAAGACTGTATTTACATCTGGGATATATTGGATTTTATCTTTCAAAAACTTGCTGATAAGGTATTTCTATATACATTTGGGATTGCAAATGCAAATGATTAGTTTGTTTGGGCATAGTAATATATCACATGATCACTATCTCATACTAGCACAATAATTGTTATTAAACAATTCAAAACAAAACAACACTCTCCATATAGTAGTGCCATCTTGTGCCAACAAGAGCAATCAATGGATGCCAGAAGGCTTGTGCATAAAATCCCTATCTAGTGCCTACTCATCCAATATCCCCAGACTAGTTTCTGGCTTGTGGCCTTCATCAGTGAGGAGCCTTGGATCTGAGAGCACTGCACCTAGATCTTAGGATCTAATGCAACCCTCCAGCACCCACCTTTTAACTCTATTTAACTACAAAACTATGAGAATGAAATTGAAAACACTATTAATATTTTCAATCCAAGCTCAATAGCTTATATAGTCATATGGGTCTGAACTCAATTCAGTACCCATACATTTTGGTGTCTTTGGCTCTTTAACAACCATAGCCACCACTATCCTATTAGGCAGGATTGGTGTTAAACCACTAAACATCACATGATCACTATCTCATACTAGCACAATAATTGTTATTAAACAATTCAAAACAAAACAACACTCTCCATATAGTAGTGCCATCTTGTGCTAACAAGAGCAATCAATGGATGCCAGAAGGCTTGTGCATAAAATCCCTATCTAGTGCCTACTCATCCAATATCCCCAGACTAGTTTCTGGCTTGTGGCCTTCATCAGTGAGGAGCCTTGGATCTGAGAGCACTGCACCTAGATCTTAGGATCTAATGCAACCCTCCAGCACCCACCTTTTAACTCTATTTAACTACAAAACTATGAGAATGAAATTGAAAACACTATTAATATTTTCAATCCAAGCTCAATAGCTTATATAGTCATATGGGTCTGAACTCAATTCAGTACCCATACATTTTGGTGTCTTTGGCTCTTTAACAACCATAGCCACCACTATCCTATTAGGCAGGATTGGTGTTAAACCACTAAACATCACATGATCACTATCTCATACTAGCACAATAATTGTTATTAAACAATTCAAAACAAAACAACACTCTCCATATAGTAGTGCCATCTTGTGCCAACAAGAGCAATCAATGGATGCCAGAAGGCTTGTGCATAAAATCCCTATCTAGTGCCTACTCATCCAATATCCCCAGACTAGTTTCTGGCTTGTGGCCTTTATCAGTGAGGAGCCTTGGATCTGAGAGCACTGCACCTAGATTGTGCTAGTATGAGATAGTGATCATGTGATGTTTAGTGGTTTAACACCAATCCTGCCTAATAGGATAGTTGTGGCTATGGTTGTTAAAGAGCCAAAGACACCAAAATGTATGGGTACTGAATTGAGTTCAGACCCATATGACTATATAAGCTATTGAGCTTGGATTGAAAATATTAATAGTGTTTTCAATTTCATTCTCATAGTTTTGTAGTTAAATAGAGTTAAAAGGTGGGTGCTGGAGGGTTGCATTAGATCCTAAGATCTAGGTGCAGTGCTCTCAGATCCAAGGCTCCTCACTGATGAAGGCCACAAGCCAGAAACTAGTCTGGGGATATTGGATGAGTAGGCACTAGATAGGGATTTTATGCACAAGCCTTCTGGCATCCATTGATTGCTCTTGTTAGCACAAGATGGCACTACTATATGGAGAGTGTTGTTTTGTTTTGAATTGTTTAATAACAATTATTGTGCTAGTATGAGATAGTGATCATGTGATGTTTAGTGGTTTAACACCAATCCTGCCTAATAGGATAGTGGTGGCTATGGTTGTTAAAGAGCCAAAGACACCAAAATGTATGGGTACTGAATTGAGTTCAGACCCATATGACTATATAAGCTATTGAGCTTGGATTGAAAATATTAATAGTGTTTTCAATTTCATTCTCATAGTTTTGTAGTTAAATAGAGTTAAAAGGTGGGTGCTGGAGGGTTGCATTAGATCCTAAGATCTAGGTGCAGTGCTCTCAGATCCAAGGCTCCTCACTGATGAAGGCCACAAGCCAGAAACTAGTCTGGGGATATTGGATGAGTAGGCACTAGATAGGGATTTTATGCACAAGCCTTCTGGCATCCATTGATTGCTCTTGTTAGCACAAGATGGCACTACTATATGGAGAGTGTTGTTTTGTTTTGAATTGTTTAATAACAATTATTGTGCTAGTATGAGATAGTGATCATGTGATGTTTAGTGGTTTAACACCAATCCTGCCTAATAGGATAGTGGTGGCTATGGTTGTTAAAGAGCCAAAGACACCAAAATGTATGGGTACTGAATTGAGTTCAGACCCATATGACTATATAAGCTATTGAGCTTGGATTGAAAATATTAATAGTGTTTTCAATTTCATTCTCATAGTTTTGTAGTTAAATAGAGTTAAAAGGTGGGTGCTGGAGGGTTGCATTAGATCCTAAGATCTAGGTGCAGTGCTCTCAGATCCAAGGCTCCTCACTGATGAAGGCCACAAGCCAGAAATTAGTCTGGGGATATTGGATGAGTAGGCACTAGATAGGGATTTTATGCACAAGCCTTCTGGCATCCATTGATTGCTCTTGTTGGCACAAGATGGCACTACTATATGGAGAGTCATAGTAATATAGTAAGTACAGGCTATTGAAAAGTGTACTAATAGTTTTTGCTTAATTTGTTATGATGGGAAATTATATACAATGTTAAAAAAAACATTGTATTTAATTATATACATATGTATCTACTAATTTAAACTTACACATTAAAATAACTATTATAAAGACTAATGTCAAATGATGTACCCTTTTAATAAGAGAATAAATAAACAATTTTAACAAGTGCCCAAATTATATTTTTTTTATTGTTAACCTGTAAAGATTCTATAGTCAATCAATTAAGCCAATAATTTGACAGAATAAAATAATTTATATTGCAAATATACACTAGAATTTTCTCAAAGTAGAAGTATCAAATACTCATTATAATAATCTTAAGCCAATCACAGAATATAAACTTGTTGAAACTTACATGCTAAAAGAATAAATTATTACTAAACATATCTATGTTAATGTGTAAGTTTAAGTACATTTACATTGCATGATTAATTTAATCTTTATCAAAGTTATTAAAAAAAACATTGTTTAACACATCTGCTTTGAGAAATAAAATTAAAATAAGTTGATTAATTGTTGTGTATATCTTCTAATAAAAATTATTTTTTCATGATATTATCTAAATTAGTTGATCTATAAAAAGTTACTTGTTTTGGTTTTAAAAAATTCCAATTTCGGTATTATCATTTGTAAGATTATTTTAGA
The DNA here is from genome assembly GCA_028023455.1 of Epiperipatus broadwayi. Taxonomy (NCBI): domain Eukaryota; kingdom Metazoa; phylum Onychophora; class Udeonychophora; order Euonychophora; family Peripatidae; genus Epiperipatus; species Epiperipatus broadwayi. Next base: position 14,071,656 of record JAQFVV010000004.1, read on the forward strand.
TTTTTATATGAATAATCCATCATTTGAAATTAAATATATATATTCATTGCATAGAATGAGATTTGGTTGTATCTGGTATGAGATTAAATTTGGCTCTTGATAATAATAAATTAATTGTTAGATTGTCATCTCTGTAATCTCTAAAATAAGTATAAATAGTCATTTTATATTTGTTAGCTTTTTAATAAAGAAGTATAATATTATGGTATTTATTGCAACAAAGAAAGACATTTTTATTGCTTAAATATAGTTTAAAGGTTCTGTATTTATTAATATATATATATATATGCTGAAATTAGTAGTTGTTTTAAGAAGTATATAGACACACATATGGTGAGAGTGGTCATTCTAGTATCTTTTTTCACTAGACATTTTTTTCTGGGATTAAAAATTCACATCAAGATCAGGTCTTCTATTAATTAATTTTATTACTTACATATTGTAATAATAATAATAATGATGATGATGATGATGATGATGATGATGATGACGATGGTGATGATGATGATGATAATAATAATAATAATAATAATAATAATAATAATAATAATAATAATAATTTATTTATTTTTATTTAAAACATACATTGAACTATATATTAAATTATACCATGCTTCTTACTTATGGTATTGATGAATGAAGCAGAGAGAATAAACTAGTATATATTATATTAAATTATATTTATGTAAAATATTAATTTAAAAAGAAACTACATTTACATTAAATGTACACAAATACAATTTAAAATGCAGAAATTTGCTAATGATAACGTGAAAAATATAAAACAAACATATATAAATAGAGAAAAAGAGACAGCAAAAATAAAAATTCAAATGCTTCACGTATTTATAGACAAATATTATTGGCATTTTTTAAGACCATTATTTAATGAGTGTTTTATATACCCAATAGTATAGAATTATTTTTAAGATTTTTCAATTTTATCAAGAGATATTTTAATTTTAGAAACAAATTTATTAAACTGATCTAAATCACTATATCTACTTTGTTTTCTGCAATCAATTTTGTAATAGTTTGATAGTTTTTGTATGCATAAAGAGCAACTTCTACTGTAATGAGCTTTAATTTAATTACACCTGTCTCTATAAATAAAACTTCATAAATTATTTGATATCCAAAATATTGTCAAACAGTAAGTGAACAACACTTATTAAAAATATGTCTAATATATTGATTTGTTTTATATTAAAAAATAATGCACAGAACATAATTTTACAATATTTGCAGATTTGAAATTACACAACGTTGATAAAAATGCAATAAATCATGCAAACAGTAAAACATGTTTCATATATATTTAAAACAATTTTCCATAGTAAAAATGAATATATAAAAGAACAAGTAATTCTACTAATACAAGTGAGTCTGTAAAGAAGTTATTTGATTAGAACATGATAAATTTTGATGCAATCAGATCCCAAATATCACATACTATTTACATTGTCAATTTTGTCATAACAAAACAAATCAAATAATCATTTGACAATTTCAATGCAAACATCATAGCTTTACTTTTATGAAAGTGTGATTATTATTAAGCCACGATTTAAAAGATACAGACTTTTATTTATTAGAAATATTAATTGATCATTAGTGACAGCAGAATCTAGACTAGACTTATCAGCAAAATCAAAAATACCCGAAAACAAGGAACAGAAAAGATATCATTAATATAAATAAAAAAAACCAAAAACAGAATTCTGAGAAATTCCACATTAATATTAGTTGGATTACTAATTGATAAGCCAATACAAACCATTGATATTATACTTACATAAAAAAAAATTTTTAGCCAAAAATAAATTATTATTCTAAATTCATAATATGCTCCTTTTAATCAGTATTTTATAATTTACTTATCAAAAGCCTTAAAAATATCAATGTATCCTGATAAAATTTTTAAATCCTTCTCCAATGATTCAGTTTTCTCGCTAACATGAACATAAAGAGTTATTACCCATTTGGTGTAAATCCATATTGAAGTTTTGATAAAATATTTATTAAAAATAATATCCTTGATTTTATTATCGACTCAAACACTTTTAAAAGTGAAGACAACAAAAATATTAGCTGTTATTTCCAATAGTATTCCATTCTTTTTTTGAAATCAGAAATAACAATATTTCTCCTTAAACATCCTGAGCAATACCTGAATGTAATGAATAATAATAATGATACTAGTAGTAATAATAATGATAGTAATAGTAGTTGCAGTAATTCAAAATGTTTCTGATTAAAACCTTTTTCAAGATCAAGGCTTATAAAAAAAACAAATAATGGAAAAAAATAGACTGTATTTGGAAAAGAAAAAAAATGTATACCGAAAATAAAATTTAATAAAATGAATTAATGTACAAACGATGAACAATTCTTTATGTTTAAGGTATTTAAAAACCATATGAAAAAGAATGTTATTATAAAACAAAACTCAACATAGAAAACAAATTATGAAACGAAAATTTGTGTTCATTAAATTAAGATTTGTATAATGAAAACTAATGATAAAATGGCAGGTGTTTTTGACACATCCTGAAAAACATAAATAGAAAACAAAAAAGAAATAATTTATAAATGAGAAAATGGTAAAATGGAACCCGGATTGGTTAAATCAAAAGTGCAAATAATATGATAAATGGCATTGATTACATAACATACATATGTCCAAGATGTTTTAGAGATGTTTTATTTTAGATATGAAGTCAAACTTTAGATATTATAAAAAAATATGTTTAAAATTGGCCAAAGTAAAAACATCAATTAAATTTCTTACGCAAATGTAAGTCTGTAATTCACTTCCAGAGAGATGAGAAATTACCCAGAAGCAAGTTGCAGTCTGTTAAGAAAAAGGATAAATACTCAAAGGATTTTCAAGTATCATCCCTTGCATTTCATTGACAATATAAGATGTCATCTATAAAATAAACTTAGTAATGAAGACTTCACAAGATTTTTACAAGAGCAAGAAAATCATATTTTAAATTGTATAGAAAAATAAAAGAATGTAAAAAAAAATTTGTAAACCTTCATGCGCATATCAAAAGTTATGTATTAAGAAATATAATAGCTTCCTTCATCTGTAAAAAAATATTAGTTCTAAACATATCCAGATGCTGAAATTTATGTTTTCAGAAAATAATTAAACTTTATATTCACACTATCTAATATTGAAATTAAACTGAGAGAATGCAAACCTCTCAAGCGCTTAGCCAATCAGATCACACTCAGTATTTGTGATCTAATTGGCTAAGCACTTGAGAGGTTTGCACTTTCTCAGTTTAATTTCAATACCGTCTGTGCTTTGTAAAATAAATATTACTATCTAATATTGCTTTATCAGATATATGGCAGCCACTGAGGAAATCGTTCAAAAATTGTATTTAGAAGAAACAGCAGAAAAATAATAGTTGAACACCAATGAAAACTGAAGTTAAATACTATCTTTGATAAGATAAAAGTGATAAAATCTCTCAAAATAGATAAATTTATAATCATTCTTCCTGCTGAAAAAGGCAAGGCTATAGTGGCAGTGGATACAACTGGTTATGATTACAAAATACAAGAGCTCACAGAAGGCAAATATAAAAAGTGGTAAAATATCTAATATCTAGTACCGAAACAAATTTATAAGCATTACTCAATAAGCACTATATTTATTTAAGTGATTCAGTAAATAAGCAATTATTTTATCTAGCATCGTGTTTACAATTATATTACATTCAAATATCAGTCTTTCAAGCTAATTGAGCACGCGCCTTTTGAGAGTGTTAAGTAAATGAATACTTTCCTCTTCAATCCAAGATATAGTATTTATGCAGGAATAAAAAGGATTATCTTATTCCTACAATTCAAATTCTTTTATATGAGCAAATCTGAAGAACTGTTGAGGAGAGCGTGATTAGAATTCTCACTTTAAATTACTATTTACGATGTTTTTTGACGTCGGTGAAATTGCTTAGAATTTACTAAACGTCATTCTTACTGAAACTTAATTATGAGTAAATAAGCAATTATTTTATCTAGCACCATGTTTACAATTATATTACATTCAAATATCAGCCTTTTGAGCTAATTGAGCACGCGCCTTTTGAGAGTGTTAAATAAAAAATGATGTTTAGTAAATTCTAAGCAATTTCACCAATGTCATTCAGTCAAGAAACATCATAAATAGTAATTTAAAGTGAGAATTCTACTCACGCTCTCAAAATTTCTTCAGATTTGCTCATATAAAAGAATTTGAGTTGTAGGAATAAGAGGATCCTTTTTATTCCTGCATAAATACTATATCTTGGATTGAAGAGGAAAGTATTCATTTATTTAACACTCTCAAAAGGCGCGTGCTCAATTAGCTTGAAAGGCTGATATTTGAATGTAATATAATTGTAAACATAGCGCTAGATAAAATAATTGCTTATTTACTCATAATTAAGTTTCAGTAAGAATGATGTTTAGTAAATTCTAAGCAATTTCACCGATGTCATTCAGTCAAAAAACATCGTAAATAGTAATTTAAAGTGAGAATTCTACTCACGCTCTCAACAGTTCTTTAGATTTGCTCATATAAAAGAATTTGAGTTGTAGGAATAAGAGGATCCTTTTTATTCCTGCATAAATACTATATCTTGGACTGAAGAGGAAAGTATTCATTTATTTAACACTCTCAAAAGGCGCGTGCTCAATTAGCTTGAAAGGCTGATATTTGAATGTAATTAAGTGATTCAGAAAAAAAGTAAATTAAAATTGTATTAAAACAAAATTCCTCATTTTTATGATCTAATTAAATCTCATAAGGACCATCTTCTGATATTGTTAATTCTAAAAATTTAACTGGCCAAAACTTGTTAAGACTTATTCTCATAGTTCTTAGTCTTTTGATATACAAGATAGTTTTTTTGTCAGAAATTTTAAGAACATTGTAGAATTGATTAAAATCATGAAAATTAGAAGAACTGATTAATATATTGGTAAATTTTTATGTGAAAAGTTTATTCACAAATGTACCTTTTGATGAAATATTGTCTATTATAAGAAAAAGATTAAATGATGATAATAGTCTATAAACCAGAAAAACTATTTCTTTTAATAATATAATGGGACTAACTAATATTTTGCACAATTTCCATATATTTTGATACAACACAGAATTCTTCTAACAAAAATTAAGAGAAGGTTATGGACTCACAAATGTCATCCTTTATTAGCAATATTTACATGAAAGAGCTTAAAACCACAACCATAAATACTACTTCACATTTACCTAAATATTGACTTTTCTATGCTGATAATACATTTGTTGTATGGTCACTTGATTAAGAACTGGTACAACATTCTGGATAATATCCCCTTTTAAATAAATTCACAATAGAATTAGAATAAGAATAAAAATTGGCATTCTTATGTGTTCTTGTGGCTCCCTCATGGCAAAATCAAAACTATAAATTATTGAAAATCCGCACATACAGGAACATACTTAGCATCACATCCAAAACACATGGCATTATATTATCACTATAGATCAGAGAAAAAGAACTTTATTCAGAATCCAGTGATTTGAAAAAAGAAAAAAATGTACCTAAATCAAATTCTTTTGAAGAATAGATATTTATCAACTGTCATTAAGAAAATCTTAAATGGAGAACAAGAGAAAAAACAATCATTGGAATAAAGTGTATTTGTAATAATAGGAATAGCAGACAAACTAAAGAAAAGCTGCAAGCAATCATCAGAACTGCTTTATAGAACCATACCATACTATGAGAAATTCTAACATCTCCAAACTTAAATTTGAAGTGCTGAAAAACAAAAACAGCATCTATGAAATGCCATATGAATATGGAAAGTTGTATATTGGTGTGATCAGTAACCCCTTGAGAAGTGATTGAAAGAGCACAACTAATGATTAGAAAAAAGAGAAACAGATGTATTAAAGTAGCAAACCATGTATTTACTAATGAATATATGTTTTTTGGGCACATACAAAAGTATTGGATATAGAAAAAATGTGCAAAAAAAGAAAATTCAAAAAAGCTGCTTACATGACAATGGCAAATAATTCTATAAATCAACATAGCGTGACTATACATAATGTCTGAAAATTACTAATTAACCTTACTCTAAAAAAACTCATAGATAAGTATAAGAAATTTCTACTGACTGTTTTCTTTGGGGTAATAGGTAAATTGGTTATAGCATTAACTTAAAATTCAGTATTCAAGAATCTAAGGATCTATATTCAATTTCCATGTTAGTACTGACACCAGTCATGCCACTAACACTTGAAATAAAAATAATATACCACTTGAAACATTCTGTATATACTAACATATGTGCTATTCTGAATGTTTTTAAAAAATTCTAATGACATTCAATAATTTATGTTAGATGATGGAAGTAGTCCAACATATAAATACAATTAAAATGCTTCAGATAAATATTTAAAAAACCTGCTTTTGTCTTTAATATACAAAAATATTTTTACACTTTTAAAAGTTTGATTATAGTTTTTACAAAGAATACAAATAAAACATTAACTCATGTTCCCAAATATATTATCACTAACTTGCTTGGATATAATCTGCCTGCAGTAAAAACAGACTGTCAAAACTCTTTAATTCATCACCATGAATTGTCATTTATTTATTAGCACTAGAAAGAAATGTTAATTTTATCCTAGAAAAAACTAAATTAAAATGAAACAAAATTGGAAATCAATATCCTCAAAAAACAATTATAGGTAAAATAAAATTCTATTTGAGCATTCTGAATAAACAATTTTCTTAATCAGCTAAAGCTGCCCTTATTTTGCATTGAAAAGTTTGCTAAGGTTTTATTGAAATCTTCTGTTGTTATATTCAAATAAACTTTTTTTAAAAATTAATTGTTTAAAAATCGTATACTATTATTTACTTTTTTTTTTTCTCTAAGTGATGAAAGTGTATTCATAAAAAAACAAACAGATACACATACAGTTAGAAAACGGTTTACAAGGTAGTGATTATATGATAAATTGAAATTTCAGGAGCAACATGATAAGAGGGAAAGGATACATGTGAAAAGAGAATGGGAAGGGAAGTAGAAAAGGGAGAGGGTGTGTAGTCCAGGCCAGTCTGAGATGCATGTCTTCATTGAGTAAGCACTGCATGGGTCACAAACATTTAAATGATTGAGTCCTATGGTAGACACTGAGAGGATGAGAGTTGGAGGATTGCCCAAGTGTTTATGAGGAGTGGAGGTGGGGCTAGTTTGGTATCTCTGGTTTTGAGAGAGCAAATTAGATCCAATAGCTTTTGATTCCCTGAGTGTACTCTCTGGTCAAAAATAATGTCACATCAGAGCAACCAGAGTGCATAGATGAGGAAAACTGATAGTCTAATGATTGCAAAGATCCTTGTCTTTATGGATTCTTGGAGATTGAAGATGGTGTTCCTGTGTGAGGAAAGGCAGGAGTTGATGATATGTCTCATTTCAAACAGAAAGGACATTTAAGTAGGAAGTGCTAGAGGATTTCATTGTCAGTTTTACAGAGCTGGCATAGAGGAGAGATCTTGGCGAAACCCCTACAATACATAAAACACGAGTACTGGCATGATATCAGTATGATGAAGACATTATAAACAACTTTGTAAAATCCAGGTCATTTTTAAAGAAAGCATCCATCAAACAGTTTTTAAATTACTAGCCCTAATCTATATTATGTGATTATAGCTTATCTGTACTTTTTACGGAAATAAAAATCAAATTCACGTATATTTCAGAATACACATCTTATTTGTACTGAAAACACAGACAGCAATATTTATACGTTTAAGATTTAAAAGTCCCCCTGAATTAATAATTTCTTTTTAAAAGTAAATAAATGGTAGATTTCATATTATTCTCCGATAAAATGTGATGTAAACATTACAAATAACTTTAGAAAATCTGTGTTTTTGATAAAAGAAAGTGTCCAGCAAAATATTACTAGACAACAAAGCATTTAAATTACTAGCTCTAAGTTGTATAATGTTTTTTCAATACAAATAAGATTTATACTCTGAAATAAAATTATTTCTTTTAAAAAGACTAGAGAAATAATACTCATATGGTACAGCTTAGTACAGTGATTTAAAAATTATTTGTTGCCTAGTAACACCCCAATGGGCATTTTCTTTTCCCAAAGGTATTTTTAATGTTCATGCCATAATTTATCTCTGAAAAATATTAAATCTATTATTTATATACTCTCTTGAGTAGAATATTAATTCTATACACGTTTGAGAATCTTTATATGTCTCACGCTTATAAATATTGCTTTCTGTATTTTCAGTCATATACTCTGAAATAAAAGTAAATTCAATTTTAAGTAAAAATAAGCTATGCTCATGATCCAACTTAGGGTTTAATAATTTAAAAATTGTTGTTGCCTAGTAAAATTTTGCTGAACACTTGTTCTAAATGAATCAATATATATATATATGTTCAGACGAAAATCAGAAATAGTATATAGCAGCTGGTGCAATTTATTCGCTTTATCTTTAGATGAGCTGTTTTTATTTGAAAACATAAGAATTAACATTCTCCAAGCATGTTTTATTAGAATAAAATTTAAAATAAAAAAAAGAATTTTCAAGATAATTTTAAAAAGTAGAAGGGAAAATGTAAAATCGACTATAAACCTAAAATGTTAATATGGAACTAGTTAAAAATGAAGTGAAATTGTTTATATGTGTCTAAGTGGATATTATTGCATGTATTTATATATTAATTAATCTTATTTTATCTATAAATATGAGTACTAGATAATCAAATGCATGCTAAGTATACTATATACATTGATATATTTACATTTTTATTTTAAAGTATTAAACAAGCTTCTCATAGTATATGTGTGATATGCACTATTTATATTAAATTAATTCATGTTAATAAATTTTTATTAAACTTTATTAAATAATGTATCATACAAATTTTTTTTGTTCTAATTTGGCTATATGCTAGGCATAAAGGATTATTATTCAGTAGAATTCATTTTGCATTTAATATAAAGAATGAAAAAAAGTGTGAATATTCTGAAGTGGTCATAAGCATCCAAATTAGGAAATTAAAGTTTTAATTATTTCTATAAAAGAAATTGTGAATAATCAAACCTACTATGAGGCTCATAGTATTGCACACAAACATACAGTTCTCAGCCCAGGAAACTTGGATATTCTTTCTCTTAGTTTTTACATTATTTAACTGCTGTTTATTATTAATGACGATGAGAATCACTATCTACTAATTAATATATTATTTCCATTATATATGATTTGGTGTAACTAATGGAGAACCCTAGAAGATTTAAAAAATCAATATCTGAGCTTGATAATTTTATATGCCCAGAAACTAATTATAGTAGTTGTATATGCTTTGAGACCAGTGAGATTCACAATAGCCCTATATACATAGATGTGATGAAAGTATGAGAAAGCATGCACTTAGGGATAACAAATGGGCAATAGAACAATGCAGTTATAACAACAGCAGCTCTGAGTATGAGAGTAAGTAGTCTCTTGAAAGCGCTAAGCTTTATAATTTAATAGTTTTATATTTTAGTAAAATTTCGCTTTTAAACATATATTTTCTAGCTTCATTATCTGTGCATACAGCACACACATATATATGTGTTTATAAATAATTAACAGATTATAGAAACAATATAACAGAAATAAACTTATATAAATATACACGTATATAAATATTAAGCATCATGAAAACTAATAAACTATTAAGCAAAGAAGATTTAGAAATATTTAAAAGAATATTTCAAAAGTGCTGAGAATATTATTTAAGAATATGAAAAAACTAACATCTGAGAACACTAAGGCTTATGGAAGAAATCTTTCAAAAAATATAAAGTATATAAAAAAATGGAAATATTAAAAACAAAATGAAAAAAGAAGAAAAATAAAAAAAAGTCAGTAAAATTAAAAAAGTTTAAAACAGATAAAAATGTTGCAGGGTAATATATATATACAATCTTTATTGTCTGTATAAATATATTGGACCATAAATAAAGATTGAATTTCACTTTTATTGTTAAAAAGGAGGTTGCCTTGACAACAGGTTGAGATAGTTGATTGTTATTGATAATGGGATTGTCTAAGTGTTGAATAATTTTAATGATATATATATATATATATTAAAACCAGTTAATATTTTGACATGTGAATGTGTAGAAAAGTTAAAGCTGATATAGATATTGCATAACTAGATGAAATCAATATAGATTTTAAAGAAGAATGTAAATAATTGATTTGAACATGACAAATGACTCTGAAGTTAGTATAAAGAGTGAAGTCTATATGATGTATACAGAAGCAAATACAAATAAATATTCAAAAAGATTAGTTAATAAATAACAACAAACTAAAAACGTTATACATATAAATAATACATCAATGGTCAAAAATCAAAGGATAGTCTGTGAATTAGATAAAAAGAAATTCTGAAACAAGTCAGTCTACACAGACGCAGCAAAAAGTCTAAGATTGATATAAATATTATAGAACTCTCAGAAATTAAGTGAAATAATTACAAAATTAACTTAGTGGTGCTATTCAAGAATTAAAAATTTGTGCAAAGTCTGTAAAAATTCTAAATTGATGGAAAATATTAAAACATTCTCAAATAGATTTTGTAATATTTAAAATCCTATAACTTTTAGATTTAAAGAAAAGATTAAAATCAGTATTAAAGTCATAGAAGCATCTAAAGTGAATGAGGATAAAGCCAATGTGAAGATTAAATCTTTATAGATAATGTGATGATTTTGGAAAAAAATCACTGATGGATAGTGTGGCAGTTTATGCAATATTCAGACCTTTTCCATCTAACCAAATATAAGAAATTGTACAAGGGATCATAGTATCAGCAATTTAATTACATATGGAACCAGCATTTTTGAGATGTGTAAGAGTTATAATGCCTTTTATATCTGTTATAAAATTAAATATAAAATTGTTGTAAACATTTTGATAACATCCAAAATACTTGTTTCTTATTTAAATATTATTATTAAGATTTATTATTAATGGTATATAGTAATATTTTGATATAGTATTGAAATGGTTGGCAAAAAAAATTTTGAAAAATATAAAAACGAAGATAAAGCATGGTATATAAAAATATAAAAATAGTAAAGATTTAATAATAAATATTAAAAATTCTATTAAAATATTAAAGATCATTTACAAAACAAGGTGCAAATAAAGTTACTTTCAAAAACAATAACATGACAAATAAATATTTTGGAAATATATAGAATTCAATTAAAACAAAACATGAAAATATATTTACAAAGCTGTAAATAATAGAGTTAGTAACCAAATCAATGCTCAATGATTAAAAAACAAAGGCATTCAGTAAATGTGATCAGTACAACAACAATGCAGGAAAAAAATTGGAATACTATAAAATTAAACAGGTGTTAAGTTAGAAAAATAACTAAATATAAGAGTTTCAATGTTATTAGCCTCACGATCAATAAAAGATTTAAACAACCAAAATAAACACTAATTTATTACATGTAAAGATATATATATATATATGCAAAATAATATAAAGATATTATAACAAAGAATAAATAAGAAACTTAATTTAATAAACCAAATATACACTTTTTTTGGTATCCAGAATTATGAAGCTAATACTTTAAAAATATCCTTGGATTTTTAAATCAATGTTATACTTTATTTCTGTTGTAATTTCTTTATATTATTTATAATGGAGGACCACTTTTATTACAGAAGATTATCAATAATAAATTATTACTCTCACACCATAATATCCTAATTTCTTCCCATTTCCATATTCACAGCCCAGTATATAAGCATGCTTATATTACAAACAGTTATTTAAGCATGCAATGGAAATGGGCCAAGATTTAAAGAAAATGTCAAGGACAATAACATAAACAATTAATTAAATCATTTGACTATTAATAAAAAAATATTATGTACATACAGATATAATATAATCATGAATTAATATAGTAGAAGAAAGAAAAACTAATTTATAAGGAATTGCCATATTTAATCTTTATTAACTCATTTAACCTTCCATATCTTGTTAACACATTCAATTTTTACTAATTAACATTACTATCATCAAGTATATATATATGTATTTCGTTGTAATTCAAAGAAGCCTAATTAACATTACTATCATCAAGTATATATATATGTATTTCGTTGTAATTCAAAGAAGCCTAACCTCTAAATGAATTCAAGTATGACTTTTCAATCCCAATGTAGAAAAATATATAAATAAATAAATAAATACAAGTTATAATAAATAAAATCAAAAAATATATAAGAATAAAATGAATTTAAAAATATTTTGTAGAGATGATAAGAAAAAAAAGTAATTATATTAATATTTAGGCCAAACCATTTACACTTATTATTATATACATTGTAACTTATTATTATATACACAATACATAATACAAAATATAAAAATATAACAGTCAATCATATATTTATAACATTATTACAAAAAAGCTTTTGTCAGCTAATATTCTTTTGCTTTTCTCAATGTATTCATAATCTATTTTAATCTTTAAGTTACGGTACATATCCTTTATATATCAAAAGTTTCACTAAATATAATTAGTAATTCATCCATATACTTATAATTATACACTTGTCTTTGATAAAGGATCCTTTTAACATTTTCTTTGGTGTGTTAGTGACAAGTATATAGAAAACAATAAATAGTTTCTAGTTCTAATTTATGTTACTAGTTAGAGCAGTTTGGTTACACAAAAGATATCAAAAAGGGGGTATTGTACAAAATTTTCAGAACAAATTTATGACTATAAACACAATAGTTTTAATATATAATAGATTGCAAGCATTTTACAGAAAATTTCATAGTGGGCTTGCAATGACCACTGACCTAAATTTCTATTCATTATAGAAGATAGAAAAGTTAACTCTCATGAATACATTCTGTAATTATTTTGCATTCATGAGTTTGATCAATTAAATAATAAACATAATGGCTAAAATATGGGTTTAGAGCAAAAATAATTTATGGCATGAATTATTTATATACAATTCTTTTAATATTCTATAAATTTTACAAGTGCAATATTTAAATTGTAACTATATAAAAGGTCAATAAACCCCCACACTAACACCACTTAAACAAGATGACAACTGTAAAAATACTCTCTCCCCATCCACAAAGTAAAGCCTTTAAGGAAAGAAGAGCAGCCATCTTATTTCCAAACTCAAATGCTAATTTAAAAGCCAATCTTAAGTGTCTAGAAATGAGAGCATGAATATAGAGTGAATGAATTATATATTCATACTCTCACTTCTAGACACATAAGGTTGGCTCATAAATTACTATGTGAGTTCAGAAATAAAATGGCCACTTTTATTTTCTTTAAGACTTTGTTTTATGGCTGGAGTGAGAGTATTCTTACAGTTTTATGATTTTGTTTAAAAGGCATTGGCATGGAGGTTTGTTTACTTTATATAGTTACAATTTAAATATTGCACTTGTAAAATTTGTAGAGTTTTACATAATTTAACATCTAATATTGGCATAAAGTAAATTTTAATGTTTTATAAGTGTTAATAAAAATATTAAATTAAGAAATACACTTAAATTGAATGATTCATATATTTACATTCTCAGTTTTAGACACTTAAGATTGATTCATAAATTACCATGTGAGTTCAGAAATAAGATGGTCACTCTTATTTTTATGTTGTGTCTGGGGCAAGATTTATCCTTACAGTTTTATCATCTTGTTTAAATGGCATTGGTGTGGAGGTTTCTTTACTTTCTATATAATTCTTTTTTTTGACAATCAAATACCCATATGATAAAGTTGTAACAAGATATTATTTATATAGCACTGTTTTTATAAACTGTAATAGTAATATTCAGCAATTAAGCTAATGCACATGCACTTTAAAGATTTTAAATTAAAAATGAATTCTATCACTTTCCAAACATAAGATAAAGTCTTTTTCATAAGATAGGATGAATCCATCTATTTTTTCAACCCAAATGTTTATGTATGGGAAAATCTTAAGCATTTGGAAATCAGAGGTGAAGATATTAAGCAATCACTTTAAATTACATTAATATGTCTGAATGAATGATGCTTGAGAAATCATTACAATTACAATATGTCATTCTTAGTTGAAATTTAACATATGTAATGAGATATTATTTTATATAGCGCTATGTTTTTATAAACTGTAATAGTAATATTCAGCGATTAAGCTAATGCGCATGCACTTTGAAGATTTTAAATTATAAATCAATACTCTTGCTTTCCAAACACAAGATAAAGTCTTTTTAATCACTGAATATTACTATTAGCAGTATTTAAAAAAAAAACCTGAACACATAAAAAAATTATCTTTTGAATTTTGCAAAACACATTTCGTGAATAGCAAATGGGTAAAGTATAGAAAAGTTAATAAAGCAGTTTAAAGAACATACAATACATTAATAAAAACAAAAATTATATCGATAAACATATAAATATTGGATGGTTGAATAGTAAAAATCTGAATAAATTAATAAGTAATTATAAATTAAGAGATAATATAAAATATAAAAAAGAAATTACATATAAAATTAACTGTGAGTATTGTAATATGATTTACTTTGGTCATACAGTAAATATGTTAGAGATATGAGCCAAAGCACATAAGAATGCAATTACTAGATAAGATGATAAATCTGCTTTATATTTTCATTACTTAACATATGGAAATAAAATAGATTCTACAAAAAATATTAAACCATTAAATTATATTAAAAATCTCAAAAGAAGACAAATATATGAAACATTTAACATTAAGCTTAACTTAAATAAGTGTATGAAGATTTATAAACTTCAATAAATTTAGTTAACAACTGATTAATCAAAAATGAAAAGAAAATGATATAAGATAGTATACATAAAATTTTATAATAAACATATTATTTATTCTATATAGTGTTATACAATCAATTCTTTGAAGTTATATTGGACTTTTATATGAAGGTTTTCATCTCTGTTACTGATGTTTTATTTTGTTATTTTTGTTATTCTATTATGAAATACTAGATGATTCTTGACTCCATTTAAGGAGAAGCTACAGTACATCATGTCGCATCACATTATATTAAAACAGATGATATGACATTTGAAAAGAAATACAATCACATACTAAAAAGATTTTTTATTGAGATATATATATATATATATAGTTGTTGAATATGATATTTATTATTTATTATAATTTATATGAAAGAAAAGCATAATGGATTTCATTAATTTCTATTTTTGATATTATTTATACTGTCTTCAGTCATATTGCATATGTATATGTGTGACTTTCAACTTTGGGACAGCTAAAAATATACACTATTCTAGCAATATATACAGCCCAACTCCACTTCAGGCTGTTAATCCTTTTAACAATGTCAGTAACACCTGTTTATTTTCTTATTGATATATTGCATTTTTGATCTCTTCTTGTTATTCCTATCATGCATCTCTCCATACTTCATTGAGTGACCTGAAATCTCTGTATTGCTCTTAGCACACATATATATAAAGACATATTTTGTGGGTTCATCCATGTTAAAAAATGTAAATATTGATATACCGACGTTTCAACTTGATCACACAAGTCATCCACTCAAGTCAAAATGTTGGTATATCAATATTTAATTTTTTTAACACAGATGAAACTGCAAAATATGTCTTTTATATATGCAACCCATGAAAATCTTCATATCAACATATATATATATATATATTGTATACAAAATTATATAAATTGTAAATACTATTATATGAACAATTTATTTTATGTACTACTAATAAAAACTAATTAATTAGAATAAATTTAGTTTTCATTTTATAATTACAAGTAATTTTAGATTGAAAATTTTTTTGTGATAAAATGTAAAAATGCAATAATAAAAAGATTATCTAAATTTATTTTAAATATTTTTTGTATATGAAATGTTTGTGCTTTTTTGTGTGTTTTCTATGTATATATAAAAAAGTGAGTTGAAATATAATTTTTATTAAAAATTTGTAAAAAACAAAACAAAAAAAAACTATAAGTCATATTTATATAACGCGATGTTTATAATTATAATTTACTAAATATCAGCCTTTTATAGTTACTTGTTTACATATGTTTGAGTTTCGTTTGAGAGTGATGTTTAAGTAAATTCTAAGTAATTTCGTCGACGTCATTTAGTCAGACAACGCGAACCATAATTTAAAGTGAATGATCTATCTTCACACTTTATTTGCCAGTACTTAAGATTTGCCCATATATAAACATTTGGGTTCTGAAAGAATAAGTGGATTCATTTTATTCTTTCTTAAATGCTATATCTTGTATGGGTACTGAAAAGTATTCATTTATTATTTAACACTCATTAAAGCGCATGTACAGTAGCTATAAAAGGCTGATATTTAGTAAATTATAAGTCATATTGTTATTTGGAAAATATTATTGGAAAGAAAAATAACTTATCTACAATATAACATATTATATGCATCCATAATGTGTCCATTTTTTACTTTTCTTTTCTCAAAGCTAATTAATGTTGACTTTTGCGTTCCAAATGCATATGAATTATAGAGCCTGATAAAATAAGTAGAATAGTCTCAAAATTGTAATGAAATAGTTTTAATACTTCACAAAAAAAGATTACAACAACAATAAACAAGTCATTAACATTTTTTTTACAAATATTTCTTTGGAATTAGTTTTTATGTTAAATTTACATATTTTATTTAAAGCATTATATTCTGTATTGGCTATGATTAAATATCAAAAAATTACTTTAAAAAAGACATTTTAGTATCAAAATACTTGCTTTTGTTTGATTTACAAATCTACTTGTAAAAACATATATTTAATATATTTATTATTTAAAAGAATACCTTAACTAAATTACTTAGAAATTTTGTGACTAAAACAGGGAAAAAATCTTCGTGAATCAAGAATAATTTCCCCATAAACTGAAGCATCTTAAGAATTTTTATTAAAATAGTACTTCTTGTTAACATATATAAAAAATAAGCTTTATAAAATTATCTGAACTGAATAATCTGTAACAATAAAAAGTCTTTCTTTTTTCATCAGTACAACATTTATGTTACAACAATTTAAATTAAAAAATTATCTAACATATAATGATAACTAAAAAAAAATCAGTGTTTAAGAAAGAAATTTAAAAAGGGTAAATAATTTATTCATTAAAATGTAATATATAGATAAAAATCTTAAAAGAAAAAAATATGAAAACTCTTAACCATCACATAATAGAGGATATGATTAGAAACACTTCAATAAATAAAAATTTTAATTTAAAAAAAAAGAAAAAAATTATTTAAATGATGATTTATATGATTCAATTAGAAAGTAATAAAGATGTTTTTTAAAATATTAAATGCTTTTATTGACCATGCATTAAAAAGAAAAAAATAATTGTTTCTTCAATCACAATTGGGGCTTTGTAATTTAACTTGAAATAAAATTATAAGGAAAGGATCCAGAAATTAATTATGTCAATCTCTGTTTTTTATAACAAGAGATTGACTTAATTAATTTTCATATTTCCCACACCTAAACTTCAATTTTAAAGTCATTCTGATTTGAAAAAGATTAAAACTTAACAAACAAACAAACTGATTTTTCAACTTCAATAAAAGCATTTAAAAATGTGGATTGGTACAAAATTAATTAGAATGATTGAGAGAATATAAAAATAAATTTAAGTATGCAGCAAAATACTTTTTATTAGATGCTCTCAATTTGACTGATCAAAATAATGTGAATAATCTCTGCTTATTCAGACAAATATACTATATTACAATAGTTCATGATTGCCTCTTTTATCAATTTGAAATGATGCTTGCAGATATTATAGTAGTAATTAATTCGAATTTATTACTACTGGTTTACAATATAAATATGATTAATGGGACATTTAAAAAAATGAAGTGAACAGAAGAAAGAAGTTTAAGTAAAAAAAAAGATTTGGCTAATAAATGCAAATAAAACAATATGGTTTTTTTTTTATAAAAAGAAAGCTATAATCAATTGATAAGAAGAATATCTACAAGTGTTTATCTCAAACTTTAATTTTTGAAAAATGACATGATTGTTTCCTCATGGCCAAATCTATCTTTTCTACTTATTTTTTTTTTTAGAATTAGTTTCAATATTGCTCTTGTGTATTCTTGCATTTCTAATAAAAGTAGAGTTATAACCTTTTCATACCCAATTATATTATTCTTATGAATAAATCTGAAGACATAATCAAACTTTATCATATTATTAAAATAAAAAGAGCACGGTATTAATTATGTATATTTTTTATTTAAAAACATTTTGTTTATACCAGTCAGCTTTTATTTCAATTTCTGACTAGAGCAGTTGACTGCACTAAAAAAAAAAAAAATAGAAAGAAAAAGTACGCTTTTTTCAATTGATGTGAAACAAAAAAACATAGATGTCATGCATTGGTAGTTGAGAGGTCAGCCACAGCTGCTTTACAAACAGTTGTCCTGGGTTAGCAGGTTCACTTCCTGGCTGATGCTATGACACATGAGAAAAAAACATAGTTGTATACCACTTTGTTTCTTGGAAGTTATTTATAACTCACACATGTATACAAAAATATAAAACTAATGAAATAGGTTAATATGTAAAATATTTTATAAAATTAAGATAAATGACTTTTAAGTTTATGTCTACTAATCTAATTTATAATAAAAAAAATAATTGCATAAAAGGTATATACTTAAGTTTTTTCAATGTAAGATTAAATATTTATTTTATTATACCATGCCATAATAAATTCAGAAGCAGAAACTTTAATATATAAAAAAATATTTCCACTTATATTTCTCAATAGAATGGAATTAAAAATTTTGTATTGTAGTCTTTCAAATTATTAAAATGTTTATTTTATTATATCAGTTGGGCTTAGAAATTTTATTTGTTCTTAAATAAGACTGACAAAATTGACGGTACTTCATTCATTATGTGAATTTTAATTATTAATTTTTTGTAACACATAATCTTTAACAATATGTTTATTATTCTATAATAAATAGGACCAACCTTTTAAATGTGTTTCAGTAAGTCATTGTTACAAACATCAGTAGTTATGTATAAAATTTATAAACAAGCATCAACACTTAAATATGGAAGAAAAACTATTTCAAGATTTATTATCAATTTTTGATCATCTTTAATAAAATATAATTCATCAATAAAGTAAAAATAAAACAACATTAGATAGATTGTCTTAGGCTAAAAAATGTTTTCATAAAACTGATTAATTGATAGTTTTTGATAAATTTTGAAGTCTTTTTTTATTTCTTATTTAATCTCCATCCAAAAATAGATAGGTATCTTATATCTGACTAATATTTGGATGGCTTGATCTATCTATAAAAAAAATTACATATATTTCCTTCTGAATGTAAATAAATAAAAATCACTTAAGTAATATAAAACTTAAATAAAGTTTATTCTAGCCAATTTTGTTTGATTCCATTAGTACTAAGTGTTTTTATTTCATAGTCCTGGTAATGTGAGAAATGGAAACTTATTCTCAAATTTTTGATCAAAAACAGCTCTGTATTATTAAGATTTTTCATTTAAATTTTTTTTCTATAATAATAGATTAAACTAAAACATGCTTGAATGAAAGATTTTCTATTTTCTAAAGAAGCTAAATTTTAAATATTCATCTTTTTCTTTCTTTGATCTTTTTTAATTTCTAATATTTTTTTAAATAATTTATCTGCTGTTAATGTACTTGTTTTTAATTAATAAAAGCTATAAATTATCTGCTAATTTTTTAATTAGATATATTAATTATTTTTCATGATAATATTTAAGTACTATAACATACTAAACGTTATTTCTTACTATAATGATCATTATCTAATTTACATATTACAATATTTGCATGTTACTTTCTTTAAAAGAATGCAACGATAAATAATTAGATGAATCTTTAAGCTTTATATATTCCAATTTATATCTGGTTCAAAGTTTTATAATTACATATGACTTTTATCTGTCACTTGAATTTTATAAAATATTAAATATTTATATAAATTTTAAAATTTTGTTTTTATATTTATATGGTGAAATATCTTATTTTGAAGGAACTATGTAAACTTCAATCTGTTTTAAATGTAACTAAATACGTTTTGAAATAACGTTTATTATTCAATATATAAATTTATTTCCACTTAAGATGTTAAAGAGATCATTTTCATTTTCTTAAAATCGCAAAAAATATTTTGATGTAAAGTAAAAAGTTCTCTCTAGATTAAAGAAAAATTATTTGGCTTGCGATAGTTTTGTTAGTTTCTGAACATTAGGCAAAGTTTAAACTGCTTGTGACGAATTGAATTTTTACTTATATTGAATATAAGATTAAATTCTTAGTATTTTGAAAATGTTTCTCAAATACTGAAAATGACTTAATAAATTGTAATAATTAAAATAATATTAATATTTAGATTCATAAATTATTAATTGATTTTCCAAAATTAATAATTATGTGAATTATTCAAACAATGATATTATTGATTTATAATAAGAAAAAAGTATTGGTGATAATAACATTATATATATATAAAATAAATAAAATATCCATTAATTAAAAACAATATTGTAATTATAATTGAAATAATATTTTTAACGGTTTATAAACAATTACAAACAATCTTAAAATCCGCAGAAGTCCTTTCGGTTACTTTCTAACCTGCCTCAACTGCCATTAAATTAAAAAACCAAAAGTGGAAGCAAAAAAAATGGATATCTATTCCATTTATTTCAAATCCACAAGTAAAATTTTTTAAGAATTTATATAAGAATGTGTTTAATGTTTCATTCTATGTTCCAAACAATATTAATAAATTAGTCAATAATTCTAAGGATGTCATACCTGTCAAGCAAAAAAGTAATGCCATATATCAAATTTTTTGTGATTGTATGCTAGCATATATAGGTGAATCTAGGTGCAGTATTGAGAAAAGATTGAAGGAACATGAATTATTATATAAGCGTGTAAAAAATAAAAATAATGGTGATTTAATATCTTCTTCAGTTTTCTTTGATCACGAAAAAACATGTAAATATAAATTTAAATTTAATTTTGAAAATGTGAAAATTCTTCATGAAGAGAGAAACCATAGTAAAAGAAAAATTAAAGAGGCAATTTTTATAAACAGGAATAAAACGCATTTAATAAATCGACAAGCTTCTAACATTAAAATACGAGATTCGTGGAATTTGAATTAATGATGTTTGCTTCCACTTTTGGTTTTTTAATTTAATGGCAGTTAAGGCAGGTTAGAAAGTAACCGAAAGTACTTCTGCAGATTTTAAGATTGTTTGTAATTGTTTATAAACCATTAAAAATATTATTTCAATTATAATTATATATATATATATATATATATATATATATATATATATATATATATATATATATATATATATATATATATATATATATATATATATATATATATATATACACTATTAGAAAGTAAAATTAAAATATAAGATTTATTAAATACTAGAGTCAACTAATTTCAAAATAACTAATTTATTATATTTGAGGTACTTTTAATATTTTAACAAAATTTTAATTGTTAGTTTTACTGGACTAAATCTAGAATAATAGCAGGTATTACTTAAATAGCCATTTAAATATTTAGTCCATTTTTCAAAATAAAGCATGACAATATATATATATAATATTTAAATATATATATATATATATATTGTCTATACTTAATTTAATGTAATTATACAGAACTTGAACTCAGACTTTCAAGCTCCCTAAAGCTATCCACTCCATCTTATACAACCAATACACTTTACAGCATACTTGTGAAAATAATAAATGATCTTCAATATATGTATTATATAAAGAGTGTGAAAATTTTTCATGAAGAGAGAAACCATAATAAAAGAAAAATTAAGGAGACAATTTTTATAAATAGGAATAAAATGCATTTAATAAATAGACAAGCTGCTAACATTAAAATACAGGATTTATGGGATTTGAATTGATAATAAACAGGCAAAAACTCTCCATATAGTAGTGCCACCTTGTGCTAAACAGAGTAATCAATAGATGCCAGAAGACTTGTGATGGTGATCATGTGTTTAATTGATAATGTTTGCTTCCACTTTGTTTTTTTTTAATTTAATGGCAGTTGAGGCAGATTTAAGAAATTGACTGAAAGTATTTCTACAGATTTGAAGACTGCTTATAATAGTTTATTACCGCTAAATTTTTTATTTTTATTATTATTTCAATTTTGTTTTAATTAATGGACGTTTTATTTATATTAGTATATATATATATATATATATACATTAAAAGCCTAAAGCTAAACTAATCAATAAAATAATCAAAATTATCCCCAAATGGTTGTGTTTTAGAGTTTATTTTTTACATAGTCTTGTTGATTGTGAATTTAGGATAATATTGACTATATATGTGTTGTATTCTGCCAATAGGGTGATGAACTCTAGAAAACATGACAAGTTCCTAAATTAGGCTATATTTTAATTTTATTTAGGTACAATTTAATACTGTTAATTATTTTTAAATTATGTTCAGTTTGTATCAACAAATACGAGACCCACTTATCCTATTAAACAAGATCACATACTTTTTAACATTAAACAAATACCAAAGTATTTGTTCAATGGTGTAAGAATACCAAGATACTCCTCCTTATTAAATATCTAAATATTCCCATGTCTAACAATAATACTTAAATAAATATAATAAAACATTTATAATCATTGACTTTAAGTTATATTAACTACTAAATTTAAACTATCATTTTATTGTATATTTATTTTTTATTATTACTATTATTATAAAATTATAATTACTAATAACCATAATACTAATATTATCATAAGGAGATCTCAGGATTATCATTGATTTTAATTAGCTATTCATTCCACTTATATCAAGAGGGATTTTACTTAACACTGTAGGTGGTGTATTAATTAAGAAAAGTCTCATCACCTTAATCTATAACTAAAATTATACTAGTATTTTATATTTATGTTCTCTAATATTGTAATAATATATAACTACTGTTATCAACATTGTAATCATAATCTATAACTCCAAATAATAACTAATTCATTACCTGATTACTATAAATAAACATACTTTAATAGATTTACAATATATTTTATGAATGACTTATATGATCAAGGTAAATTGGAATAAATTAATGTATCTTTTACGAAATGTTATTCTTTTATAGTTATTATATATTATCTTGTATTTAAATGGTTTCTTATTCAAATTTTAGATTGTATACTTTATTAAAGTTTACAATACAATTAACACTCTCTGAAAATGGGTAGTGATGATGACTCAAGCAAAATAAATGCAACTCTAATTATTGAGTTCAACTTATAAACATTAACTTTATTAACATATTATTTACAAAATCTTTTAATAATTATTTTTGAACGAATAAATAACTTAATAAATAACAATATTAATAACATCATATAACAATATAATACAATAACATCTGTAAACATTTAAACATTTATATTCCCCTTAATTACAATTATAGATATTTAAAATTAAATACTCCCTTTTCATAAGATATGGTACTATTGTTCTATTTAGCTTTATTTCTTATATAACAAAATCATGTGTATTTATTAAATAATCAGTCCTTTTTATGGATTTTCTTTATACTCATTACCCCTTATAGATTATACTTCAAAAATATAAAAGATTAAAAATATGTATTATTGTTTCCTTTCTTAAAAAAATAATCTTGTTGTAATATTATGAAATATTACATATTTAACTGTTTTTATATTTTATGATATTTATCATTTGATCTTTCTTTTTACCTTCTAATAAGATAATAATTCAGTAATTATGGAATCATTGATTTTTCCTGATATCACACTCAATTTACCTATGTCCTTATTATTAAACTCTATAACTAAATAAAAAATGAAAATTTATACAATACACTCTCAAATATGAAAACTTATCTTCTTCTGAAATAATTATCATTTACAATTTATGATACTATGCTGAATGTTGATAGAATACTTTCTGATGCATCCTAAAATAACAAATTCTTATCTTCATTTTAACTAAATAACTCAGCTACTAACTTCCCATTTCTAATCTATCCTTGCTTTATATGTTTTTTATTAATAATAGCCTATAAAGAATTAAAAACCTGGATTATATATAACTCCATTATAATTATATTAAATTATTTATAGTTGAATATAAGATCAAAGTTTAAATATCACAATCTATTGTTTCAATATTATATTTAAACACATACAGATTCCATCTTCTTATAATAACCATATATGATTACTTTCATATGAATATTTTACTAGCTTATTGCTTATCCTGCTTTATTATAATTATTTAATAATCTTTTCTAAAATAAATAAAATTTTAAACAATTAATTTCATCTAATTACATAACATAGATTAGTAAATGCTGTACATCTACTTATATCCTTATTAATAATAATTCTATAAATTATAAAAATTAAACGAGTTTCAAATATTTTGTTAATAGTTATTTTTTTTCTTTAAAACAAAATATGCTTTTTATCCAGTTCATCAGTGAAAAGCTTAGATTTTTATGCTAACCAAATCGTTTCAAACGCTTTAGACTAGTGAAGCATTAGCATCTCCTCTCCACAACTTCTGCTCCTTTTGTTCTTATAATAATATCACAAAACTACAAAATTTCATTGCAAATGGATTATTGATGATTTTTCAGTTTGTCCTTTTTCTCTCTTAACAATCAAAAATTATTTTCACTTGCATACTATATTTTATTTAGATACTTCTCACATTTATTATAATATCAATATTTCCCCAGTCCACTGCTATACTTGTGTCTTCACATTATTCTTTATGTATTCTTTGTCAATGTTATCCTTTAAATATATAACATTTTACACCTTTTCTTTAAATGTAAACTGATATTATCCTTAATATAGGTTTTATATTCTCAAATAAGATAATGTTTATTCCATTAATTTATTCAACTTTTTCTCCTCCAATACATATTTATTTTTTATTTGTCCTTAGTAATTATTTAATTTTTTACACTTATTTTGTTTTTCCATTTTATGATTTTGATAAATAATTCTTTCATTTTCTGAGCAGACAACTATGATCTTATTACAAGTGTAATTATAATATTCATTTAATTTTTTCTTTTCGCATTTTGCTTCATACAATATCCATACATCCATTCAATTCTTTATCATTCATCTATTATATACAATTTATCCTTAAAGTTTATTATACATGACAATTATATTAAAATTAATAATTATCTGTTCATATATTTTATACCTTTAGAATCATTGTTCAGATACACTTTTATATGTTCTCTTCTAATATTAAATCCACTTTTCCATAGGCAAATATTTCTTTACTGATTTTATTTTAACAATATTTAAAAAATTATATGTAACTCTGCGAGGAATAATTTTCTTTTTATTTATCTATAGATTCCAACTTAATCTTTTACAAATTCTATGACAGCCACAATGTATAAGTACTTCAACTTGTTTAACAATTAAATCATGTATTAATATAATACCCACTGTGGTTTTCTTGAGTTTATTTATTACTTTACAGCACCTTGGCAATAACTTTACACCTTTTTCCTTCCATTTTTCAAATATATTTTTCAATATAATGACTCCAAAATATTTCTTAAAATTATTAAACTGTAGATTTCACCAATAGACATTTAACTTTACCATAGTTCATCATTTTAACAGAAAACTTTATAATATATTTTTAAGATTGGCAAATAAATCAACATTATTTTTTTAAAATTATTACTATAGATATTTAAAAGAGTTTAAAACAAAATTTTAAAGATGGAAATTATTTTTGTCTGATCTGTAATCTTTTATTTTCTCTTTTTTTCTTTAAAACATTGTCGGCATTTTTAATTTATTCTAAATTTTGCTTTCCCATTGGTTAATTCTTCTACTTCCTCTTGTTCTGAATATTTAATGAGTTATATTTAGCTTGACTATCTTTTAAAAAAAATGGTATCTGTTAAAAATATTTACTAACAAAAAAATAATACCTTTCATCAATATAATATAAATTATCATTTATTTTAAATCAATTTATATTATTTTAATTTTATTTCATACAGATTAAATCCTAAATTAATTTTATAAATTTTTCATCACAAAATTAATAACATAAATATTATTATTTTTTTAAAAAAATAAATTAAGATTTTAATGAAAATAGTCATTACTTTATAATATTAGATGCACACAGACATGATTATCTATTTCTATAATGCATATTTTTATTTATAATATTAGATTTGAACTTTCCTACAATTTTAAATATTATTAAATAATTAATTATTAACAAATATTATTAAGCTACATTTTACTACTTTATCTCTTATATACCTTTTAAAATAAATACTTTAACCAATATTTATATAATTTAGGCCACTTCAAATAAACTAATCCCAAATTCAAATCCCAAGACAACTAAAATAACTTTTTTTGGTTTTAATAAATAAATATATTTACTTCATAATATTTAGATTTAAACACTGTAAAATTTATTTCCAATCTACTTTATGATGGGGGTGTATCAATGAAAGGGTACTATATATATAACTAATTAAGCAAGACACAATTATGTATCAATATATAACATTAATTTACCTTATTCCATTTATAGAATTTTTATATTCTTTTAGGTTGCAATGTTTGATGAAAAATATCAACCAATCTTTACAAGACATATTTTTGACATAACTGATGTTATCAGTAGCCTGGAAACCAGTTGAAACTTTACTGAACATAGAAATATAATCTTTGAACACCTTTACAACATTCAGTTTGCTTTAAGTTTGAACATAATTTAATGGCAATTTAATTAATGCCTCCTTTGTCTGAATCTTTTCTTAATTGACAAGACAGAGCTTTTAATCAACTCATTTTAAATAGTACTGCTTTCAAAAATAAATAAATAAATAAAACTAAACTATGTAGCAAAATTTAGTAGTAATTTTAACTAAAATAAAAAAATTAAGAATTAATCTATTGATAAAATTATGATTAAGTTATGTTCTCATTATAATATCAGGTGGAATGTTGTGAAGGTGCTCTCTCCCCCCCCTCTCTCTCCCTTCCTTCTATGTTTTATGAAATATCAACTGATTTCCAAGCTACTGGTGGTGTGGGTTATGACAGAAACATATATTCAGCAAAGCAATGTAGATTTTTTCATTAAATATTGTTGTGTGAAAGATTTCAAAATTTTCATAGATGGCTTTAGTCAAATTAATGTGATTCAATATACATATATATTATGAAAATTTGTCTTATGCCTTTTTATTGAATAAATAATATATGTAACTGTAGTTTATACAGACACTACTGTCTTTATATTCTTAATGTGTTTTATTTCATTAATCAGTCAATTGTCAAGTGAAAAATAACTTTTTTTTTGTCACTTGTAAAGAGAATTAAAATTTAAGAAAATAGAAGACATTTTCAATCAAAAGAAATAAAAGTACTACTAAGCTATTTACCCTGCCCACCAAATTTTCACTTATCTAATACCTTTCTATTATTTTTTTTAATATATATATAAATTTAAACATATTTTTTGATAAATTTGGAAAAAAATTAATTATACAAGTAAAGCATCTTAAATGTGAAGAGAAGGAAATAATTTTAATAAGCAAAACAATAAAAAGAAAATTTACATAATTAAATGATAAGCAAAGAATCGGTTCTTTCAGAAGATTGTGGGCAGTCAAAGTCAGATGGTGCCAAAAGTTGTAGAACATAAAATATTGTGTAAATAAATTATAAATATAATAAATTTTTGCTTTTTCAAAAGTAAATTGGTTGATTGATTAAACATTAATATTTTTTGTCTTTGCTTTCAAGCTAAAAACACCAAGGCAAAAACAATAGTAAATATTGGGTACAAAATGTGTTAAGATAAAGAAACACAAACATCAAATGTCAATATAGCTTCTTTCCACAATGTGTAAAGCAAGAATGGAAATCTTGCAGAAACACGCATTATTCTATGTGCTTTTAAGTTTTCTTTTTCTTCTGACCTTCAGTGTTTGGGTATGTAATTGAGAAGAAGAAACAGAGTAATATCTTTAAAGTATCTTCCAGAATATTCACCATTTGCATTAATTTAAACCTGTTTCTAAAGAGAAAATTAGTCAGGAGCATATATTTTTCCAAGTTGACAAAAACTAACGAAAATTAGTCATAAATATTTGAGCTGTGTCAAGAAATTATATATATATATATATATATATGTTCATTTACAACCAAAAAATGTCAACTGTAAAATGCTCTGTCCAAAAGGCTAAAGTAATTATTTTTCATATTTTTATTATTATTTGCTTTATATATTTAAGATTGTAAAAATATCTGTTCTATTTAATTTTAGAAAAACCACAATCAGATTATGTAAACACATGACCAATAATAATAGTAAATTGTGAGCACATTTTGCATCTAAAAAGAAAACCAAGAATATCAATCACATGATATTAATAGAGATAAAGTGCTACCATAAACATATATATATATATATGTTTAAAAAACAAAGTTCCACAACTTTCAACATCTTCCTTATTATAGTAGTGCTTTCACCAAGAGTTGAATGTTATAAATTATTAATTTTTAACAGATGTTATTGTTGAAATATTTTTTAAAAAATGGAATTATCTGTTCTATTTTATTTTAGAAAAATCACAGTGAGATGATATAAACAATAGCTAATGAAAATAAAATAAAATTAAAACATCTATAACAATCAATGGATGTTAGAAGGTGTGTGCAGCAAAATATCTATCTAGTGCTTATTTGTCCAATATTTACAGACTAGTTTCTAGAATGTGAATCCTCTGATTGTAGATCCAGGATGTTAGTAACAACCTTCATTTAAATCTACATCCATAGATCACTTTCAAGTGAAGAAAGATTATATGAATTGGAAGAGGAACTAATATCATCATCATCATCATTATCAACCATTATCAATCCACTGCAGGATGAAGGTCTCTCCAAGTTTAATCCATCTTCTCCGATCTTTAGCTTCTCTTCTCCACATCACCCCTACACATTTTCTTATTTCATCCATCCATCTTACATGTGATCTCCTTCTGGGTCTTTTACAATCTCTTGGAATCCAGTTTAAAATTTCAATTGTCCATCTATTATCATCTCTTCTAGCAATATGTCCAGCCCAACTCCACTTCAATCTTTTAATTTTTTCAATGAGGTCAGTAACACCTGTTTGTTCTCTTACCCATACATTGCGTTTTCGATCTCTTCTTGTTACTCCCAACATACATCTCTCCATACTTCTTTGAGTGGTCTGAAGTCTCTGTATTGATCTTCTATTAAGTGTCCAAGTCTCAGATCCATAAGTAGGAACTGGTACTTAATCTGTAGAATAATTCAAGAAAACTATATCCAATAAAGCTTTAAATTTTAAAACTGGATTACAGATCTTTTTTAAAAAAAAGGTTTGAAGCTATATTTTAGTATGGTATAAAATCAGACTTTTGATGCTATGGTAAGAAATTTTATTTAAATTAAAAGGTTTTTATAAAAAAATAATAATAGTAATAACATTTATGACAAATATTAAAGTTAATATTAATAGGCTGTGAATAATTTTAGCATTTTATTTTTCATTTAAATATGTATTAAAATTGTTTTTTAATCTCTTCTTAATGTAATTATGTTTTTATGAACACTAACACAAATAAAATAAATAAATAAAAAATTCCCTTTTATATATATAAAGTAATTACAGTTTACTATTTACATGTGATTTCCAAGCTTTTAAAAATAACATCTGTTAAAAATTTTAATTTATATATGTATTGATATTTATACATATTTTATGAAATTAAGAACACAATTTTAATTTTTAATATTGTTTGCTGTTTTTTATATATATTTTATTACATAATTGTTAACCAATAATAATACTTTCATTATTCTTTACTAATATATATATATATATATATATATATATATATATCATCTTTTAGAAACAAGGCTAGTCTGACCTTATTAGCTTTTCATCAGCACACTAAATATATATATAAAGGAAAGAAGTGGACAAATAATATAACTAAAAGGGCTTAGATCAGAACGTTTTTTTCTAACAGCTGTGGGCCATTTATTTCTTTCATTCTTATTTATATCAGCAAGTTATATATATCCTTTAAAAAGAAGAGAAATAATAGAGATACTTTTTTTATATATCAAATGCTTTTTGTTGATTATGAACTAAAAAGGAATAAAATAATTATTTCTTTAACAACAAATGGTATTTTTGGATTTAACTTGAAAGAAAAGCATGGAAGATCCAGAAATCAATTAAGTCAATTACTTGTTAGAAAAAATGGGGATTGACATAATTAATTTTTGGATGACCCGTGCTTTTATTTCAAGTTAAATCTAAAAACTCCAATTGTGATTGATCAAATAATTATTTTATTTATTTTTAGTGCACAGTCAATAAAATAATTTAATATAACCATTTTTATCTCGAAGTTTTTAGTATATACCCATTAATTAAAAATTAAAAATTGACTGGATACATGTAAAACTATATTTGGACTTTAAATTGACTCAACACATATAGCTGATATATATATCAAGATATTTCTTCTATAATTATCTCCTTAACCCCTGAAATTGCCATCT
The DNA here is from genome assembly GCA_028023455.1 of Epiperipatus broadwayi. Classification (NCBI taxonomy): domain Eukaryota; kingdom Metazoa; phylum Onychophora; class Udeonychophora; order Euonychophora; family Peripatidae; genus Epiperipatus; species Epiperipatus broadwayi. The sequence continues at coordinate 14,102,507 of JAQFVV010000004.1, forward strand.
TGAATTTTAAAAAAAAGTATAAATTTTATAATTCTTAGTGTGTATTATGTTTGAATGCAATTAGTATAAAAAGATATATATTCTTAGAAAGAGCAAATATGAAAGAATGTAATAAAGCTGATAAAATAGTCATTACTTCAAAAATAATTAAGAAAAAAAGATTTTTAATACTTTGAAAAATGTTTATTTTTACATTGGTTCACAAATTCTAAATTTTGAAAGTTAAATATTAAAATGACATTTTCATAAACAGATTTATCACATTTGTCACTAAATGCTGAAAAAAAATAACATCACTTACCTGAGATAATTTTTCGTAGCAGAAATATTGAAACCAGATGAATTCCTGCCTCTCTGTTTTATTTTTAGACCTAGATCTTGTCCTTCTTTTCAGGGTATTGGTTAGAAATACATTTGGTTTAATGAGGGCAAAAAAAATAACAGTAAGAACAGTGCATGAGATATTATGCAAAAAGAACTTTAGTAAATTGTAATATATAAAAAATATAATTAATTTATTATTATATTACTTAATATATATATGTGCTCTGCACACAGTTAATGAAGCTATTAATAAATTGTCAAAATTTTTACTGCCAAGCGCTTTCGGGACAGTCTACAATCCCATATTCATGGCGAGTTATTCTGTTAATAACTGTAAAACTATGCAAATTTTATGCAAATTTATATGCAGATGTTACGTGGACCATTTACGAGATAGGGAATAGCAGGCCTCTCTTCTGTTGATTGCCGATGGGTCAACCGCAATGAAGTAAGCTTCCCTAACTTTACGTTTGGTGTCATTTGTTTCAGAGCAAACGACCCTGGCTGTGGTAGGTAGAAAAGCATGTCCAGAGTTTCTTTCATGTTCGACAAAAATTGAATTACCTTCATACTTTGTTTTGGTTTTATTGTAAAGGTATCGGTGCTGAGCTACTCTGGTGGCAATGTTAGTTTTGGTCTCTCCATAATATGTTGCCATGCAATTTCTTTGGGGGCAGGTAATTTTGTACACAACTTGAGGGGTGAGTTTAGATTTGATCCTGTCTTTGGTATTATTTATCAGACTATTGGTGTTGGGAGGTGAACGGAAAGTGACTTCAAAGTCACATGATAGTTGATTGATAAGGCTTTTAGCTGTAGAGTGAACGTATGGGATTAAGATTCTTGGTTTGTTTTCTTTCTTGTTGTTGTGGTTTATTTTATAGAAAAATTTGTTGACTTTTCTGTTGATGGATGAATAAGTGTGTCCAATTTTCCTTAAATCAGTTATATAATTGATGAGATTTTTTCTTTTATCTGCCTCATATTTGCACAAGTTATGGTTCCTAAACATGAATGAAGAGAGGGCTGCAAGTTTGTGTGAGTGAGGCACGTAAGAATTAGGGTTTGTCAAGCCTCTTACTTCCAAAGGTTTGACTACCATTTGGTAGTCCAGCTTATCTATGTTTTTGCTAACACATATGTCAAGGTATTTGACCTGTTTGTCTTGGTTTTCCCAAGTAGTAGTAAAAGTAAGTTTGGTATTATTATGGAGGCTATTGTGAAGGTTAGAGATTATGTATTCTGGGGCAGCAACGAATATGTCATCAATGTAGCACGTATATATCATATGTAGAGTTGACATGAAGAGTGCAGGTAGTATTATCTTCTTGTAATGGTCAAGTACAATGCTTACCATTATACCACTAAGTGGGAGGCCCATCGGCCATCCGTTGTTCATACTAAACCACTTATCTCTGAAAACAGCAATTATATTCAAATCAAGCCATTTTAAAAAATTGATGATGAATTTGGCACGTGTAGGTGGGAAGTTTTTTGCAATTAATTTATCGTTGACTATTTTGATAGATTGTTTATGGTCTATGGAGCCATGTAGCTCTGCCACATCAAATGATGCAATTTTAAAATTAGCTGGTATAAATGCGTGTTTAATTTTTCCTACAAACATGAAAGATGATTTAATGGTGGCAAAATCAATCATAAGTCTCAAAGGTTTATCAGGCTTGTGCAGCTTAATGTTAGTGAAGATTCTAGGAGGAGAAGAGATGACGGGTATATACAATGGTATTCGGCTTTTGTAAAGACGCTGTCATGATTTATTCGTAGTATATTGGATATAAATCTATCTCTGTTAAGCCTATTGTTAAAATTATTTAGATTTACAAATTTTAATTTTTCAATTTGTGTATTAATCTTAATATTATATTCATCGTCATCTATCAATACAAATCTGTTTCCCTTGTCTTCTTTTAAGCAAATGATGGAATTACCCACTAAAAATTGATTTGTGTTAGTAATTTTCTTGTTCCAATCATTAGGATAATTATTTAGCTGCTTATTCTTGATAGTGTTTGCTATCCGTGCGATAATTGGTTCCTTTAGTGGGTTGTCCATTAAAGCTGTTTCGACATCAGCAATGATTTCCATTTTGGGATTCTTTCAGAGTCCGCCTATGAATTTTGGACCTAATTCAAAAACTTCCTTAATCAGGTGCGGAATGTTTGAGTTTGTAAGGTTGACAAATTTGTTGCTATTGAGCGCATCAAATTGAATATTTTGCTTTTTTGCTAAAAATTTTATTTTATTATTAAATTTCTTGAACAGACCGTTCGTATGTCTATTGCATCTGTCAGTGATAAATGGGGGGATCAGGTAGTTGTCGGAAATTATGTTCCATCTTCTCGTTTCTTTTTTTAAGGCCCTTTTGCATCCTTTAATGATAGAAATTAGTAGTTGTTTTTGTAAATTCGTTTTGATTCTATCGTAATTATATACAGTCTTGTTAATAATAATTTTGCAGCAGTTAGGTACAATTTTACACTGATAACATTTTGTAAAGAAATATATTCTCTGCTGAAATGTGCAAATTGACAGTCCAGTACGAAGTAGCTGCCGGTCTTGTGCATAGTTATTCATGTTATTGAAATAGTTAAGATTTTACTTCATTAACGCTTAAATAATTTAATATATATATGTGTGCTCTGTGCATAGTTAATGAAGCTATTAATAAATTGTCAAAATTTTTACTGCCAAGCGCTTTTGGGACAGTCTACAGTCCCATATTCATGGCGAGTTATTCTGTTAATAACTGTAAAACTATGCAAATTTTATGCAAATTTATATGCAGATGTTATGTGGACCATTTACGAGATAGGGAATAGCAGGCCTCTCTTCTGTTGATTACCAATGGGTCAGCCGCAATGAAGTAAGCTTTCCTAACTTTACGTTTGGTGTCGTTTGTTTCAGAGCAAATGACACTGGCTGTGGTAAGTAGAAAAGCATGTCCAGAGTTTCTTTCGTGTTCGACAAAAATCGAATTACCTTCATACTTTGTTTTGGTTTTATTGTAAAGGTATCAGTGTTGAGCTACTCTGGTGGCAATGTTAGTTTTGGTCTCTCCATAATATGTTGCCATGCAATTTCTTTGGGGGCAGGTAATTTTGTACACAACTTGAGGGGTGAGTTCAGATTTGATCCTGTCTTTGGTATTATTTATCAGTCTATTGGTGTTGGGAGGTGAACAGAAAGCAACTTCAAAGTCCCATGATAGTTTATTGATAAGGTTTTTAGCTGTAGAGTGAATGTATGGGATTAAGATTCTTGGTTTGTTTTCTTTCTTGTGGTTGTGGTTTATTTTATAGAAAAATTTGTTGACTTTTCTGTTGATGGATGAATAAGTGTGTCCAATTTTTCTTAAATCAGTTATATAATTGATGTAGACTGTCCCGAAAGTGCTTGGCAGTAAAAATTTTGACAATTTATTAATAACTTCATTAACTGTGTGCAGAGCACATATATATATATATATATATATTAAGTTATTTAAGCGTTAATGAAGTAAAATCTTAACTACTATATTACTGAATAATGGGGGGTGGGGTGGATAATATATATCTATTCTTTTCAAGTAAAAAGTATATTCAAAAAAATAAATATCAAACAAATATTTCTGTAAAATGAAATGAATAAAAACAAAGCAAATCAATAAACATCAAAATAAATATATTTATATGAGCACTGAGTATATGTGTGGGAGATGATGATCCTGACAAAATGATGAATGCTGGTTTAGCAAGAAATATGTGTTTCGATGATCATTTCTTCTTTTTACATGTGTGTGTGGACATGTTATGAGTTATATGAGATAAAGTGAATAGATTGAGGGAGCTTGAAAGTACATGTTCAAAGACTCTATATAACAATGATCTATAATTACCCTGACTTTATAAATTATATAAGTGCCTAAAAATGTATTCTATAAAATTATTTATATATATAAAATGTATAATTTTTTATCAAAAAAAAAAATTAAAAAATTCAGTACTCACAGTTGATAGGAAAATTTAGACTGTATTTTCTTCTAAAACCTTTGACTGAAATAAGCAGAGAATGAATTCATTTCTGCCAAACAAAAAACTTCTTTGCAATTAAATCTACAAAAATGAAAAAAAAGTAATTAGAAATTGCATTTGTCAAAAAAAAAAAAAAATCATAAAAAATTGAAATTTTATCGTAGAAAAAAAATACGTACATTTTTTTCTCATAAAAACATGGTGGACAGAAAGATGTAATGCTCCTGGGTTTGAGATTAATTGATACTGCAAAAACTCAGTATTTACAGTAAACTTACACTGATGGGTTGGAGGCTAAAGCAGGAATGAAGGAGATAAAGTAAAATGTATGGCCCTTATGTATACATATTTAGTATGTGTACTTAATAATATGTGTGTATATATTTCAATTAAGCTTCACTTAATACATATAATTTTACTGTAAATCAATACCACATAGTATGTATGTTATTAAATGTAGTAGGCTAATATATATACTTTTAATGTATATATTATATTTAGTATATGTTCATAATTATATATGTATAATAAATCAGTAACTAAGTTTTCTATTTAAAATTAGATTTATTTTAATTTTAAAATAGTTGTTTAAAAAAATGGTAAAGGAAAAAATTACAATCTTTTTTTAATTTTTTGCAATAGTTTTAAATAATGCAGTTTTCTAGTTTACCTTTTTTTAATAAAAAAAACCCAATTGTTTTAAAATAAAAATATAAATGGTAAACAATTTTAAATAGATAACTTAGTTACTGATTTATTATACATGAATAAATGGCTATTTTGAAATACAGACTTTAATCTATTTATTTCACAGGAGGTGGTGCTGGATTTTTTTAACCATGTGGGATGATTTAATATTTGGATATATAATTATGTATATATACTAAATATTATATATATATGAAGAGTCTAAATGGTTATTAAATGTTATTAAATTGAAAGAAAAAAAACTTTATTGCTTAAAACTGCCCTTTACTTCTGTAAATAATTATTCTTAAGTAAATTAAAATCTTATTAAATTGGAAAAAAATTAATGTCCTCTCATAGAATTTATTTCTTGTTCAATCAATAATACATAATATTTATGATAACTATATTTTATTATAGTTATTGAATATTTTTATACCATGTGCTCCATATCTATAAAACTAGTTTAACATACTAAAAGTATGAATGTTCCAAATAAATTATGCTGGTATAACTTAGTTATATATCTATTTTCAAGAAATTCTATTGAATTTAAATATATTAAACCTCAATTTTAAATTTTCATTCTAATTTGAAAAAAATCAAAAGTTAACAAACAAACAAAGAGATTTTCCAAAATCAATAAAAGCATTTAAAAAGATTGCATTTTTTGTCTAAATTAATGTGTAATAAAATAAAAAAATCCAAAATTTATTATAGGTAATTTTTATTAGCATTTGTAAATAAAAAATGGAGAAAGATGCCAGATTTTTTTCTTGATGTTACAGTTTAGAAAGAAAAAAGGTTTGATTTAAGAAAACTTTAATATCATCATTGTGAAGGATTTGTGGAATACTTTAAACAGCTTTATAAAATTAAGCTGATTTGAATAATAGAACTAACTTGTAAATTATCAACACAGCTAAAATGGAAAACTATGCAATAGCTGAAAATCTTGTTATAATGGGATAAAATCCAATTATGCACTCATAAAATTAACCTGAAATTATGTGACTGCCTTCAGATGCTAATTTTGAAAGTGGCTCATTTCTACCTGCACCAAGCATTGAGAATATAGAATTAATACTACCTGTCATTTTTTACATGGCTTCTATTAGCATTATTCATGAATTCATAATCTTGTCATCCCATTATTTTGTCCAGAGAATAATTCAAGAAAAATACATTATATAAAGCTGTAAACCTTAAAACTATCTTACAGATTTTTTTAAAAAAATGGAAACCTATATTCCAGTAAGGTGGTAAAGTCAGAATTCTCATGTTATTGTAAAAGAAATTTTATTTAAATTAAAAGTCATTTATAAAATAAATAGTAATAGTAATAATGTTTATAGAATATATATATATATATATATATATATATTATGCATTGGATTTGCCCATAAGTATCATATAGGATGTTTAAATATTGTAAACAATTTTTGTTTTGTTATATTTATATTATTTTAAGTGTCCATTTTTTTCTCATTCCAAACCTAGTTAATTATTGCTTGTCATACGCACCATGTGAAGCATTGCTGTGCTTTTTTTAGTTAGTAGTGAGTAAACAAAGGAGCTAATATCTAAGAAGCTAGGGAGATATTTGAACCCAACCTATAAATGTTTCTCATTGAAGAGATGATGCTCTAATTTGCAGTAAGTCAGATATGTTTAATTAAATTGCATCTATAGTTGCAAGGGATAGACCCTTTCTTCACTTAGACATGTTTGGTGAGAATGGTGGGCAGGAACTTTTGATAGATGTTCAGTCTGATCATTATCAATTATGATATTAAATTTAGAAATAGTCTGTTTTTATTCCTAATACTTATTAACTCCTGGGTTTAAATCCTGGATATCTAAAAAGGGGGAGTAAATCATTAGACCCATCTTAATATATAATCTAGATTATAATAGGAAATCATGTAACATTAAAATACTTGTAAAATAAATTTATACTAAACTTACATCGTAATCATGTTTTTACCTATTGTACAAACTTATAATAATTCTAGCATGACCATGCTTTCGGTTATTGCTCAAATAAACCTTTTATATATATATATTTTAAAGTCTATTTGTTCAATTAGTAAAACTTATAATTATGATAATATTTTAAAATAAGTTTGATATTTTACATGACTTTCTATTTTATTTATTATTAGTAATATAGTGTTAGACTATATTTAATATAATAATCTGCACTTGCATGTGGACTGAAGTTCTCTTATATTATAAAGTAAATAATTATTTTAATTTTAATGAAGTTAAAAAAGAAGTAATCTTCCTGAAAGTACAAACTATGTTGCATATGTATATATTGCTTGTGTATAGCAGAATTATTATTATCATTGAAACTAACCATTAATTTAACTTTATTCTTCAGTTAAAACATTCCAACTTCCACTGGTGTGTGTGCCACATATAGGTGAATAATTAAGTAATTATTTATTTCCTGGTTTTATACTCTCTGAAGAATGTTCTGTGTGCTATTGGTCATTCTTGAATTTTAGGTTGGGGTATTAATATATAAGTAAAATCAGTTTTAGAAGTAAAGAATTAAATGAAGAATCGAGGTATTTATTTGATGGAGTAAAATCTTTATAGATGATAAGTGAGATTTAGTTTTGCGCTTATGTAAACTTTTGTTTACTATAAAAATTGTTGTATGATGCCTAATTTGATACTCTAATGTGGTCATAATCATCACTAACTGAACATTTGCTACCATATATATATATATAACTTGGGTTTGTTAATCATTCCATTGTGAGAATGTGGATTTGCTCCTATATTTTTATTATCATAGTCATTTTGTCACTGCATAATATGCATACCAATTTGAGTTTTATATATATATATATGCATTGCTGATCCTCTGATCTTTCTATTGTCCACTTGATCTTACTCACTATCTCATTCGTCATACATAATTGGTGTTTCAACACAGAGCTATTTATATATTTGTATTTGACAGATATCACTCTTTCTTTTCTTAATTTCATGAGCCATCCCATCCATTGTAATGTCATAGATCATGGAAATAATAGGTTTTTTTAAAAAAATATATCAATGATCCAGTAATGTTTAACTTTTTAAAAGTTGGTAATTTTAAAATAATTAAATCTTTATCCATCTTTATAAATGATCATATTGTATAAGTTATATTAGTATATTTAAATCTTTGGGCTTGTATGAGCATTGCAGACTGAACATTATTTGATTAATATATATATTGTAATGCAGCAAACAAAAATACGTAAGGTAGAAATAACAGCGCTAACAGCGCATAACCGGCTGCAGATAAAATCTCTATATCCACCACATTTCATTTCAAAACTCTCAAATCTCTCAGATTTTTTATAGTGTAAATCTCAGATAACGAATGTAATTAATAACAACAATAATTATTATTATTATTTTAATATAATACCCTTATTAGGTTACAATTATGGGATTTGAAACTTCTCTCAGGGTTCATGTTATAAGCGTAGATATTTTAAAACTTTAAACACTATCTCAAGTTTTAATATTTTAGGTGTATCTCAGATTCACATTATACTTAACATAAAATGAGAATTATACTAGTTATTCCAAAGTTCTCTTATGCAATATTATTTAAATTATAAATATAACATTTTATATCACATTTTTAACTATATTCTTGACATCTTGTGCTTCAATCAAATACGAGAAGCAAATATATAAAACTAAGTATATCAATATTCGGGGATCCAATAATTTTTATTTTTTATTTTTTAAGTGTCATAGCATCGGCCGGGACGCGAACCTGCAACCCGGGCAACTGCCTGCTAGTGCAGAGCAGTCGCGCTGACCTCTCGACCACCAATGCAAGACGGGGATCCAATAATTATCATACAAAACATTCTTTAAAGCATTTAAATTGTCTTCATGTATAAATATTTTATTTATCGCACATAAGTAAAACTAAGTCTATAATCTTATAATAAAATAATTGAAAACAATTGCGTACAGATGAAATAATGCAGTAGATAAAAAGGACCCACTTTATACTACTCAAAGCATTACAAAAATGCACTTAAAATAAATAGGATTTAACGAGGCATATGTTTCTTTCAAGACAAGTAAAATGGATAAGTAAATCAAATAAACACTAATATGTGATCGTTGAAATGTAATCTTTTTTTTAAAATAACGAATAATAAAACTTTATTATTATTAGATTTTCAAGTTAATGAACACAATACTAATGGCAACGAAACCGAAACGTATTTTAATAATAACAAAAAATATTTATTCACAATATAAATATTTGAAATTTATTGCTATAAATATTTAAAAAATAATAATTTTAATTTAATAAATTAAAATAAAGTATTTGAACAATTTTATGATAAATATGGCCTTAAGTATTGCAACAAATTATAATAATAACTTTTGCATTATTTATTATTTTCTCACAACTATCATCCAATATTTCTCTCCAACTATCTTGCACTAAAGATAAAACAGTAAATATGTGTGCCTATATTTAGTCATTAGCATGATATTAACTTCCTCATGATACCAACTGCGTCTCAAAACCAGTGTGAGAAAGCATTTGTTCTTATATTACAAAAATAGCATGTTGTAAAAATTATAAGTACACCATTATGATACTATTAGTACCTATGAAAGATGAGGAAATAGATAAAAGATACACATTATAATTCAAAACTTTTTAAAATATTAAATTGCAGCAACTATCAAATAACCTTAAAATAAATATGCCTTGAAAATTCCCTTAAATATTCAATAATTCATTTAAACATTGCAATATAGCCAAGATAAATAATAAATAATATCTGAATAGGCATCCATTACCTATGTGCAGGCAGTGCCAAAAGATTAACAAGCCACAAATCTCTTTTTCATAGAGGGGTTGAGCATATAAATTAGCAAGAAAAAATATCAAAATAAACAATATATGAATAGGTATCCATTATCTATGTGTTGGCAGTGTCGAAAGATTAACAAGCCACAATCTATCTTTCATGAAGGGTCTGAACATATATGCATTAGCAAAAGAAAAGATATCAACACCAATTGCCAAATTAACAGCTGACTTCAAACAGTATGTCAATGAATAAATAAGCAAGACATAATAATAATAATAATAATAATAATAATAATAATAATAATAATAATAATAATAATAATAATAATAATAATAATAATAATAATAATAATAATAATAATAATAATAATAATAATAATAATAATAATAATAATAATAATAATAATGATGATGATGATGATGATGATGAAGATGATAATAATAATAATAATAATAATACAATTAAGTCAAATAATGTTTTACTTTTGGGAAATATATATATATTCTAGCACATGTGGTGTGCAGTGCAACTGTTCCCAAAAGCTATAAAGTGTTAATATGAAATAGATAACTAAAAACAAATGAGCTGAGTGCTTTCAAAGGATCTTGCCTTCATAATCATAGCTTGCTACTACATTTAATGATATGCAAATATGCTAATTCCATTTCTTCGATAAAGCATAGCACGTGTCCTTCCTATTTATGGTATCCTTGTCCACATGATTATCACAACATAAATATTCATACAATAGAGCTATCAATGATCCTTCAACCTATTCAGTTTTTTCTATCAGCACCAGAGCACAAGTCACCATGAGTGCATTCCAGACAATCCCACAATCATGTGTAGAGAGAGACATGACCTTAAAAGAAAAATCAAAGAGACCTTCATCTCACGAGACAAGGATGCCATAAATAGAAAGGACATGTGCTATGCTTTATCGAAGAAGTGGAATTAGCATATTTGCATATCATTAAATGTAGTAGCAAGCTATGATTATGATGGCAAGATTCTTTGAAAGTGCTCAGCTCATTTGTTTTTAGTTATCTATTTTATATTAACACTTTATAGCTTTTGGGAACAGTTGTGCCACACATGCACACATGCTAGAATAATAATAATAATAATAATAATAATAATAATAATAATAATAATAATAATAATAATAATAATAATAATAATAATAATAATAATAATAATAATGATGATGATAATGATAATGATAATAATAATAATAATAATAGTAGTAGTAGTAGTCATTTGCACACACACTCTCATATGTATAATAAAACATTTATCAAATTCATTAGTATACAAGAGCTCAAAAGATAGGATGGTATAACAATATTACATATTATGATTCATATGCTATTTAAATTTCATATATCGACTTTCAGATATTCTTAATATTCATACACAAATCAAATATAAAGACTGTTTTACCCAGTACAACAATTTAATATATCATATCAAATTCTAACCCAAAGAACTCTTGATGATTATTAAAGTAAAATAATTACCTGGATATAATTTTTTAAATAAAAAACAAAGTATTTACTTATATTTTATCTTAACAAATTCTTTTGCAGCAAATACTATCATAAATATCACTGTATACCATATAAAATATTAAAGCAATAATTATATAATATAAAATCACAATTATCTAATACCAAGAACAAATTTTGAATTTGTAAATACATATTCATATTGCACCGGTCAAAAATGTATGTTCATCCAACAAGATTTAGAATCTGAGCAAAAGTACCCTGAATCCAATCATGCCCAAGATATACAGGTCAAAAGCAGTCATGAATTTTAACCTGTTTGCCCATTCCCCAAATCTATAACATTATGGACAACACCTATGGTGATACCACATAAATTCATTCTATATCGACCTGGTGCTACAATGTTTTGCATGAAAACTCAGCTGATGACAATGATGATAGAACCACTAAACATCACATGATCACTACTATATGGAGAGTTTTGCTTTGTTTAATGATGAGAGATTGAGTGAAGCCAAGATATAAATTAAAACATACATAAATATAAATATTATTAAGGAGATTCGAACAACTGGATTAAAGTTTGAAATATAAATATTTATTTGGGCAAAATTCAAGATGAGTTTTAATATATGTGATCAACTTCATGCCTTTAAAACTTTATTTTTATAACAAACTTGATACAATGATTTTTATTTTAACAAATATGTGACAAAAACAGATTTCTCTGGATGGTTTGGTGGATGTTTTATACATTTAAATATATATATATATATCAAGATACAATGGAGTTTCACTGATTATACGATTTTAGTAGGATGCCTTTAGCATTTGATACATAAGTTTATTTTCATTTATAGATTTTATTTACAACAACTAAAATAAAGATACATTTTGATCAGTAAGTCAACTAAAAACATTATTTATTTTACATTTTCGACATTTAACGTTTTAACGATAGAATATTGCAAAACTCTATAAATATGGGAATGGCTGATTTCACTAAAGGGGAGGGCAGCTTCATGCTGAAGTTGGATCTGAAACTCCAATGAAAAATATTACAAAGAGAAAAATGTTTTATTATCACATACCATTATGATTTATTTTGCTAAACAGGTTAGAAAACTAACTATAAGAAATTGCGGTGCTAGCATTATGTCAGCAAGTGAGGAATTGGCATATTTGGCCAAGTCAAGGTCATTCTCCAATTTTTTAAAGGTGGTACACCAGCTTCATGCTAGAGCAGTACTGAAAGAAAAAGGTAGGTAGAAAGTTACTATGGGCCGGATCACAGCGTAGCCATACAGAGCTTCATCTACACTAACCTGCATGTTCCAGAAGTAGACTTAGACGTCTATTATAAATGATAACACTAACAGATGGAATGCTTTGAATTCTCAGCACAAGATACGAGTGAATCAAAGCAGTATATAAATATATACTTGGAGAAGAATGATGAACGAAAACGATCGTGACTCCCTGGAATGAGGTACAGGTGAATCAGATCAATGCCCTATGTGGCTTATTAATAATTTGACATATGTCAGCAATGCTATCATAAAAATATAAAGTCACTGAATTTAAATATTAAAGTAATGCCTTAAATGGTTTAACAAATACATAATGATATGCTAAAATAAGGACTCATGTAAGATAAAGTCATTTATCATAAGTTAAACTATAATTAATAAAGTGTGTATTGCTCCCCATTCTTGAATCAATATTTGGTTTAACATATAAAGAAAACTAATATTCACATACTTAAAAGTGCAAATAACAAAATAGATTTAAGTTGCCAGCCCTTTTGGCAATGATGATCAATAAAGAAATCCATTAAATTAATGGACACCAATATCCACCCCAGATTGCAAAGTATTTATACATTTTGTATAAATTTATGATAAAACATTTATTTAAAAGCAGGTATTTATTTAAAATACAAACCCAATCTTACGAGATATTTAGAAATAAATTACAAGAACTCATTAATTCTCCCCCTTTCTATTCCACAGCAGGATATAGAAGTTCATAAGACTATGTTTGATTGGCATTTACAAATAAAAATATAAAAATATCATTAAAAATAAATTATAACCGCACTAAATTATAAAAATAATAAGAAGCGTGAGTTGGATGAAATGTTTTGTAGTAACATTAATTGGGATAGTAGAGAATTGATACAAAAAGATCAACATACTCACCACTTAGTGAGTTTTAAAAAAATTAAACATAAACAAAACATTAATTTTAACGAGTTACAAGTTAGAATTAGTTAATATGATTATAATGTCTTTGGGCTGGTTACCTCAGGATTCTATGAAGTACTGATGAATCTTCTGTGGCAGGTGGCATTCTTTGATGGCATGGACACTCTTGAGTGGTAGGAACTACATCTCTGCATGGCAAAGAGTGGAGCTGAAGATGGAGTGGAAGGCAGCTGAGGCCCTTCAAAAATTAAATAGATGTGGAGTCGGCTGGCAATGATTGACCAAACTCTGACACAATAGATTTTTAGCCCTATTTATGTCAGTTTTTAGCTATTCAAAGAATTTTTGTTTTAATTAAACTTCTTGACTCTAATTAATCCTTAATTTACAAAATCTTTGCTCTATTGTTAGTAGAGATGCAATCGTGAGATAACTGTCCAAAATAAATTCAAACCAATTTCCAGATTGGAAATGGATTTGATAAAAATGTTAATAGCTAACTAAAATCAATTAGCTTTGTTTTAGATTTTACTTTCCTTAACTTTAATTTAAAACTTCCTTTTAAATCATGAAACAAACTAATGATCCCACCCCTTTAATTATTCCTGGACAGTTAACGACTGCATCTTCCATCTTGAATTTTTATGGAGTTTTATGATTAAAAAATAATTACAAGGTATTAAAAATAAAAATTAAAAAAATACAATTTTAAAAGTCATAAAATTATTTAGTATTTTTAATTATATATATATATGTGCTTCTGTAATATATGTATATATCTGAGTCGCATCTATAAAAGTTAATATTTAAAATAATTAAAGAAAATTTTTATTTAAGATTTATAATTATAAATCTCATAGACACTTCTCAGAAATATACGTATAGTTTATATACATTTTACAAAAAAAAAGGAGCAGGATAAAACATGGGCTGCGGTAGAACAGTGAAACTTGATCTTAAACTAAGGCCAACTGTTTCAATATATGCTAGAGTCTTTTACCCATTAAATTAAATGAAAGGGTTAAAGTTCTTCCTGTAATAAGAATCACTTTAGCAAGAAGTCTCATGTTTTCTTCTTAGCTAGAAGTTATTATATAAGTCTTTCATTATAGGGATTATAAGAGTTTCTCTTAGAAGCTTTTTTAAATATTTTCCTGGCTATCATTCAATTCAATAAAACAATATGTTGGATTTCCTAGAGCAAATTAATGAATAGTGAAACAATTCCATGATAAATTTTCATTACTTGATTAATACTTAAGCATAAAATGAATTTTAACTATTTTTTTTTAGTTGAATGGCAAAATAAGCTAATGGTCAATGAGTAGATTATTTTTGCATATTTGATTAATAATAATAATGATAATATATTTTATTGATATCAGGTGAAAGATAAAAAATAAAAATAAAAATTAAAAGTTTTAAAAAAGTCAATTTTAATAACTTTTTCCTCCATTAAATTCACAAAAAGCATTTTGAAGATATCACATTTTGTCTCAATTTTAAAGTTAATTGAAACTTGAAAATAATTCCTTTTGCTTTCCTTTCAGTTTAAAATAAAAGAAATATACAGCTTAAATTTTTTTATGGATAACAAAAAAAATGTGGTAGTCTTTTACTAATGATATTCTATATAACTTATTTGTTTTAAATGGATTCATAATAAATAAATTAATTACTTGTTATATTTGATGTAGAATTTCAAAGTATATATATGATAAATTTTAAAATTAATGGTTAATAACCAAAAGTTCAAATTAACTAATAATTTTAAATAAGGTAAAATGCATAATCATCTCTTGATGTTCTATTAGCTTCCAGTAATTTTTCAGTTCCAACATCTTTATCATTTCTTTTAAATAATGTAAAATTAGCATTCTTTCATGACTATCATTAAATGCGTGGCTTAATATATACTGTAAGAAGAGTAATACAAGAATAACTATTAGCTTCTCACTCCTTCATTCAAATAATTTAAACTTGAAAAATGAACATGAAAATAAAAATGAACGCTAGTTAATTTTCTTTACTACTTCTTTTAAATTTTTTATATTACCTTTTTTCCTTATAATTTCAACTACATTTTTTTAGAAAAAACTTCAATATCCACTTTATTTTTAAAATTTCTCCTTTTATATCTCTGTGCATGAAGATATTTAATGCATTATTCCCATGTAATAAGCCATTGTAACATCAGTCTTTAAAGTATTAGAGGTGAGACATTCAACACTAGTATAAAGTTGGCCATTTTAATTAATTTAACATTGACTTTTAATTAAAGAAACTTCTAATCACTTTGTTTTAGACAGTTGCATAATTATCTTTAAGAAAATTATTTAACTTAATTAAAATAATGTATTTATTTTAAAATATACTCTTTAATAATTAAATATCTTTTTATTTAAAACATTTATCTTTATTTTATTAAGAGTTCTTTCTTAATATTATTATAATTATTGTTGTTTAATACTATTATAAAATATTATTTTTATTTTTAAAATAATTAGTACTTTTATTATTTCCCAGTCTTTCTTTACATATACACACACCCTTGACATAATACACACATGTATTTCAGAAAATAATAACCTACTTATAAATATAATAGTAAAATAAAATAAAATTAAATTAAACTAACAAATTTATAAAATCCAAAACTATTTTCACTCAAAAATTATCTAAATAATTAACCCATTATTATTTATTATTTTAAAGGCATTTTACTTCTAAACAAACCAAATAAAACTTATTTAATAAATCATAATTGGCAAATATCTCTAGAAGCTTATTTATTATAGCTATTTTAAACAGTATACTCTAATTCAACAATCATTTCAGTTTAGACTGTTAAATTGAAATTCTATTCATATACCAACAAACCTAATAATATTTTTAAATGTTTATTAACAAGCATACTTGATAAGCTGTTTTATTGACAATTGGAACAATTAACAAATACCTGTACAACTTAATTAGAACAAAGTTAACTGAAAACAAGCTTAATCTGATCTAAGAAAAAAATATTATTATTATAAGTTATATTTAACCCTAAGGGGTTTAAATATATGGTTACAATATATATATATATATATATATTTAAATATATGGTTACAATATATATATATATAATAACAATCACTAAGTAAAATTATATAATTATTTAAACAGTATTATAGTAAATGAGACACATTTTTTTAATTATCCAACAATAAGGTAATAAGAAGTGGCTGCCACTTTCATATACTGTTCTGGTGAATGACTAGAAGTGTGTCTTACTATTATAACATTTATTGTTAAATAATCAATTCTCTCTTTCTTTCTCTCTCTCTCTCTCTCTCTCTATATCTCTCTATATATATATATATATATATATATATATATATATATATATATATATATATATATATATATTTACTATGTAAAACTATATGAATTTAGTCTTAAAAAATGGCATTTGTTGTTTTAAAAAAATTAAACTTTTCTAATATTTTCTAACTTAACTTAGCACAAAAATGTCTAGAAAATAATCAAAATATTAATAACTACAATAGAATACTTTACTGCTTAAGAGTTCATAAGGAGTTTGGGTAACAGAAGTGAAAAACCTGGACTACTATCTATGGATTTTGAACTCAGCTGCTTGCCCAGTATATTAAACTTATAATAGAAGTGAATTATAAATAATTGCATAAGGTACTGCCATCCATCCATTTGATAGGTCAAATCATTATTATTAGAGAGTTCTGCCCTATGGATAAATCCAGAGAAATCAGACAACCATTCTTTCTCTGAATCATTATCTCTAAATATTTCATTAGAAACTTTCCAAATCTGAATAAGCTTTCACACAATGTGAAGGATAGGTTATCTCCAGACTAGACCCTCAAGATTGTTTATAAAATCAGCTGCAGTGATCCTAATTGCAAGGCAAACTACTATGGGGAATCATGCATTAACAGCACTATTAGGCTGGTGCAGCATCAATTTATGTATTTTCACACAAAGAAAGATCCTAAATGTGAAGTCAGCATTTCTGGAGGAATGAAGTGTAATCTGTCCATGCTTTTGATCCATGGAATATTAAAATACTGTATGCAGAGCAAAACAATCAGACAAGAAAATTTACAGAGCCATGGTTTATTACTAACAACACCCACACAATAAACAAAAAAACCCTCTTGTATAGCATTATCATGAAAGAGGAATATGTATATTATAAATGTACATATTAACCCCTGTATATTAATGTCGAGTTTTCTCCTAATAATACCAGTTTAGTCAATAAGTTTGAGCACTACAATTATGACCTCACAGATCAAAAGACTTGCTCAGCAAATTATTAGTTAAATTGTGAAATAAAATTTAATTTTTTCTTGGGAAGCAAATTAATGCTACTTATAGAATTATGTAGCTAAAGAAAAGACTCAATATTTGAGAAAGTTAAAGCCAATCTTGTTCATTTGATTTCTATTACATTCCATATATCATTCAATGAATAAAACACTTCTTTCTTCTTAGTATATGTCCGATCAAGCTTCTTATGTACATTTCCTTCAGTCAATCTTTTTTCATCTGTATTTAAAATGACTAGTTTATTTCATTTTATTTATAATTAAAGATATTTTGATAGTTTTATGACGACGTTGATTTAACTAATGCCGTTCAAAACTTTTTTTTAAAACGGTAATAATTTTAATATACATAAATTACTAAATTAGAGACTGTTATATATCTGTAGAAAATATAAATTTCTCGTGCATTTTTAATATGTGATTTAAGTGAAGATGAATCTAATGGTTATCTTTCCTTGATTAATAAAAAAGTATTTTCATAGAGAAATGCAAGCAAAAGGCAATATTATAACAGTGAATTAATGAGTTAAATATAGACTAATCCAGAAACTACCCCCCCCCCTTTATATTGTGTATGTTGATATTTTAAAATATAATGCTTGTTCTATAGCAAATATACTTAAAAAATAAAGATGGTTCTTTTGTGCCATGAAAATGTTCTATAAAAATGTACATTGCTTATCTCTTCTAAAAAATATCCACTACATCTCTTGTGAGTATTTATAGCATAAGATACGATCAAACAAGCGCTTGATAAAAAGAAAAATGAAATTTTTAAAAATGTTTTATGTAATTCAAAACATTATTTTATTTTTGTAAGATATAAATAAATAATTTGTTTTTGAAAATTGGTTTTTACATTGATAATAAGAATTATTAAATTTAAATTTTGTTTATACTATAATAGTAAAATATATTTTATACTTATCTACTTTCATAATATATATATATATATTTGTATTATGGCTATCACATTTAAAATGTTATATATAGGTTGCTTATTTTACAGTTTAATTAAACATTTAAGTACAAATATAATATTAAAAGCTTATTAAATCTTATGATGTACTTTTAAAATTAAATTGCTATAATAAAAAACAAATAAATTATCAGATAGTTTCATTATGCAGGTGTCATTAAAAAGTTTGAGTGTCAAAAATGATAGAGTTGACTGCGATCCAAAAATGTTAAATCTCAGAGTCTGAACTTCATAACAATCCAGCCTAGACATTTACTCAAAATATTTTCACATTTTTTCTAATGAATTATGAAATAAACTTGATATTTCATATTCTAAGTAAAATGACTTGTTACATTATAAAATATTTATTTTAAAAAATAAAATAATTTTATTTAATTATTGTTACAGTAAAACAACAAAAATGAAAAAAAAAAAAAAGGAATCAAAGGGAAAGAAAAGGTGCCAAAGGAGAAAGAAATAGAAAGACAGAGAAGGAAGTGGAAAAAAACAGGGAAGTTGGATAGACAGAAGGAAACAGAACAAAAAATGAACGAGTGAAAATAGAAAATGTGAAGGCAGAAAAAGATAGGAAAAGAGTGGAAAAGGGGCATGAAGATGAGGGAAGAAAAGATAAAAATGAAAATGAAAATGTAATTCAATGTCCAATCCAAAAATTTAAACATTACATTTTCATAATCAGTATGTTCCATGCAGCTTATTACTCCTTAGATGAAATAAAACTATAGCTTGAAAAATTATGAATGTATGAATGATGATGAACCAAATTTAATTAAAGCACTGACTAGATTTACTAATTGTAATATTTATTGATTTATATTTTGGTTGTCATTGTAATAAAGTTTTATATTTTTGTTGTTGTCAGAAGTTTGTTTATATAAATCTTATTTTATAAATAAGTAAATTTTTGTTTCATGTCTTGATATATCATTTTGTATATTATGAGAAGGTACCCAAAAATAGAAGAATTTTATGATTAAAAAAATGTGTATTTATTTTTAGACTTACAAATTTTATTTCCTTCAAAGGACTGTGTATTTGATACAATCGACTAGTCTACTTTCAAAGCAGACTTAAGACTCTTGCAAATCAATATCTTATAATTCTGCCACTGTTTTGCTTCACCAATTCCATTTTTTATTCAGAGGAAAGAGATAATTTTCATGCAGCAATATCAAAGAATATAGTTGAGAGATCTGTTGGATCATGCTGCTTTTGATTAAAAATTGTTTCAAAGGCAGAGCTTTGTGTGCTGAAGTAATGTCATAATAGAGTTTGCATTTGTTGCTTAGCAACAAATCAGGATGTTTTCATTTTACCATATCACACAAACCTGACCATTACAAATAAATTCTGAGTAAATAATATCAATTGTATCAAAAAAATCTGCAACTTACTGACATTAGACTTCATTCACTGTGCTTTTTTTTTTGGTGTATGGTGAATTCAAACTCTTCCATTAAACCATTAGTAAACTTGTGTTTTTCCAAGAGCAGTTTGCTTGTAAGCTGTTTCAAGCATTACAGTCATTTCTCTTGTCATTTTCCCTAACACAAACCAAAATTTGTCATTGTTTCAACTTTGCAGCTATGACAAAAATTGACAAATAAATGAGATACACTTAAGAAATAAATTTACTATATGACACCACAACCTCACTTGATGATAACAGTTGGAAATATGATGGAAGGGAATCCTCCCAAAAACATCTACCAATGGAATATAATATGATTGGCCACCAGAAAATGATCCCAATTTTTTGGATGCCACCTCATATATTGTCTAAATAATCATAGGATAATCCCATATAAACTTAATATAAATTATCCTTAATAAATAATAAACTCACATTTTTCACATTTTGTATTTATATAAAGCTTTAACCTTTTTAAATGTATTTTTCATTAAAAAATAAGCATTGTTTGTTGTGGTAATTTCATCATATTATGAAAATATTTTTAATAATGATAAGCTAATTATAGATTAATATTTCTTACTATCTGGTTTTGATTGGAATAATTACTTTTTTGTTTACCCTTGAGATATACAAATTAATTTGAAAAGGTATATGGAAACAAAATTTTTATATTTAATAGCCAGATTTCAGCCAATTCTCATCAGATACAGTGCAGAGTAATACTTCAGAGTTGAGTGGTTGAGAAATATGTAAATTTGTCCCATTATGCAAAGTATACGTTCCATTTCTTTGATAGTGGTGCTTAATATTTGATTTTGATTTTTTTGTTTGTATTTCTTTTTAATATAGTATCATATTGACATAAACTTGCTAGTTCTCATAAAATGTGTAATTGATAAAAATTTGTTTTGATAGGATTTGCTTTCATCTTAAAAATTTCTAATAAAGATTAATCTTTCACATTTGGCTTGGTTTTCTGAACATTTTTTATAACGCATGTGTCAATTTCTTGAGTAGAATATTATATCTCATTTTTACCAGAACCTAATGTAAATAAAGTACTCTGACAAATGCATTTTTCAACTTATCTTAGCTTTTAATTTCATTTTATAAAATATAAATTATATCTTTTGAATTCCTGAATATCATTAAATATTATGCAAATGATCTTAAATTATTAGCACTTTTAGAAAACATTAATAAAAAATTTATGTTTTTAAAATATTTATATTTAATAGCCAGATTTCATCCAATTCTCACCAGAAACATAGTGCAGAATAATTCACAGTTGAGTGGTTGAGAAATATGTAAATTTATATATGATCTCACTTACATATACCTATGTATGAATAATTCGTGGTGTAAGGAATAGAGAGCATTTATTTTTCAAGCAAATGAGAAATGTTTCAACTAACTGATTCATCACCAATATAAATTAATAGTTATTCTCAGCAGGAGAATAAAATAAAATATATAAAATCGTAAAATTTACCTACCATCTGATATAAGTCAGATATTATTTTCTTATTCATTGTTTCTATAGAAAGACTAGATGAGATCATTGCCATCTATTTAAAATTTATCCATCTACTTACTACGTATGTAACTGCCTGCCTGTGTATTGGTCCATTTACCTATCCATCTACTTATTACCTATCTATAAAACTGTATATCTATCTGCCTATTTATTGATCTACCTACTTATTTTTCTACTTAATTACTTCTTTACATATCTATTAATCTATATATTTATCTAAATAACTACCTACTTAGTTATGTCTCTATATAGTTATCTATCTATCAGTATCACTATCAACCTGTTTATTTACCTATCTATCTAACTACCTACCTATCTATCTGTTTATTTGCCTACATGTCTACCTATTTCTCTATCCAACTATCCATCTATTTGATATCTGTATATCACTTTCTCTGTTAT
The DNA here is from genome assembly GCA_028023455.1 of Epiperipatus broadwayi. NCBI lineage: Eukaryota > Metazoa > Onychophora > Udeonychophora > Euonychophora > Peripatidae > Epiperipatus > Epiperipatus broadwayi. The sequence goes on from JAQFVV010000004.1 coordinate 14,124,813, forward strand.
CTACCTATTTTACTAACCTACCTGCCTTATTACCTACTTATTCTCCACTTAATATTTTTATCTGTCTGCTTGCTTACTAGACTATCTGCTACATACATTTATTTATTTATTTATCTAGTCTAATCTATTTATCTTCTTTACTTATTTATTACAAACATGCATCAAAAACATTGACATGTTATTTTTAAAATATGTTATGTCATTAAAGATTTTGTTCACACTGATAGTAAATAACCTAGCAATTTCAATCAGTGATTGACAATCTCTGGCCTCCAGGCCAACTCATGTCCTTGAAAGTTCTTAATACAACTCCATATATATATATATTGTGCCCTTGTCTGTAGGTCATAGGTAGGATAGAAAGGTCAATTATGAAAAAAATTTTAAATTTTAAGTAATATTTAGGTGATATAAAAGTAATAATAGTTTTGTAATACAATTTTAAAGCTAAAATACCTAATAGATCATAGTGTAATGAAGTATTTTAAAAGGTAAACAGTTAAATAAAGTTTTAATATTATTGCTTATGGTTGTGAAAGCTGGCCATACAAAATAACACAGCTATAGATAGTTAAAATTATTGTAATAATTTTAAAATAATAGTTTTAGAATGAATAGATTAAATAAATGAAATATAATTTTACAGTTAGTCAAAATTAATAGGATATATTTTTTATTAATAAACTTTAGGATGGTGAGAGTTATATTTGGTTCTATAAGTTTCAATTTATTTTCCAAAATTTTATAAAGTACATTAGTTTTGGTGATTTAAACCAAGACATAAATAAAAATTTATTATTTTATAAAGTAGATAGACACGTGATCGTATATTAAATGCCTTCACGCACACACACACTTGGTAGATAATAATAAAGTTTGTGAATTTAAAACTAGATATAATTGCCATCCATCATTAAAATTAAAAGTTAAAAATATTATATATTGTCTTAATAATTATTTTAAAGATCAAAAAAATAAGTTTATCAAGATATGATTTAATTTAATAATATTAAGTTAAAGTAATATTCCAGACATTACGTCATAAATATTTATTTAAAAGTACAGTTTATTATCCCAAAATAGAATGACTAATATTGTTCGCGCTAAAAACAAATATTGACCAATCAACGGATTTAAATTGGCAAGAAAAAAATCTAAGATAGACAGAAGCGGGAGACGGAATGTGAAAGTTGAAGAGGACGGTAACCTTTTTGAATTGCTTGTAACATCAAAGCTGAAAAAGTAGTTTAAATTTATAAATTAATAATTATTCTAAAGTTAGTCTTTAACAGATAATATAATTTGTATCCAGAAAGATGAATTGCTAATTTTTACGTGATCTTACCGGTGGATTTATTCAAATTTGACCATTCATGCTACAGTAAAGATGGAAATACCAAAAATAATAATTGAAATAATTATTAAAAGAAAATTGAGTGAAAATTGTATAAGTTTTATTTTATACGTGCTCAACCAGAAACTAAGTCCTATAACTTTAAAGAATACAAAGAAGACGCTGCGTGAAAATATAAGAAAGAAAGTATTTACTATTGAGAAAATCTTATGACGAACATTTGTTTTATAAATGCTTAAAACTAAGTCATATTTCTCTATGAGAAAAATCATATTATGTGTTCAAATAAATATAAAGAAAATGAGGAAGAAAAATATGTTATATTAAAGGAAAACATTATTTAAAAATATATAATTTCCAAAAGTAAAAAGCAGAAGAAAAGCCATCGTCCTGTATAAAGTGCTATATGAATTTACTAAAAGGAAACTAGATTTTATCTTATCATAGAAAAGAGAAAAAAATATTGAAATGGAAGAAATATGTTTTAAACAGATATAAAATTAATCACTATAGGAGAAAATGGATCCATGGAAATAAAGAAAAATTTATTGAATTTGCTAAAATAAAGTACAAGATGCATCGAGGGAAAACCAAGCGCGGGGGGGAAAACTAGCAGACTATGTAATGGAGATCTCAAGAATAAGTGGAAAAATATGAAGAAAACTAAGGATCATCGTCTAAGAAGAATTAATAAACATAATTAAAATTTTAAAATAGAACATTAAAGGACTGCAGAAAATAAAGTATATTTTTTTATTTAGCTTTGCAAGGAACGATTTTCCAAGCGAGTGCAACAAAGATGTATCGTAAATATAATTTTAATATTTTTTTTATTGTATTTAAAGTATAAAATTGAATTAGCTTAGGGAAACATATAAACATAAATTTTATAATAGTTATATTTAAAAATATGAGTTAATGGAATGAGAGAAATATTAATAAAATAAAAATGTGTGTATGGAAAATTTTAAATACCTACCAGAAGTCCTGGAAATGGAGAAGTTTACAAATACGATCCAGAGGAGAGATATCGTTGGTAATTTTAATATTATTGGTAATATGTAATGTAATTTTTTTTTTAGGTCATCTATTAATGAATGAGGTATGAACGATGTTAAAAGTTATAAGTACACATTTATCCAACATCAAACATATTTGAAAGAGTAGTAAAACTTTAAAATGTGCATGCAATAAATAATCTAAAATAATTAATAATAAGTAATATATTAATTGTGTGATTCTTTTGAATTTTATATTGAAAATATCTAAATAGTTTAGAACAATAAAGATAGAAATGTACGAGAAGTATAGTAAAGAATTTTCTTAAGAATAGCTGTATAGTTATATTAAAAATGAATTTTATTATTATTAGCAAAGTAGACAAAGAATTTGTCGATGTAATGTAAAGATGAATCTGAAGAAATCAATCAGATAGTGACTTGGGAGTACTGATGTCAAAGGAAACCAAGAGGATGTTTTATTGAACTATCAGGAATGAAATATGGAGATCATAATAATTTGTGTGACTACGGTATAGATAACCTAGCCCTATAACTGAGCACACATATATTCTGGACAGTGTCTTTACATATCTTTGAAACTTTCTGATGTGATGAAGCTGAAGAAATAGCTTTAGCATCCATTCAATATTAGAGGCAGATAGACAGATAAAAGTCACTCCTCTATGGCGTCCTTAAATTCACTGTGCCATGATTGTTGAAGTTTTATAAAGGATAATATCTTGTTTATTTTGATCCAATGCATCTATATCTTCGCTATCTTGATTTCATGAAAATACATCGTCAGGGAGATAATTTTATAGAAATGATACATAAGATAGAAAGGAAGCTAGATAGTAGTTAGGTAAGAATAGTTGTTTACTAGAGTAAAGTAGAATTATATAAGTCCAAAGTGAAAGCATAAGTATTATAAAAGATGGAGAATCATATGATATAATTTAAAAGAAAAAAAAAAAAAGAACTTAAAGCCTTAGAATTAAGTTTTAAAGCAATAATAAGGTTTTGTAATATTGCACGTGATATTTTAATAGAAGAGATTGTACAATTGTGTGACGAAATGATTTAAAAGGTATAATAAAAAAATGTGTATTTGTACATGGTGTGTGGATGATATTAATTGCTATATAAAGCTTGGGATAGGATCAATAATTTGACTAATAATTATTATATGATCGATGATAAAACTGAACATCAAACTGTCATAAGGATTAAATTCTGTAGGATTCCATACTAACAAGAATATAATTAGAATTTTGTAATTTTGTATAATTTTACATAAAAGTAAAGATTTTATAGAAATATAAACCTGCAATTATAAGGATATAAATGTTAATAGAAAATTTTAATAGATAGAAGTTTGTGTATTAAACTAAGCTCAAAACATGTATCTGAAGATAATAATATTGTGAAATATATTTTTTTTTGTAATTATTAATGGTAAAAGGGTAAAATAAAAATTAGATAATAATAATGTTAAGACATCAACGGGTAGAAATAAAAAAAGTTGGTGATAAGTAAATAGGGATATCCGCTGTAAATAATGTACAAATTGTTACTTGTTATAATGTTAATAAATTGTTATAAAATTTTATTAGTAAGCTTTGTGTCTTGGTTGTTGTTTTTCCTACACATGAAATGCATGAAATCACAACGCACGTTTATAATTAAACATATTTAAGATTTTGCACAAAATAAATAAACATTAGAAATTTTAATAATTTATTTTATTTTATTTACATAATGAAATGAAAGAAGTATAATTAGAACAGATATGGTCATAACTTGATTGCCACAATACTTAAGTAAAATATATGCGAACGTTACCACATAACTTTTGATTATCGGATTGATAAATATTACCACGAAAATATTTAATACATCTAGAAAGAAAAGAGGATTGTATTACTCTATTATTGTCATTGTTATTATTAATTAGTTATTCTTTACGTAGTGAATTATGACATAAAATTCCCTTATCATAATTTACTATGGCAATATAAAATCAGTTTTAATTACAATTTATAAACCTGAGATTTAATTATTTACTTACTTATTGATTTATCTATTTGATTTGATATGATTAGATTAATTTAATTCTATTTTATTTAATTAATTTATTTTATGTGAGCTAGATTTTGTTTTAAAAGTATTAAGATATGATACTTCGTCTTGTTCCTTTGTCATTGCTCCAGGTCTCATGGAAATAATAAAAGATATTTGTGTTGATTTATTTCATAGACACGACTAGATTTTATAAAATTCTGAGCTAGTAATTGTTTTATTTAAATCATAATAATATGTTTGATAGACTGAGCTAAAGAACCCGGAATTATTATTAATGTTAATTGTTATTGACCGGAAATAAATAAGTAACGAAAAATCCGGAATAATTAGTATAATCTTGGCATGTTATTGTTATATATTATTAAGGAGCGAGGGGAAGGATACGGTGGAGGAGGTTAGAATATATATATATATATTAATGGTAATTGGGTTTGAACCAAAATATACAAATATGTACTAGAATTTTTTGATTCCAAATAAATGAATGGTTAATAAAATTTAAATTAAAAAAAATTCAATTCAAATAAATATTAATATTAATTAACCAATAATGATGATGCTTTAAAACCTAGTACTGAAAGCTTAAACTAAGTACAAGTCTTCCCAAAACTATTTTTAATGTTTTTCTAGTTTCAACACACACAAAAATAAAACTTTAAGGCAACAAACCTTATGAATAGAAATTTTACTTTTGGAAAACTTATTAATACCTAATAATCATTATTTATAAAATATTACTGCCATTTCTGCATACCCCCCAGTGGATTGCATGATTTCTCAGAGTTGGGAATATTATTATCATATTGGGTGTTAAAAACACAATATTTGAAGTTATATAAGAAGATGCAAATTAAATGGATTAATAAAAAAATAACTTAGCAATTTATTAACAAGGAATATATAAAACTGTTATGTATATATTCACAACTATTAATATGTATACAAAATATTAAATATAATAATATAATATTTGATAAATTTTACAAGACAGCACTCATATAATTACATTTAGTTCAGGAATTAAGATGGCCACTCTTATTTTCTTAAAGTCTCTTTCTTGGGTCTGGGGTGAGTATAGCATTGCAAATTGAACATCTCTGTTTAACAGCACTTGTGAAGAACCAATGAATACTTTCTATAGTTATATATAATAATATTACATTTTTTTTATTTTAAAGCCTTATAATATCTATAATAATAAGATCTTACCATGTGAAGTAATTAAACAGTTTCAAACCATTGTTTTCTGAAGATATTATATTTTGAATATATTTCCAGATACCAATTCCTCCAAAGATGGTAATTATTCTTTTTGTGCACTAATTATATTAGATACAAAATACAGCAGTGTTAATGATGTTAGATAGAGTATACTAGGTCTTGGGTTGTTTTTATGGCATTGTCTGCTTTTTTCTTCACAGCATTATATAAAGCAGATGATGGTTGATTTTAAGAAACTTCATCAATTGTTTCTAGACTTAAAAGCATTTTGAAGGTAATTTGGCTGGCATAGTATTTGGTTATTTAGCCACACTTACTAGATAGTTTTCTTCTAGATAAAGTCATTATATTTACTGTTATAAATGAAGTACTGAAAAATACTGTAAACAGTCAACAGGATACAACTATCCAAGTTATGGTAGAAACCAGTGTTTCTCTCCTCGGTATGTTTGAGTTGTCTTCAGTTAAAACTAGAGTAAACTAGAACTCCTGACTGGACTGCTCTGCTTTAGCTGCTTGATTCATACATTTTATACTCTACTTGATTTTGTCCAACAATGCGTTTTTCCAAAGAACAGATTCATCACTGATTAGTTACAAGATTTGATCTCTGTTTCTTTACAATAACATGTTTTTTGAAAACATTTTCTTTATTCCCTTCACAGCATGTTGTGGAAACAAATTTACAGATATTATATCATGATTTGATATATAAATGAATGACAGAAAAAAATAATTTTTTCTTCTCCCTCTCTCTTTATTATTTACATTAGTTAGTTATAGGAAGAAAGAAAAAATCGTTGCTGACTTTTAAAATTTAAGACACTTTTAGATTTGCCATCGAATTTACTTTAGGAATTAATTAGATTTTTAATTTGCATTTCTATTTAGAAGGCAGATCAAAAAGGGTTCAAAATGATTTATATTTTTATAACTATGCAATTCAAGTTTCTTGCACATTACTCTCTTTCTTTAAATTGCAATTCATCATTTTATTGTTTCTCATATATTACAGAGTAACTCTATAAAATATTTAATAATATGACCAAATGCATAAACTAACTTTCCTTTCAATTTTTTAAGCAGTTTATATACTTATTTCTCAATTTATACATATTTTTATTAAATAATTTTTATGTAACATGGTAATGTAACTAATTTCAGCTTCTATCATATTCGTCTTAGTTACAATATATTACAATATGGTCTATCTGATTACAGATTTAATCTATGACATTGAGAACATTTCACTCATTTTAATAGTGGTTTTTGCAGATGAATTAGCAAAAATAAAGCACAAATTTTATTTTTTATTACCATTTTGCTTTTTTTAAGAATAGTTATACTGAGTGAGTTTAATAAGAAAAAAATAATATGTACAGAAAATCATGAATATTTTTAAAGAATGAAATAATAAACCATTGTTCCTAATATATTTAGAAAGTTCCATTAATAAGAAACATAATATTAAGGGGCACTTTTCAGCAGAATATTCTGATTGTGACAAGGTTATTGGAGAAGAAAACAATTAAAATAAAAACTTAAAAAAGAGCTTAATCAAATAGCAGACTGGTTTTATAGAAAATACAAACAAGCCAAAAAATTCTGTGAAAGCAAGTTACATTATTTTGAGGGCAAAAAAAAAACAGAAAATTTGGAAACCATTTTAATTTATAAAAAACTGCATAATCTAGCTGCTGCAGAATTAAATTGCTTGAACATAAAAGATAATTTGAGAATATAAGTATGTCAAAAAGAACAGTTAATAGGCAAATTGATGAAATGTCAGTAAATATGGAACAGTCATAAATGCAAAAATGTATCAGTTTTGATTTGTAGTAACTAGCATTTGATAAAGTTAAAGATCTCACAGATACTCCTCAAGTGTCAATTTTTATTATCTCTTACCAAGTTGAAGCAATGACAATGGGGAAACAAAATCTTTAATAAATTAAGAAAGATATTGTTAAAGTTCAACCTTGAGTATCCATTGATGGAGGTAATTTAGTGGTTGGAAAGAACAAGGGCATTTTAATGTGTTTCAGCAATGATATAGATGAAAGTGAAATTAAGGAAAAAATTATTTTCCACTGCATAATTCACCAGCAAAATTTGTGTTGTAAAACATGTAAAATAAAATAACTGTGATAATTAAGTCCATATATGAAATTAAATCCAAATTGTTGCTGGTAATGGTCACTGAAAATATTTAAAAACTTCTAGAAGATTTTGAAGCTAATTATAGAGATTTAGCATATTATTATAAAGTTTGATGGCTTTTAAAAGAATTTATGTTAAAAAGATTTTTGAATTAAAAGATAAGGTGAAACTCTTCATGGAAATTAAAGAAAATCTCTACTAAAACTGACTAATAAAAATGATTATGATATTTGTCATTTCAAATTGACATAATTACCCATTTAAATGAGAATGATCTAAATATAAAATTACAAACCAAATTGAAACTTAAAAAAAAGCAAATATATATAATTTGATAAATTTTCCAACATTTATATCTAGTCAAAAAAATATTTAAAAATTTTAATTAAAGTGTACAATGAATTCAAAGAAATATCTCAAAAGCGAAACCAAAAAAAAAAAAACTTATTTTGAAATATTTTCAGATCTTTTCAGAAAATGTGACATAAATAAAATTCCTGAAAAATACTAGATTGAGATTATGGAACTTCAGGAGAAAATAAATGAAATTTATGAAATTTTTTCATATTGAAGTTTTTAAGAATTAGAATTCTCAAGAATTTATTCATTAATAGTACAAAGAAAATACCATTGTTCAGAAGTATACATAAGTGTAAATACTTTTTTTCCAAAAATAACATTTAAAAAAAAAAAACTAAACCAAAGATCTCTTATAAAAGATAAAAATTTGAAGTACAGTTTGCATTTCTATTACTAAAATCAAACTGGATATAAATTCTTTATCAAAACATAGGCAGTGGCAAATGTCACATTTTTTAACAGATTGATAATTTTGTGTGTGGTTTTGTGTGGATAGTAATTTATATTCATATTATAACATATAAGAGTAAAAATAAGATAATAATAATAATGATGTTACTTTATAATCCCCCCCCCCCCAAATTATGCCCTAATTTAAAAAGAAAAAAATTGAATTGACTCTCCAGTTAAAAACATCATCCATTTCAAATTTAAATCAGTTATGGTTTGCTCACACTGCTACACTTTTTACAAGAAACTAGTATGTATTACTGCCTCTCTGAACTTTTACCTTCATTTCAGCTAGAAACATGGTTTTTTTGTTCCAATAATCATAAATAAGTTTTAATGTCAAGTGAAGGTCCACCTTTGGGACTTTTCTTTTATTGGTCCAATAGTTTTTTGGAACAATAAAAATTGCTAAATTCGTATCAATCTCCGTCAATTTGGTCTCTAGTTGCTGTCATTTTAATATTTTCCTAAACAACATGACTTGGTTATTTATAACATGAGATATTCAACTTTTTTTTTTAAAAGAAAAAAACAATTTTAGTATTCCAATACAATGCCTGAAATGATAAATCATATTTATATGTTATACTGAATGGTATGTGAATTTTATTATAAGTGATATTTTTTGTTTATTTAATGAATGCTTATTTCATACTTTTATTTAAGATTGCAATTTATCTACCTTTTAATTCTTCACTTTGTTTTTGTCAAAAAATAATTTTTAATTTTTAACAAAGCTATTGCATAATTAACCACTTCTTCTCACATGGATGACTGTAAGACTGTTGACTTGTTGTATTGGGGTCGATCAATAACTTGATATTCAATTTGTGGTCTTTTACAATACATATAAAACAGTCCCTCATAAAAAAGCACCAAAGCCATTTTAGTTATATGCTTCTTATTCTTTTGATTGAAAATATTGAACTTATACATTTGCATTATAATCAGATACATTGTGTTAAAATATGTATTTAGTTCCTCTGTGTTCTAATTAAAAGTTAAGATAGTAGCCAGTAATGTTTGTGATGATAAAATTTTATGTTCTAGGCTAACATAGTCTTTCTACTTCTATTATAAATAAATTATACCAATACATGATTTTCTGCACTTCATATACAAGGCAAATACATTATTTTATTACATTTAAACTTTTAAAAAAAGTTTTTATTATCGATGAAGTTACAGTTATAGTTTGACTAGTTATGATGCTATTTAAAATTATGTGTTGTGAAGCTTTGTTGTTATATTTTCAATCAAATTCGTCATAAAAATGAATCTACTGAGAATCAAAGTTTATTGCTATTAATATATACAGATTTTAGTTGCTAATTTAAATATCATTAAAGAATTTTTGCTATGTTGATTTTACCTCAGATATTTTATTTCTGTTCTCTCACACACACAAAAGTGTGTTCATTTCCTGTTGAAGAGAAAGATTTAGGAAGGCATAGTTGCATTTTGAAATGGAGATATTTGCTGATTTAAATGTCAGTAATATTAAATTAAAAACTTTTTTGTCATTATCCCAAACTTATTTAAGAATGGATAGTATTATGATAATTTAATTAAAACTACTTCATAACATAATTTTTTTGTTATTAAAAAAGAAGAAACTATGCAACAGCCATTTTACAATTTTTTTTAAAATAGATCAAAAATTATAAAGAATGGAAATAAAATGAAATGTGTTTGTAAGCCAAAAGGCTGAGTATGGTATATATATGTAAAGCAATTTAAGCAGATGGCTATTTTTATATAAATATTATGAATGTGTATACAAATTTGAAGTTAGTCTTAAGTCAGCTAAGAGTTAGAAAAAGAAAAGTTTCTAAAAAGAGAGATAGTAGAGCAATAAACTTGTGACTTGCCATAGAATTGTTGTATAACAATTAGAGAATGGATGTCTTAAACAAGCATGTATAGAAAATCTTTATTAAAACAATTGCAAGAAACTACCTTTTTTTACGAATCACTTATGTATATTATCTCTACAATATTAGACTTATTTTAAGATAAATTTTTATTGTGTCAGTTTCATCAAGATTTATAATAAAATCTGTTTGGATAATAAGATTTCACCAATGTAAAAGAAAACATTCCTTTAAATCTGAAGTATCGTACCTGTGCAGAAATTGTCCTGAATAAGCATATCAACAATTTAATCAAAGATCCAATATTAGAAATGATAATCTAAGCTGTAAATATTTCTCACTCAGTAAGTCTTTTTTAGATAATTTTTTTAACAATTTATTTTTGTTAAAAATCAGGTGAAGTATGAAATTTATATTAATAATCCTTGCTCTATTCGTTTTGACTATTATTTCATCAAACAATTTATGAAAACTATCCTATTCTTGGTGATTAAATTTTTATAACAGAATATTGTTTCATTTATCAGCATATTAATTTTTAATTATTAATAAAACAATCTTTGATATAAAATATATAATTTCACATTATCAAGATTAATAACTGGATATAATACATGTTTTTGCATAGATATTATTATACTCATTATAATTCTTTTAAAATTATGGATCATTCTCTTGCTATTTATATAATCTCAAATTTAAATACTTTTATTTTGAAATATAATGAACCTTAGATCTAATGTATGTGATCAAGTGTATCAGCTATTTAAGATGTAGTGGTAAGTTGAAGGGAGTTTGAAAATCTGAGTTCAAATCCCTTTAAATTATAATCTCAAATTGTAAATAATGAAATTAAATAGCACTTATTAATATCTTATTTTGTTAATTAAATATTATTTTCGCTACTTCATAGTATTATTTCTTTGGCAGTCGTCTCACATTTTTATACCAAATTAGTCATTAAAAATATATATAATACTATATTAATAAGAGTAATTAAAGTGCATTTAAACCCTGGCCTCAAAATGAAAAAACTTTATAAATTTTAATTTTTCTAATATTTGTATAATTATTTAACTCTAGCTGTGTATAGTTGGTTGATTGTCTTTCATTATCACCAGCCAGCATTATGTAACTTATAACTCTCCTCCAGCACAAAACAAATTATATTGTGTTTTATAAAAATAGAATAAAACTGGTGAAAATATTTGGGAAATATTACATCTAACCAATATCAGTCTGTTTGGAGTTTCAAATCAAAATATACCATCACAATATGTGGATATAATTTATATTACAGATATTTTTCTTTAGCAAATAATGCTTCAAAACTGCAGTAAATGCTATAAAAATCATTGGACTAAAATCTAAGTAGGATAAAAGATTGTGAAATCTCATGGCTTCTTAAGAAAGGATAAAATAACATAACTATAAATTATAAATTAGGTTACTAATGAAATATGAATTTTATTCTAAAATACAGGCTTTTTCATACCTTGGTGATATTTATTATTTCGATATTGTGTGATCAAGGGTATCAGTGGTATCAGATAGCATGGATGGTTGGGGGTTATGTGAAAGTCTGTGTTCAAACTTCCATATATTAAGTTACTAATATAGATGGAACCATGTTGGATGAACTTTAAAATCAAAATAATCGTGGATAGAGTATTTTGATAGAAATAACTTAATATTATGTTCACTGTGAATGGTTACTAAGGCGTGTTAAATTAAATTGAGATATTATAATAAATTAGAAAGTTATCACAGTTTTGAATAAATGTATCAATATTTTTATATGGTCAAGGAAATTAATAAATATAATAAAGTGTAAATAAATAAATGGTTGTCTAATTAATTATACGAAGTATATGTTCAATACACAATCTTGTGAATAAAATTAGCTTCAACTTATATTTGGTTAATCTAAACTGCATGTATTAAATATATAAGATTTGGATTTATTGTGTAAATATTGAAATACAATAATAATTTTAAAATATGAATTTTTTTCTACAGTACAGGCTTTTTCATACCTGCACTTAAATATGTAATATATGGGGGTTTGAAGTCATACTTTTACAAAATCCTCAACCATCCATGCTATCTCAGACCAGTAATACACTTGATTACACACAAGTTGAAAAGATAAATCATCACCAATATAGGTATTTTGTGCTAAACCAGCATTTGTCAGTTGGTCTACATTATCATCTCCACACATATATACAATCAAAGCTCAGCTTATATTACGATAGCCAATCTTCATACATTAATGGACAGGCTTCAAACCACTCCACCCACAACTCTCCAGCCATCCATTTCATTGAAAATGTGATGATGGAATGCTCAAAGCCCAAATAAAAACACGAACATGTATGTTGTAATTATAAAATGTATAATATTTTAATGTTCAAATTTTAGTCTAAAACATTAGTGAACAAAATCATTAACGTTTTTTTTTTTAAATAAATCTGAAATAATTAAAATTTATTTTTAGAATAAACTAGACGTAATTAAAAATTGTTTTTTTTTAATTATAAATAAACAAGAGATAATTAAAGTTAATATAGGCTATAAAAAATTAATATGTTTTGAAAAATATGTTTTGAAGACAATCTATATAGTATAAAATATATAAAAAAAACTTGGAAAAAAAAATATAAATTGCATTATCATAATGAACCAAAACAAAAAAGCTATGCAATTTATTTTAAAAGTTGAGTTTGAAGATAGTCTGAAGAAGTTAGACAAGAAGTACCATTAAAAACAGGCAAAACTCTCCATACAGTAGTGCCACTCAGTGCAAACCAGAGTAATCAATGGATGCCAGAAGGCTTGTGCATAAAATTCCTATCTAGTGCCTACTGTATGGAGAGTTTTGTCTGTTTTAATAACAGTTATGAGCAAGCATAAGAAATGGTGATCATGTGATGTTTAGTGGTTTAAGAAGTACCATTCCTGTTTTTGTTTATTGGCTAGTTGATGCAGTGAACCAAGGCAACTTAATACATACCTAACCAAGGTCCCCTAAAAATATATCTACCTAATTATTATCTATTAATAGAACATGCAGAAGACAGTTATTTGTAGCATAAAGGACAGCATAGCTGTTGCTTGCCATTGTCGAAAATATGTTGACCTAAACTGGAAATTTAGTAAAAATCAAAAGCTCTTATAAAACATATACATTCTACATCATCAGTCAAGTAAATTGAAAATAGCAATCTATTGACTGTATTTGAAACTACAAATCAGGATAAACCACGCATTATATATATATATGTATAAATTGACAAGAATTGTCATACCCCAGAACAGACAGGTATTTAACTTAATATTAATTTGTAAAGAAATGCCTGAGAACATTGAATTAAATATATCTATACAATAAATGTTCCGAGTAATAAACTTTTTTTCTTAGTTAATTGCGTGAAAGGCGTTAAGAAAATATCTTTTACAGTTATTTATTTCCCTGAGATATTAATGTTACATTTCTTATTATACTTTTTGTTTATAATATATTAATTTTGTGAATTTCTTTAAATACGAGTGTTAAAATGGGGAAGGGAGTTAGATTTTATTAATTAATATTTACAATTATAGATGTTTTAAATATCGAACCAAAATCATCGATCACACATGGCTCACAAAAATATTTATAAAGTAAGATTCCATATTTATAAATAAAGAGTAGAAATAAAATTTTCAAGTATTAATTGTAGTGCTTAGCTCAAGTACTCTTACTACTTCTGTTTATTTTGTAATATTGACAGTTATGAGAACTAGTATTCATGTTACTGTTATGCGTTAACTTAATAAAACAGTTATTAAGTTAATATGGCCTATTTTCTTTTAATTCTCAGCCTTAAATGTATTGTTTTGTTAAAATAGTTATTAGATTAGCTTAAAATAAGTTTGTACGACATTATATTAAAGGTTTTCTTTTACAAGTTAAAAATTAGTGTTGAATGATGACAATTTAATAAACCTTTGGGAGAATTTGAGCCTGGATTTGCATGATATTCATCTAAACTAAAGTTGTGATGTGCAAGGGGATTTATATATTGATATAAATAAAAGTTATTTTTGGTATATTAGAGCATTTCTTAATATTTGGTTTTATTTGTTTTGAGGCACAAAGATGATCAGAAAATTAAGCAGTACTTTGTAAATTTAAACTATAAATTAATTACATTTGAGAAGTAGTTTTTTTTTCTCATATGTCAAATGCGTTGACCAGGAAGCGAACCCAGGCCAGCTTCTTGAAAGGCAGCTATGCTAACCATTAGGCCACCAATGCTTGACTACATTTGAAAAGTAGTTGGTTTAATCAACATTACAAGTGAGAATTATGTTTATAATTAGTTGTAGACATTGCTATAATGTTATATTTATCATTTAATGATGATTATTATTCCATATTATTACAAATGACATATCAATATATAGTAAGTACAAATGCTATATATTTGAATTGAATTGTATTCTAATTTTCTGAATTGGCTCACCATCTTCACTCATTGCTCTTTTCCAAACTCTTCTCTTTGCAGATTTGTTAAAAGGAAGTTGCCTTTTCACCTGTTGATATTGGGATTGTCTATGTGTTGACTGGTTTTAATGATTATATACTAAGATGCTTTGCCGATTTCAAAGTTTAATTTATATGTCTGTTGCTATGCAAAATTAATTGTAATATAAATTGTGTTTTTTTTTAATTTAAGTTGTTTCTGTGACACTAATAGTGAAAGATTTTAAAATTAGCTGTCTATATTAATGTGACAATTTTTAAAAAAAAATGAACATGTCTTGCATTGGTGGTCGAGAGGTCAGCGTGACTGCCTTGCACTTGCAGGCAGTTGCTCAGGTTGCGGGTTCGCATCCCGGCCAATGCTATGACACTTAAAAAAAAAACTTTGATTATGTCTTCTACAATAATAATAATAATAATAATAATAATAATATTATTATTATTATTATTATTATTATTATTATTATTATTATTATTATTATTATTATTATTATTATTATTATTATTATTATTATTATTATTATTATTATTATTATTATATAATTTATTCCTCAATCATGTAATAGTAATAATAATATTCTAAGTAATCTTGTCAAATCATATGCAAACAAGTAATATCTTAAAGCATTAGTTTCTATGAATCATGCATGTGAAATGAAGAATCAATGAATGATACACAGACAAATTAAAACACTCAACAACGAAATAATTAAAAATAATAATAATTATATTATAGTTGAACAACATTATATCTATTATACAATAAGATTATAAAAATTAAAAAAAGATAGTTACAGATTGTAATATAAAAATTAACATTATTTAAAATTAAAATGATTATACAATAAATATTACAAATAAAATAAAAAAGATAAAATAGCCTTCATTCCGACTAATAATAATAATAATATACTATTTTTATTTAATAAAACAATAACATTCTATTGTTTTGTGATGGGAAAATAATAACAATAAATATCCCAATTTCTAAACGTAATACTACATTTATAATATCTTAATATATATATATGCATATTATTATTATTATTATATATTTCTTAAGTATAAGTTTAGATTTAATATACACCTATCTAAACTCAACACAAAATAAAATATTTTGAAATTACTAAAATATTTCCTTTGCAGTTCAGCAAAGCATTATCTCAATATTTTTACCATGTTCAAGTATTCTATACCAGAAAATTTAAATAAAGAGAACTATATTAATACCATCCTTTGCAAACTACTTATGGAAAAAGATACTTACAATATAACTTCTTGGGTTTTTTCTATTTGAATTAGTTTTATATTCCTTATTGCAAATTTAGAAAAAAATTATTAATAAATTATATTGCTTGATATTTTATTTTTCATTAATTTTTTTATTTTACATTCATCACAGCATTCAAATCCTTTTTTCATTACTCTCTCTTTTATTCCAATTCAAATATGCATTTATTTGAGTTTAGTGATCTCTAATATTTATAATATTTGTGGGAATATTAATCATTCCTCTTCTATTTTTATAATATGACAAGCATTAAATATTTCAATATCATTTGTGATAAAAATTTCTATATATCTCATCTTGCCTTCATATAAACTACCAACATCTAACAGTTTAGCCATTACTTTACTATCTTTTAAAAATTATCTTCTACTAGTTGATTCTAATGGTGTGGGATATGGAATAATAATAATAATTCAAACAATATGAACATATCATCATGAATACTGTGCTAAAAATAAAAGGTCTGTATTTATCAGGCACCTAAAATTCATGTCATGGTTTTATTTCAGCTCTTATTGACTATAATGGAACACAACTATCCATGGAAAAATACTATAAAGTCCATTGTTGCCTGTATATTTAATAAATTCAAGGTGTGACAATATATCTCACACATAACATCCTTTCAAACATCCCTAAATACCTAGGATTTCATATAACAGTTACTTTCTTGACCACCATCCTATATCACCAACATTCTGAATAACTCTATTAACATTGTAAAAATATACAAGCCACATTGCAAAATAATTTCCAAATCACTTTACTAAAAAGCAACAAAGATTTAAAATTCATTTCAAGATAGTTATAAAAGTTTTTTCAAGCACAAATAATCTCAAGAAAACATACATTGATTTTATACATTTATTCATTTGTTGTTACATTAAACAATCTAGAGATTAGTATTTATATTTTTTTGCATTTTAACAGACACCATTAATAATGATAATACATTAATAACTCAACTATGTTATAAAATGTATGCATATTCAAGCATTTATGATAAACAAATATTTTAAAATACCCTTACATATTTTAAGGTATTCACTTGCATTCATTTTTTTATAATACATCCGATAATAATTATATATATGGTTCATTCAGTTTTTAAATATTTAAGCAATATGATGCATACTAATAATAAAGTACTAATTTTAAAGTATGACATTCAAAAATATTATCAAACAATGCAATATAAATAATAAATAAGATTACCCAAGATCCCAACAATTATTAGAAGCATGAACAGTAATCCGCTTCTTTCAACCATCCAGCCAAGCAAATAATAATTATTAATTACCTGACAGAAAATTAATTTCTGAAAAACCCATTTTTTCTCTAATGTGAAAAAAACTAATCTATCTTAAGATTAAATTTAAAAAAATGCATTATAATAAACAGATTAGTTATGGGTAAACAATTCTTAACAAAAGTTATTCTTTTCTCCTGGAACCGGTCACTGAAATGTATAACTAACAAAATTAAATCCTGCAGAATCTAGGAAAAATATTAGTCATCCTGGGAAGATACATATTTGTTTCAGTTCCTTTTTCTGAATATCTATTCAGGCACACAATATTTCAATAAACAATAATTAATGATCGATTTTCTGTGAAATAAAGTATCTTTTCCATGTGTATTTCATATTAATTCCATCGGTTATATATATATATCAAAACATATCATGATAATTATAGCTCACATATAATATTTACATTTCCATTGGTAAAAACATTGGTAGAATATTATATAAGATCCATTTATTACACTCTTTCAGCAGACATCCATATTTCATTCACTAGTGGTAGATATTTATTTTTAATTTAAATTTTCAAGACTTTCATTTTTAAAATTCATATATTTCAACCAGTTATTTTTTTAGGTAAAATGACAGGTTTACCATCCAAGCATTAACTAAATGATATAATATAAATATTTAAAGCGGATGCATTATAGTTAGTTTATTTAAGATAAAGTCATTTCAACATATATAATTTGTTTATTGGTTTTATTATAAATAAATCTTTTTCAAAAGCATAACATTCAACAATCATTTACTCTCCATTTTTCTTTTAAAACTTATCATTCTCAGATGTATCTTCATTTAAATTAAGATTTAAAGATAAATTAAATATAAGATGTCCCATTTGCACCCATGTAACAAAATAATTATTGTTGCACATTATAAAAAATATTTCTAATTTAGCTTTTAACTTGAATGCAAAATATTAATTTTCCTATTTTCTTGAACTTAATAACACTATGAGAATGATTTTTCATAAATATTCTTTTCCTACTTGTTAACTTAAATTTCCTTGAAGAATTAGATTTATTATAACAAGACAGTTATTAAAAATAAATGTTCATTTACCTGAGTATATTAGATATATAAAATTCAAAGTTCTTACCTAACATGAAGTCTCCTCTGATCCTATGGTTAAATTCTCATCAGCATTTGGTACACATTGTCTCAACACTTTAATCACTATTATCATACTCGATAAAAATTATTGTAGTTTTAAATTAAGCTTCAAGTAAAATTTTTTGATATTGAACTACTGGTATTTATTCCACCATTTATTTTAAAATAATTATTAAATTATACTTTTAAGATAAAATAATAATAATTATAAAAAATTACTACTGTTACAATTAGACAAAAATATTAATTTGTAAATTTCACACTAAACTATAGTAATAAATTCCAACTGGACACTCTCTATACTATCTAGACTTCATTGAACCTCTCCTTTTATACTGATTTCATCAAGTGATTTCATTGGTTAATTCTGCCTTTAAAACATTTACTAATTTATATAAACTATATTAATTTTATCTTTAAATTACATTTTTAAAACTATAATTTATCATCCTTAAAAAGATTATATTAAATTATTTAGCACTTATAAATATTAAATACTTTTACTAAAACATCAAATATCTTTATTAAAGCAATTTAAATATTTTAATGACCCTAAAATATTAATTTTAAAACAAAATATTATATTTAAACAATTTAATAATTTTAAACTGTTACTTTTTTAAAACATCTTTAGTCTTTTTTTTTTTTGCACCTTTTACAATGTATCTAATTTTATTGACAAGCTAGAAATCAAAGTTTCTTTCTGTAACCCTTAAAAGGTCACATACCAATACAACCTCCTTTAATCATGTGACACTTTCAGAACATTCCAGACTAATATTAAATTATTTATTATTTAAATAATATTTTTAACAAAATAATTTTAAATACATTATATAAAATGTTTATTGCTAGAATTAAACTATTATATTGTTATAGTATTTATTGAATATAATAAATAAAAATTAATCTTATCTTTTAAACAATATATTATATTATTTTATTATTTAATTTATATTAAAATAACTTTAAATTATTTAATACATCTTTATAGGCTTCTATTTACTGAGTTTGAACTCATAACAAATTTTTATTTTTTTTAAAATAGCTATATTTCAAATCCTATTTAAACTATTGGCACCAAGTATAAGGGCACAATATATATATAAGGTACATATTCACTTTTAACATGTTACTTAGTGACTTTTCTGATTGTTCATTACTTGTTTCCTTTTATGGCTTCAATCTTGCACCATATATAAGTTGTGTTATAAAAATTCCTCACTTCTGATATTGTTTAATAGTAATGTTTGCTAATGCTTAATTAATAAGTAATATTTTTACAGAGATATATGCATGCATCAAACAATTGGCAAGCATATTGAGAGTTCTATTATAGTCACATTCAATTACTTAATAAATAAAATTAATTTAAAGAGGAGAATCAAAACAATCAACTAACAAAGACAACTACATCTTTAAAAAGAATTAATATTAACTTTTAATATGATTGAGCTATTTAATTAATGTGAATTATTTATTATTTTTTTATGTTATTATTGTTGCTGCATTAATAAATAGTGTTGTTAATTGTTAGATTTGTCTGGCATTTGTTCACTGTTGTTTGTCCTATCAATTGTTTATTTTATCAAGAATCTCTACCCTTTCTGATCTAGCAGCAATAATTAATTTATATATAGGGAAACAGTTGTGTATGCACTTAATGAATATCCAGGTCAACTAAAAATAAATATTGTAGACTAGAGAGGTCTAGTTGTGTCCCCTATTAATAGATAATCAATATAGGATATCCAGTATAATATATATATATATAATTCATGAACAATTAAGTAAGAATCTATTATTCTTAGTATTATCTGATCAATAGATTGGCATTAATATTAGAAAGTGCAAATTGCTTTCAAGTTTTTTTTTAAAAATTGTTTCTTTAGGAATTTGACTTGTGAATTACTGTGAATATATATGTCAATTTAGTTGTGTCTTGAAAAAGTTTATATTTTCAGCATTACATATTGAATAGCAATAATTTATTTACTGGATTGTTAAAATTATATATATATATATATATATATATATATATATATATATTGTAACAATATATATATATATATATATATATTGTAACCCTCCCCGAACACCTCTTCTACCTTTCTTATTAATAAATACTCAGAGGCACCAATTCTATTGATCATAGAATAAACGACTAGTCTGATCTTGCTTTAAAATTATTAATGTGACCCTTAAAATACTGTCCTACCATAGCTTAACTCAGTTGGGGGTTATAGAGATCTATAAGGTGTAAAATGTATACTAGATATGAGAAGAAACATTATAATTAATAGGAATAAAGCATCTATTAAGTTTTAAAATAAATAAATAATTAAAATTGGTAAAGTTCTACCATTTAAATTTACAAGTTATAATCTATACCTCATTTCCTTCCATCATCCACATGAATTGAACAACCTCTACTGTGTGATAAAATTAAATTAATAAAATAAAGATGTAATGCTGATTAACTATACTGTATGGTAAGTTAGAATTAAATACAAGATAAAATATAACACCATTTAACTTTTAATTATACAGTAATTTAAAATAAGCAACTGAATTAATGTTTAATCTAAAATAATAAGGGAATATCTCAGGGAATTATTTTATTGCATGGTTTAATTTTAAATCTAAACTTTCTAACAACTACTGATTACTATCATAAAAGTAATGACCTAAATTAAGTATTATCCTAATAAAATGGTAGTAGTTAGATAATGAAAGAAATAGGGTGCGTTTTGATTTCAATTCATCATCTAAATAAAAACTAAGTAATAAAATTTTTAGAGAATCACTAAATAATTAAACATTTCATATAGTGTTTGAATCAAGAAAAGCAACATCACCAGATCTGGACATGTTAATCATTAAATTCTGGAATAGTGCAATCATATCATATTGGATATGTAAGTGTGCATGCATGTGTGAAAATATAGGACAGGAATGCACATCAAAGAAAAATTCTGAACAAATAAATAAAACATTTATTACCAGACAATTCAGTAAACATTTGGTTTTCTAGTTTACGCATATACATGTTTTGGAATAATTCTAACTACAATAATTAAGTAGTCCACATGAAAATAAATAACATTAAAATAAACTTTCTGTATTTTAGTTCAACATATGCGAGCTATCGGTCCATTCTGATAAGCTTATGAAAAGAAACATTATAATACTAGCACTAAAATAATAAAGTGTGATACTAAACTTCTTGATATTTTATTTATAAAATATACTCAAGCTATCAATCAATTCTAATAAGCCTATGACAAAGAAAAATTATAATACTAGCACTAAAATAATAAATATGTGAAACTAAACTTCTTACTATTTTACTTACAAAATATACTCAAGCTAGCAGTTAATTCTGATAGGCCTATGAAAAAAAAAACATTACACTAAGATAACTAAGTATGAAATTAACTTCTTGGTATTTTACTTCAAATACGCATACATTACCAGTCAATTTTGATATGGTTGTGGAAAAGGAAATTTTATTTAAACATCACACCAGAATAATTAAATATATTTTTTTTTTGTATTTTATTTCCAATACATTCAAGCTATCAATCAATTTGATATGCTCATGAAAATAAAACTTTATTAAACACTGGCACTAAAATTATAAAATGTGAAACTAAAGTTATTGGCATTTTTACTTCAAATGCACATGAAAATAATATGAGAGGGGTTTAAATCTATAAGTAAGAGGTCAAGCTTTCTCTCACAAACCAAATGAATAATTCTATTAAATGGCTACACTTTCTTTTCTTTTGCTTGCTCATTCAAAATGAGGATGAAACATTCTGAGAGTTGATGGGATAAAACCTAAATAATTAATATGACATGATTTGAAACAATGATTAAAGAATCACAAATCAATGATGGATTTTCTCCATATCTTCTGACTTAATAATATTTCATGCATGCATCTGAATTATGCTACGTATTATAAAATAATTAATATAACTCAGTTTTAACTGTCTTTATCAAGCTCCTTGACCAGATCAAGCAGTGAGACTCTGTGCTTTTGCCTGTGTGTCTTCATGATGATACTGACATTTTCAAGTACCTTTTTTTTTAATATAACAAGTATAAAACTAAATGTTATGTAATTTTTTACAAAGTTTAACTATACATTACTATGTTTAATAAATTTATTTTAAAACAAGAGTGAATAATTAATATAACTAAATCCAATTGGTTTACTTATGAAATTGGGATAAATGTCATAATATGGGTGATGACAATGGCCAAACAAGCTTTAACATTAATTCTACTTCAGCTGTCCTGTGAGAAAAATCAATTCTACCTTTATTTTATTTTCTTATCAGCAAACTATCTTACACTTGGCTATAAATAAATGATGGGTAAATATTCTACACAATACATGACGGATTAAAAAGATTTTCATAACTCTAATCATTTAAATAACACTATATAGTGACTCTCTAGCCTAATTTTTGAGGCTCAAATGCTGGTGTGTACATCGTCTTATTACCTAAAAACAAGGGGAAAACACTACTTAGCTTTACATATTATAATTCATAAAATATAACTACTTAGTCTGGAGGATATAATCCACTTCTGACAAATATTTCACAAGCTAAGGGAGATCTCTCTTAATCCCTGACAATGTAATACATAATCCACTCATGACAAATATTCAAATAAATTAAGGAAAAGTTTCCTCGATCCCTGACAATACAATATATAACATAAACAATTTCCTTCTGCACAGCCACTAAATACATTTTATTCTAAGCATAAAAAATTCACTCTTAAATAAATCCTTAATCTTTCCACTTCTTTTAGCACATTTCATCATCTAAAAATGATGGAAATTAAATTATTTCTATTTCCAATTCAACAATTACATTACTGGATGAAATAATAGACAGGTATATATGCATAATGCATAAATAATTTCAAATCACATTCAATAAGAAATACTGTAATGACGTTAATTAATAAGTTATAAAAGAAATAATGAATATATCTCTCATTTCTGACAAGTATAATATTTTAACTTGGGGAAATATAATAATTATTACTAAATAAGCAAAACAAAATAACTCTTTAGTATATTGGGCATTAGCCCACAAATTGAAACAAAATGTCTGGTTTGGGATAAACAACAAATCTTTAAATTTGGAGTAAAATAATTATTAAGAAATAAACCTCATAGCTTCTTAAAAATGCTAAGGTAAACAATAAATTTTATGCAACTACCCCTTTTCAAAAACAAGCTGTTAACTCCTAAATAACAAACAGATATTTGTATTGCCATATCCATATAGAAATACAAGTGCATAATAAAACTATATTAAAATAACCACTAGTTACCCAGTATAATATTTCTCCATATTATACTTTTGCAAGATGTTCTTGAAGAGAAAAATAATAATTAAATAAAAAAAATCATAAGACAAATAATTAATCTACCTATCTATTGAATGCTAATAAAAATAATAATAATCATTAAAGTTGTTTTTTTAGCTGGAAGGAAAAGTTCATTTACAGTCTGGAGATGAATTATCTTAGCCATGTATGAAAATGATGATGATCATTTGTGTAATCATAAATATGGATACACATAACAATCCTGCAGGGAGATAAATAATATTAATTGGGTCCAATTTAAAAGCATTTCAAAGTTCTTAGCAACAGCTAATGAATGATAGTAAATAAATATTTATTACAGTATAAGCAGACCAATAATTTATTTAATTTATTAGACTTGTTTAAGCATTTGTTCTAAATTTTCAAAAAGTCATACACTAGACAAATAGCTACTCAGTTCATAACATCCATTTAAATTTATGTAAGTTTATTGATAACATACTTTAATAAAAAAAAGTCAATTGCAAATGAGGAGAACAATAAAATAAAAGGAATTCATATCCAGTTTCATGCTCTTCTACCCATTCATTTATCAGCATATTTAGAGATAAGTTAATAATTCATTAATTATATGTCACACATTTAGTTTCTTATTTCCAGATACAAAATGGTTAGGTATATATTTTTGTCAATAATAATAATAATAATAAAGCAGGTTATAATAAATTATCCACACACATTCTTCTGTTTAAACTTTATCCCTTTATAGTTAGCAAAAATTATCAACAAAAGTCTCTGAAGTGTTTTATGAAAAAGTTCAGCATAAATCTTCCAGAATAATAATAAAATTCACACATTCTAAGTACTTTTTTAGTGTTAGAGACTAAATTTAGGTAAGTCAAACTTATAATATAGACACACATTTTACTTGCTTCTTTAATATTAGAAATAAAATTTAGGCAAAATAGATTTGAAATATAAACACGCATTTCACTTATTTCTTTAATATTAGAAATTAAAGTTAAGCAAAGAAAACTTATGATATAGGCACACATACACATCTCAAATGATGATTTTAAATTTAGATTAATCCATTAAAAGTAGGGAAATATACCTTATTTCTATCATTGTTGTACATCTGCATAAATACTTTCTTATTTTCCTCAGTAGAATTTCTGAGCTTTTTCATCCAGAAAATTGATAGTAGTTTCAACTTTTAAGCTTGAATTATGGAAGAGCCAACTTGTAGAAACAAAATTGTACTAATATTACTTCTTATGGAGAGAATTGTTGAAATCAGAAAAGCCAAGCCAACTATTTTGTAAAAGTACCCCTTTTTATATCTGTTCTCCCACCGATCTAAGGTCATTCAAAAGTTACTCTAGGAAAAAAATTGTTCCTCCCATTGTACTGAGCTAATTAGTTAAAAAATATGCAAGAATCTTTTTCTCTTGAAAAAGAAAGAAAGAGAAATTATTTTGTCTTTAAAAAAAATTAAATAAATTGAACCAAGAATAAAATATTTTACATTTCTAAAGTAAAATAAAAACTAATGATAATTATTTTAGCAAATAAAATATTTGATAGTGTATTTGCTGTTTGATAATCCACTGATCCAGTGATCTATTAATTCATTTGGAATGTGTTTAAACTGGTTATCCAAGCTATTGGTTATGAAATCAAATAGTTTGCTATGAGACATGATATTTGGTAGTATAATGAAGTATTTAAATGAAAAATGAAGTTGAAAGATGGCACAAGCATACATGAAACATCCATAAATGATTTACTACAGGCACTAAACTAATCCGACTAAAATGAAAGTTTCTATGACTATGAACCAAATATACTGCACTATTTACACTATGGACTAAAGTATTGAAAGCAAATAAACAAGAAAATTACCTAAAATGTCAATATGATTCTGCAGACAAATAAACAAACTTGGATCAACTTAAACAAAACTAACAATTTCTGTGACAACCCACCGCTCTTTCTATCATTAAATATTCACTAAAGAAAAATATTAAATATCTTAAAACTTTCACATTATATATGTAAGTGCTTTTAAACATAGTTTTAGGTCATTAAAAAAAATTTAAATTGCAGGTTTTTTTTTTTTAGTAAGAGGCAATCAACTGTTACTGGTACAATGCTATATAATTACAATTAATATTTCTGGTGCCTATCCAGAAGGTTACGATATATATATATATTAACCATTACCAATCCACTGCAGGATGAAGGTCTCTTCAGGTTCAATCCATCTTTTTTATCTTTAGCTTCTCTTCTCCACATCACCCCTGCACACTTTCTTATTTCATCCATCCATCTCACATGTGGTCTCTTTCTGGGTCTTTTACAATCTCTTGGAATCCAGTTTAAAATTTCAATTGTCCATCTATTATCATCTCTTCTGACAATATGTCCAGCCCAACTCCACTTCAGTCTTTTAATTTTTTCAATGAGGTCAGTAACACCTGTTTGTTCTCTTACCCATACATTGTGTTTTCGATCCCTTCTTGTTACTCCCAACATGCATCTCTTCATACTTCTTTCAGTGGTCTGAAGTCTCTGTATTGCTCTTCTATTAAGTGTCCAAGTCTCAGATCCATAAGTAAGAACTGGCAAAACATATTTATTAAAAACCTTCCTTTTCAAACACATATGCATATTTCCTTTTAGTATCAAGTTATTTCTACCAAAAGGACTCCAAACAAGTTTAATTCTATGATTAATTTCATCCATTATATTTCCATCTGTATTAATAATCTGACCAAGGTATTTGTAACTGTTAACTTCTTCTCACTCATCATAATCAATCTTTATTTTCATATTTTGAGAAAATCTATTAAACATTACTTTAGTCTTTTTAACATTTATCTTTAGTCCTACTTTCCTACTTTCATCTGATAACTCCTGCAACATTTCCTGTAGCTCTAAAGCATTATTTGCAAAAACAACTACATCATCTGCAAAATCTAAATGACTTAAATAATCTCCATTTACTTTCACTCCTTTAGCTTCCCATTTTAATCCACAAAATACTTCTTGCAGCACTGCTGTAAAAAGTTTTGGAGATGTAGAGTCACCCTGTCTTATACCCTTTTCAATGTTGATTTTCCTACTATCATTATGTAATCTAATTGCTGCTGTTGCATTTTTATAAATATTCTTTAAAATATGACAATATCCTGGATCTATACCTTGATGATCCAGTGCTTTAATCACTGAAAAAATATTTATATAATCAAATGCCTTTTCATAGTCTACAAATCCTAAGCATAATGGCAATTCATATTCATTTGTCCTTTCTATAATTTCTCTCAATACCTGGATATGATCTACTGTACTAAAACCACTTTTAAATCCAGCTTGTTCTCTTGGTTGGTGGAAATCCACTGTTTTCTGTAGACGAGTTGTAATTATCTTAGTAAAAATTTTGTATAAAACTGATAAAAGACTGATAGGTCTGTAATTTCTAATATCTTCTTTATCACCTTTTTTAAATATTAATATTAATACTGCATTCTTCCAATCATCTGGTACATCTTTATCATTTAGACATTTGGAATATAACTTTGCTAAAAAAAATTATATTTCTTCATCTGCTTCTTTTAGTATATCAATTATAATTTAATCATTACCTGGAGCCTTTCCTTTCTTCATAAAATCACTTTTCAGCAATGTACCATAAGTAGGTTATAGCTATTATTATAGAGTAAATTCCTGTAATTCATTAAACATTATTTTGTCTGATATTATATATATATAATTTAAAAGTACCTCAATTATGTATGTAAACAAATGCAGTAAATCACCCTCCTTCAGACTATGAATTAAGAGCACTTTAAATGTTGAACAAAAAAATCAAGAATAGAATAAATCAATAGAATGAATAGAATGAAACATTGGAGCTCAATGTTATAAATATAATTGTTGATATTCATAGCAAATTGACATATTGTACTTAATATTTATTATACTAGTAATCAATTTTGAAAAACTGGGAATAGAAATTTTTTGTTTGAGGTGTTAAAGGAATGATTATGCCTCAAAATTTGCATAAAATCAATTACTTTAATATTGAGTGACATATTTCATCTGGGTGATATATTAATTTCACTCTAAATTATCAACAATGGTAACAAAGGTATCCTTATAAACTTAGATGATTCATTCCATTCTTGAACCTTTGTCATACATTTAGAAAGCTCTTAATTCATAGCATGAAGGAGGTTGATTTACTCCCTTTTTTTTCAAAGAAAATATAAATGTATTTTATCTATATTTTTTAAGATATGGAAATTAGAAAACTTTATATAACAGTAATACAGAACTTTAGACCACATAGAAAAACTAGTGAGAATTACAGCTTATGATAAAGTAAAAAAATACTGAAATTAATTCTTACAATTATCAGTATATCAATATATAAATAAATAAATAATATCTACCACTAACTTATGGCATGATTTGAGTCATCACAACTATCAGCAATGAACCATAAGTAGGTTATAGCTATTATTATAGAGTAAATTCCTGTAATTTATTAAACATTATTGTGTCTGATATTATATATATTGGAAGTGAATATTTCTTTAATATCCATATATAAATTAGTTTCAAAATCTGAATGAAACTCACATCTAACTGCTAAGTGTCAAAATGAGTTTATTTTCATCGCAATGTAAAAAGTTATATGGAAAGCATTAAATTTAGTCAATGATAACTATGGGAAGAAAATTTTATTCATTATAAATATTGTTTCAATAAATTTAAAAAATAATATTAAAGAACACTCACATATTATGTCTACTTTTAATCTCATTAAACGTATTACTGATACAGTCAGATTTAAGCTAACTATCATGTTAGGTTTTGATATATATATATATTAATTCTGCAATGAGAAGACATATATGTTATATAGATTTTAAAATGTATTAATATTTAAAAATTTTGATGCATAAATAATCATATTTTAGACTAATTATTATTGTGTTATGTACGTTGAAATAACAAAAATAAGCAAAATATGTTTATAAATTCTATCGAAAATTTTTTATGAATTTACAGTTATGTAAATACAATTCTATAAATTTATTAACTTTACCGTAACCTTTGTATTTTAATAATCTTACATATTTATCATTTTAGACATGTCTATATAATTCATTTTACAATAAAATATGCCCATAATTACCTCCAAAAAATATGAAACATGAATACTAAACAAATATTAAATACTTTTTGAACAAATTTTTAATAAAGTTATTATTGAAAAACATACATTATTAAATGTCACTATAGAAATATAATTATTTTTTAATCAAAATAATTTTTTACATATCAAAATTCAACTATTATATTAAAATTTTTATTTTTATAATATTGGCACCAGCATAGGATTTGGACTTTCCATCATCAGATTTTCAATGATATGGATGGTTGAAGAGGTGGAGGTTAAAATATGAGAATTTGTCATCTTAACATAAACTGAGCACTGATTATATATATATGGGAGATGATAATCTGGACCAACTGATGAGTTCTAGTTTAGCATGAAATATGTATGTTGGTGATTATTTATCTTTGCTATATGTATGTGGTCATGTATATCAGTGGTATGAGATATTGAAGGGTGTTGAAAGTCTGAGTTCAAATTCCCTTATATTTACAATTAGGCTCCAGGTATGGGTAGAGCACCTGTATTTCAAATATTTTAAAAAAAAGATTTAACTTTAATCTTCATCATTATCTTTTTCAGAATCAGACTTATAATGTGAACGTTAGAGCATAAATAATTTCTTGATTTCAAGCATATTAATAAAAGGATAATTATTTGATAGAAAATTGGTAAAGGCATATATAGTTTCACATTCATTAATTTATACTCACTGTTATTTATTGCAATACAGTCAGGTATGCTGAAAATTGGATCCTATAACAATATTTACATTTACTTTTCTATATTAAACAAATTTTCAAATGGCTTTATTGCTTTAGAATTCATAAGAAATTTGAGTTTTAAAATGGAGCACTAGACTCCAGAGTTACTTCTATCATGACACTAAAACAAATTTTTATAGATTAATAAATCTTTTTACTTATACATGATATGGACAGATCTTACACAGAAACTTAAATCTAAAAAGGTAATATATCTTACTAATCATTTCTTATAACTATTAATAATTTATTTGCAGCTTGAATATGGAAAGATATGCAACAAGTCTACTATTTTTTAATGTAAATAAATATTAATATATTTAAATCAAATGAAGTGTAGAAAAGATTTATATTGAACCGGGTGGGGAAGTATATCATTTTTAGAAAACAAAATCTAGCATGAAATGTTACTCTTTAATGGAAATAGAAATTGTGAAAAGCAAAATTATAAGACTTACTTTTATACATAAACACATATGATACAATTATTTATTGCTTCACACTGGTCCCTTAGGCAGAGAAGCATAATACCTAGAGGGTACCAATGACCAAGCCAAGCTACATAAGATACATAATTATGGCTACATTTCAATGACATAGATCTTTTCGGCTGCAAAATTCAACACCTATCATTCAAAGCACTTTTTTTTCAGAGTAAACTCCAGGCACCAGTTAATTACAAGAGCAACTAACATATCCTGAATGACAGCAAACTAATTCAGCACCTAAGAAATTCCAACTAGCTCAATAAAAAGGATAATATAGTAAATTGCTGCTCTAACTTATCTGCTAAATTGCTTTTTAGTAGTAAAATTAAAAGAAATTGACTGACAAATACTAATTTGTAGAATAATTTATTTTAAATAAAATGTTTAATATAACTTGTAAACTAATTTTATAAATCTTTTAATTAAATATAAACAATTATTTATAATATCTCAGGCACACACATATTATAATAAAACCATACAATAGTAATGTGATATAACATAAAGCATTAAAATAAACACAAGCATTTGAACACACACATAAAAAGTTCATTTTATGCGGGCTATAGAGTTCATTTATGATACTGATTCTGGAAGCTTCAATGAGTGCACTTGGCTACATTAATTGATATCAGAAATTGGAATAAGAAAATGTTATTTATTACCTATAGGATTTTGAACTTTGTGACTTCCTGCTGTTTGCTGCTTCATGTGTGTTTTACCAACCGGTTGGATTTTAGGTCCCTGTTGAGGTTCTGATGATTGCTAGTCCATGCTAATTCTATTCAGGCAGTTAGACAATCCTGGTGGCTTCAATTTATCATATGGGCATGGCTTCTATCAGACAGACTGCTGATGTTCTTGTGGATAAAAATTGGAGCTCATCACATGCTCCAAAAACTGCTCAACACTGCATTGTCTTTATTAACAAATACATATAACAGATGATTGACTTTAGATATGTGAATGATTCTAGATATGTGAATGACTGATGAAATTTTTAGCCCTATTTATATGATGACCTTGTTATCCTTTTTAATTAGTTTTATATTTGTCCACTGCTTTGATTAAATTCTTAAGATGTGTTTAATTAATCCTATTGTTTATGGATTTTAATTAGTAGCCATTACTAATCCATTTTACATTCGTCCACTACTTTGATTAAATTCTTAAGATGTGTTTAATGAATCCTGTTTTTATATAGCTTATGAGCATATGCGATCTTTGAGGGAAATTTTAATTATACACTTTCATTTGTTTTAATATCTAACTTTCATACTTTAATTTTTCAATACACACACATTTTACTATTTCTTTATGTTTACATACAATCTTTATTCATGCACATATATATTTATTTTATTTTAAATAAATGGAAAGAGAAATTTTCTTAGTTTCAAGATTTCTTTTTTTTTCTTTAATATTTTAAATTTTCTCCGTTACATTCCTTTCAGGCTAACTGTATTTTCTTTTAATAAACTTTCTAAATGTCACTTTCTTAATTTATTCTAAAGTTTATTTTTTGCCAAGATAAATTTTCTCCCCCCCCCCTTATTAATTAATTTGTAAACATTACTACTGACTTTTAGCAAACTGTTTTAAACTAGTAATAAAAACTCTTTAAACTTCTATAGATTTTTTCTTTTTTTTCAAATGAGATTTTTTTTTTAATTTCAAAATGTTTCCATTATTTAAATATATGATTTTATTTTAATAGTTGCAGAACAAACTCTTATGAAAAATGGTTATCCATCACCTGTTATTAAGAAAACCTTAAATAGACAACAAAAAGAACCATCAAAAGAAAAAACAATTATTGATACTGTAGTGTACCCATACATACAAAAATAGCAGGCAAATTAAGGAAAATCCACAAGCAGTATAACATCAGAACAGCCTTCCAGAGCCATACCACACCATGAGGAATTCTAACATCTACAAAGCATAAACTTGAACAACTGAAAAGAAAAAAACTGCATCTATGAAATACCATATAAATGTGGAAGAACATATATTAGTGAGACCAGTCATCCCATTGAAAAGCACTTGCAAGAACACAAACTGATGCTTAAAAGAGAAAAGCAGGTATCTAAGGTTGAAGACCATGTATGTCCAATGAACATATGTTCAATTGGGAAAACACAAAAATATTGGACAAAGAAAAAAAGTGCAAAAAGAAAATTTAAAGAAGCTGCTCACATGACAATGGCAAACAATCTCATAAGTCAACCTAGGGTGATTATATATAATGTATGGAAACTACTAATCAACTTTGCTCTTAAGAAGAAAAAGTGGTGAAACATGAGGAACTTCTCAGATAAGTATAGGAAATTTCTACTGACTGCTACCTTTAGCAGGATGGCTCATTTGGTTAGAGTATTACTTTAAAATTCAATACTCAAGAATCTAAGGGTCCCAGTCCAATTCCCATGCTAGTAGTGTCATTGGTCAAGCCAACGACACCTGAAAAACTGGTGAGAATACTACCTCTTGAAACATTGTGCATATACTATTCTACTTGATGTGCTATAAATAACAGTTGATGAATGTATTTGAAATATTTGAATAAAGTTAAATTTTTCTAAAGACATTCAATACTCTTATTAGATAAAAAAAAATAGTCCAAACAATAAATATAACTGAAACATCATCATCACAAACTTTCAGGAAAAGAGTGAAATCTTTTACTTTAGAGATGATCATAGTTTTAATTAATAATGTTAAATTATGCTTCATGTTTTTTAATTAACAAGGTATATGTACTACAAAATAAAAAAAATCAGTATCATTTGTAATCTAATACATACGTTCTTGTCGTTGCAGCTGTTATTACTATGTGATTATTCGTATAGTATATGAACATGGATGGGATGCTCACCAACATGCATTAGCCAGCATGGTGAGTTTATTGGCGTTTTACCTCTGAGTTTAAGATCAAGAAACACCATGGTCTTTCTTCTCAGTGCCTGATAAGGCAGAATGAATGTTTGCGTAAATGATAAATATTTTTCCCATACATATATACAATTATGACAGACAAAAATAAAGCATGGCCCTTATTCCCAGGAGGCTGTAAAGTCTCCAACCATGGCAGCAGTTGGTGGCCAAAGGCGGAAGGTGCTAAGAATCCCCTGATTGTGGACCCAGGGTGCCATTTGATGATGACTTTTTATTTAGGTACTTACAACTGCAGATCACTTTCAAGTGAAGGAAGATTGCAAGAATTAGAAGAAGAACTGTCTTATATTAAATGGGACATTATTGGACTTTGTGAAGTTAGAAGAAAAGTAGAAGAAACAATTGATTTAAAAAGGGGACATATACTCTATTATAAAGGTACACATATTGGAAATACAAGTGGAGTAGGATTCATTATAAATAAAAAGTGGAAGAACAATATTGTGGAGATTGATGGTGTATCGGACAGAGTGGCAAGATTAGTTATACAACTTAATAGCAGATACCAAATGCAGATAATTCAGGTTTATGCCCCAACAAGTTCTCATAGTGATGAAGTAGTAGAAGATTTTTATATGGATGTACAAAAGGCTTTTGATCAGAGTAAACAACATTTTAAAATTGTTATGGAAGACTTTAATGCTAGAATTGGTAGACAAATTAAAGATGAAATTGCTATAGGTAATTTTGGTTATGGTAATAGAAATGAGAGAGGACATAGACTTGTGGAGTTTGCAGAAAAAGAAAAACTTTATATTATGAATTCATTTTTTGAGAAAAATGTTAAAAGGAAATGGACATGGAAGCATCCAAATGAAGGTACAGCAGAATTGGATTATATTTTGACTAACAGAAAATACATATTTCAAGATTGTAATGTTCTTAATAAATTTAACACAGGAAGTGATCATCAATTAGTAAGGTGTAAGTTATGTGTTAATGTAAAACTAGAGAGACAAAAATTATTAAGAAAAACAATATTTACAGTTGATATTCCTAATCTTCAGAAACCTTCTAATGAATTTAAATTAGAACTTACAAATAGGTTTCAAGTGTTAGATTTTGAACATGATTCAGATTTGAATGAAATTAATATGAAAATAACTGATACACTTTTAAAAACTGCAACAAACATTGCTGGTAGAAAAAAGCAGCAATTGACTAATAAAATTTCTACTGAGACTAGAGAATTTATGAAGAAAAGAAGGAATATGAAGATATACAGATATACAAAAAAGATGTATTAAAAATAATTGAATATCTCGAATTTTGTAAATTGGTACAGAAAAGAGTTGAAAATGATATAAGAAAGTATAACAAATAGCAAGGAAAGCTGTAGAAGACAATAAAAGTCTCAAAAATGTTAAACAACATTTTGGTATTGGTAGGAAATTTATATCTGCAATAAGAAAAAAAGATGGAATTATTACTAAAAAGAGAGATGACATCATGAAATTGGTAGAAGATTTTTATCAAGAATTATATAGTAATAAAGAACAAGTACCTCCTATATCTATTACATCTTCCAAATTGCCCAGAATTTTAAATGAAGAAATGAGACATGCAATTAAGTGTATGAAGAAAGGAAAGCCTCCAGGAAATGATGAAATTATAATTGATATATTAAAAGAAGCAGGTGAGGAAATAGAAACAATTTTAGCAAAGTTATATACCAAATGTCTAAATGATAAAGATGTACCAGAAGATTGGAAGAATGCAGTAATAATATTAATATTTAAAAAAGGTGATAAAGAAGATATTATAAATTACAGACCTATCGGCCTTTTATCAGTTTTATATAAAATTTTTACCAAGATAATTTATAACTCGTCTACAGAGAACTTTGGATTTCCACCAACCAAGAGAACAAGCTGGATTTAAAAGTGGTTTTAGTACAATAGATCATATCCAGGTATTGAGAGAAGTCATAGAAAGGACAAACGAATATGAGTTGTCATTATGTTTTGGATTTGTAGATTATGAAAAGGCATTCGATTCTATACACATTTCTTCAGTGATTAAAGCATTGGATTATCAAGGTATAGATCCAGGATATTGTCATATTTTAAAGAATATTTATAAAAATGCAACAGCAACAATCAGATTACATAATGATACTGGAAAAATCAACATTGAGAAAGGTGTAAGTCAAGGTGACTCCATATCTCCAAAACTCTTTACAGCAGTGCTGCAAGAAGTATTTTGTGGATCAAAATGGGAAACTAAAGGAGTGAAAGTAAATGGAGAGTATTTAAGTCATTTAGATTTCACAGATGATGTAGTTGTTTTTGCAAATAATCCTTCAGAGCTGCAGAAAATGTTGCAGGAGTTAGCAGATGAAAGTAGAAAAGTAGGACTAAAGATAAATGTTAAAAAGACTAAAGTAATGTTTAATCGATTTGCTCAAAATATGAAAATAAAGATTGATTATGAAGAATTAGAAGAAGTTAACAGTTACAAATACCTTGGTCAGATTATGAATACAGATGGAAACATAATGGAGGAAATTAATCATAGAATTAAACTTGGTTGGAGTGCTTTTGGTAGAAATAACTTGATACTAAAAGGAAATATGCCTTTGTGTTTGAAAAGGATGGTTTTTAACAAATGCGTTTTACCAGTTCTTACTTATGGATCTGAGACTTGGACACTTAATAGAAGAGCAATACAGAGACTTCAGACCACTCAAAGGAGTATGGAGAGATGTATGTTGGGAGTAACAAGAAGAGATCGAAAACACAATGTATGGGTAAGACAACAAACAGGTGTTACTGATCTTATTGAAAAAATTAAAAGATTGAAATGGAGTTGGGCTGGTCATATTGCTAGAAGAGATGATAATAGATGGACAATTGAAATTTTAAACTGGATTCCAAGAGATTGTAAAAGACCCAGAAAGAGACCACATGTGAGATGGATGGATGAAATAAGAAAATGTGCAGGGGTGTTGTGGAGAAGAGAAGCTAAAGATCGGAGAAGATGGATTAAACTTGGAGAGACCTTCATCCTGCAGTGGATTGATAATGGTTGATGATGATGATGATGAATGTTAATATTATCAAAGCAGTATTTATCCAAATATATGCAAACATATCTTCTAAGATACTTTCAAACATAAATAACAGATTGATTGCATTTAATATACTTTATATTGTAAATATCAGCATATTAATATTTGTTCATCCTTGTACATAAACTATTGCAATGATAAAATGTTGGACTAAAGTGCTAAAAATTGTGGGGTTGAAGTTTCTCTTTGTTGCTAAAAATTTTTGAATGTTACATAATATCATGTGCAATAAACAATACATGTATTGCACATATTAATAAGTATATTAAAACTTATGTAAGTATAATAGCATATATTATATAAAATGTGTATTTACATAAGACTACTATTATTTATTATATATATATTAATTCTAATATTTTCATGGATAAATGATGATTTCATATTATTCTTATTATTGGGATATTGTGTGTGGTAAAATAGCTAAATCCCTGCTGATGTTTCGGTACAATAACAAGTACCTTTTTCAAAGTGTTTTTTTTTTCAAATCATAGGAATGTGTGTGAGATTTAAAATTGTTTTTATCTTTTTGTTTCTCCTCATATATAAATTCTATTGGTTGAGAAGTTTTAAATTTTATTTTGTCTTCCAATAGCTTCTTCCAAATGTTGTTAATCTTCCTTAATTCACACCTTTCATTTATGCTCATGGGCCTTTTAAAAATCTCTACAACTTCTCTTAGCAATCTCTGGTCATATTGTTTAATTTTTGCTAGAATATTTGTTTTATCAAAATTTATATCATGATTAGTTAATTTTATATGAGAATAAATAGCTGATTAGTTAATTTTATATGAGAATAAATAGCTGATGAATATATATAATAAAAATAATCTAAAATACAAGGAATAAATCCTTTATGTTGCTTTTTCAAATTAAAAATAAATCATATATATAATAAAATATCTTTACTAACAACAAAATGATATATAGCAATAGCTGTAATATAGTTATATAATCATCACAAATAAAAATAGCATATAAAAGCTCTTTTCAGCAAATTTTAAATTTTTGCCCTTTTCAATATGGCTTAATTACAAAAATGTGATGTGATGTGATGTATTATGGCTTCTCCTTAAACGAAGTCAAGAATATCTCAGCAATTATGCCCAGATAAACCTGTTAGCCACTTTCTTTTACATTCCCCACTCTAAATTTACTCATAATCTGCTCTATTCCATTTCCACAACATAATATTTGTCAACTCTATAACCTTTATATCTAAATCCCCCTTATCTTTTCCCAAACCCAGCATAAAAACCAATAATTCACTTTCTGTATAATCACTCTTTTCATATTTATTTTTCCACAACTTCATTATATGTACCCTTTCTGTTTTCAAACATTTACACTGAATTAACAAATGCCTAATATTTCCTATTCCTTCCTTACATAATTTACAAAATAAATCACCCATATTTTTCCATTTACATGTATATTCTTTTGTAGCTAAAGATCCCATTCGAGCCTTAAACAATAAACTACTTTCCTTACTATTATCATATATTAACTCACACCTAATATTCTGTTTATTTCTATATATATTTAAACTCTTTTTACTCTCCATACTATTTCTCCATATCTCTAATTCCCTAGTCTTTATTAATAAATTTATTCTTTTATCCCATTCCTTACTACTATAACACTCAATAATCCTCTTAACACAATCATCCCATCTTTTGTACAAATATACTGATATGAAATTCTTTATCCAAATCTTTTGCATACCGCATTACCTATACTGCATACATAGTGACATCTACCAGCTCTATATGAGCCAGTAGATGTCACTATGTATGCAGTATAGGTTATTTTTGTAATTAAGCCATATTGAAAAGGGCAAAAATTTAAAATTTGCCGAAAAGAGATTTATATGTTATTTTTATTTTTAATGATTATATAACTATATTACAGCTATTGTTATATATCATTTTGTTGTTAGTAAAGATATTTTATTATATATATGTTTTATTTTTAATAAAAATAATAAATTTAGCGATAACAAACTATTATAAACAATCTTTAAATCTGCAGAACTACTTTAGCAGATTTAATTAATTAAAAATTGTTTATAATAGTTTGTTACCGTTAAATTTATTATTTTTATTATAATTACAATTTTGTTTTAATTAACGGACATTTTATTTATATGATATATATATATATCGATAAACATCCTTTTTAACGTTTTCGCAACTTAAATACTCCTACAAAATTTATAATGCTTACATTTTTTGTATGGTTTTTTTTTAGATATTTTGCTCATATATAAAGGTGAAACAGCTTTTTTAAGTAAATAATCCATCTCAAGACAAATGTTCAACACCTTTTCATTAAAAAAACCACTAAATAAGAAATTAGTATTGAACAAGTGTACCAAGTACTGAGTGGAAATTTTAAGTAATTTTCAATCTTTGTTTTATTATAGTTAGATATTTGTATAATGACCAGTGCTAGATGATTACCTAGATTAGTTAGGATTAGCTACATCAGAAAAAAGTTCTAATCTTCTTGGAAATAATTTTGTTTGATCTGAATTCAAAACACAGATTCTAGACATATACATACAGATTTAAAAAAATCGCTTCTTTCAATACATTTTTTTAGATCAAATAAATTCTAATTTGTGTAGTGAATAAGAGTTTTTTTTAATTTTTTAAAAAAAGAAGAATTTATACTTCAAGAACATGAAGCTGGAACATTTTTACAAGCTGATATATTTCAACATTTTTCATGTTAAACTCTAAGCCTCACTGCTTTAGAAAATGATATTTTGCTATTTTCTATTTTTATAAAAGTATATACTCTAAATTTCACAAAATCTCTGCATTATTTGGTATAATTATAGAGTAATAGACTCTAAAGCTCACTGCCTATAGATTGAGGATTACCCCTGTCATCCATGATTCTTAAATTTTATATAGATTCCGAAGCAATAATACATTCATTTATATATTTTCACCTAATTTATATGTTTTCTATAGTAAAAACTATCTTCACTAGGATAATCTTGTAGATAAATCCTATCAGTTATATAAGCAATATCTTGACCGCTAATGGTTACCATAAATGAATTATAAAGTCAGCAATCAGAGATTAACATGACAAAGTAAACTATTGCTATTCTTCATCAATACTCTTCTTCTATGTTATGGATATGAACACAATATAGATTTTATTATCTCTGAGATTTTATCCAAATGTGACACCACAAAAAAAATTAAAAAGATTGATTAAGATCATTAAGAAACCAGTCTCTATTAAGAAATGTGATGGTACATATAAATTACTTCTATTTGAAACAATTTATAAAATCTATTAAGCAAAATATGTAATATATAGGTTATATGAGCACAGATTTTCACACAACCAACCACTCACCACTCTATCTCATAACACTGATATACTTGAACACATATATATCGAAAAGATAAAATAATCACCAATATACATATTTCATGCATGATTATTTTATCTTTTGACATATATGTGTTCAAGTGTATCAGTGTTGGGAGATAGAGTGGAAAGTGGTTAGTTGTGTGAAAATCTGTGCTTATATACCCTATATATTACATACATTGATACAGGTATATAATAAGGTGTATTTCAGTTAAGCAAAATAATAATTGTTAATTTTATGTTAGATAATTGATCTTCTTCCTTATTTATGTTAAAATATATATTCTTATTTATACTGGGTAGATTTTTAATCCTGTTTCATATGTTGATTGCAGAATTTATACAATAAGATCCTATGATGATATAAATAATAGGATATGCATAACATTCTGCTATCTCAAAGATTTTTTAAATATTTTATTTAGATCTACAAAAATCTGAGTTTATTTTATATTATTGTATATGAAAAATAACTGTTGGTTATAAATAGTCAAAATAAAAGTCATAGATCAATTCATAGATCCCATGACCCTATCTCTTAAGCTTGTAAGTTATAAACAGTGAGGATTGCCAATTCCTCTACAAGCTTTATGATAAATGCTTAGCCAGAGCCAGCACTTAAAATATCCCTGTCAGGAACCCCTCCCCAAACCCCTGACCATGGTTTTGTGCTTTGGCACTCCTCAGAGAGGTGTCAAGGTAAGTGCTGGCTCTGGCTAAGCATTTATCATAAAGCTTGTAGAGGAATTGGCAATCCTCACTGTTTATAACTTACAAGCTTAAGAGATAGGGTCATGTGATCTATGAATTGATCTATGACTTTTATTTTGACTATTTATAGTCTCTGCCAAAAAGTCTTATGCAATTTTATATTGCTATGACTACTACTATATGGCATGGCTGAAGATCTATCAGCCCCATATAGCTATTTGAGTTGGATAGCTGGGTTTGAAGACATGTACATGTCTGAAAATTTCAGATTTTCCACTCAATAGATAACTTTTAGCTAAGTGCTTAGCTTTGGGTTGGTATTTTTAGATCTAGTGTCTGAACCTACCCTGACACCTCTCTGAGGAGTGCCAAAGCACGAAACCATGGTCAGGGGTTTGGGGAGGGGTTCCTGATAGGGATATTTTAAGTGCTGGCTCTGGCTAAGCATTTATCATAAAGCTTGTAGAGGAATTGGCAATCCTCACTGTTTATAACTGTTGGTTAGTTTTACTTTGTTTTTGCTTTTTACATTTATTTCAGTAAGATGGTTTATATATTTTATTTTTAAATTTAGATATAAAGTAATTATCTCTAAAATAAAAAAGGTGAAATTACTTACTGAAAAATAAGAATTAACTTCTGGTATCCAACAGTCAAAAAATTTGTTATGGCTTCTTTAAAACGTCTTAAAATAATTGCGAATCAAAAGAATAATAAACAGACGAAGTCTATAAAATAGTGAGATGGTCAATACAATGGATAGGTGTAAAATACTTGTTACAATAAGGAGAGCAAATAATCAACAGAGAAAGATTAGAATCTAATCACAAAAGATGTTAGCAAAGCAGCAATTATTTTAAGTTCGTGGATGAGAAATTAATAAAAAAAACATCTTTGAATTAATTATAATTTTCTGTCTCTTAGCTTCATGTAAACTGTCCTGGATATTATATTTAAAATTTTTACAGTTATATAATGAAAATAAAATCTTATTTGGTTTGTTCTATAAATTATTTTGTTTTAATTTCCAGCATTTCAATGAAATTACATTCATCCTCATCAAGGTCAAGGTCTTAATGAAGAACTGTTTTTTCTTAAGTAATAATGTGATTGAGTGTGAAATAAAAAACAATCATTCTTATATGGTTGACTATTCAAAATAGATGGATTATGACATTTTCCCCCTTCCTTCTGATTTACAATTAATTTATTTCAAGTAAATTTTAAAATCAAGAGATAAAATAAGTATAATCCACAAGGCTGGAATATGTTGTGCTTCATCAGATATAATTAAACCATCAGTATTTTTAATATTTCACTAGATTGTCTCATGATTCTCAAATCATACTTTTCCAAATTAACTGGTATTTTAGTATTATCTAAGTCAGGTATTATATCAATTTCATTAAAATTCAATGTAAAAGCCGATGTAATCAAGTTTTTATTAAAGGCATATTTATGTTTTTTAATTCTGAAAGTAATACATCTATTTGATTGACCTACATAATTTCTTGGGCATTCTGAATGTGATTTCATAAACATCTTGGTATTTTAAAAGTAGTCGGTCTTTAGGTTTATAGGAAAAATATTTTTTTGCTAATAAAAAAGGTAGTCTTAATATTGAAATTATATAGACTTCTATTGATCTTATCAGTCCCTTTTTTAGTATAAGGTAAAACAACTCTAATGAAAAACAGACTCATTTCAGATAAAAATGGGTGTGCATCAGGGATCAGTTCTGAATCTCCTACTATATAATACCATCATTGATGCTCTAACAGGAGATATCCTTACAGAAGCCCCCTGAAACATGATGTATGCTGAAGATGTTGTGATTGCAGTTAAAGACATCAAAGAAGCTCAGGATCGAATGGAAGAATGGAGGAAAGTACTGGAGAAAGGAGGAATGAAAATTATCAGAAAAAAAAAACTGAAGTGCTCTTCTGTGGAAGTGGTAGATGGAGTACTATGTTAGAAGGAAAGAAGTTACCTGAGGCTGAAAATTTTAGATATCTTGGAACTGGATGAATAAGGATAGATCACTGGATGGAGAGGTTGTGGGGATGGGGAGAACTCAAGATGGATGGAATAATTGGAGAAAAGTCTCTGAGATATTCTGCGATAGGAGGATAGGAACAAGACTGAAAGGGAAAGTCTATAAAACTGTGGTGTGTCCAGCACTGATGTATGGGGTAGAAACATGGCCAACCACTAAGAAAATAGAAGACAAACAATGTGTATCAGAAATGAGAATTTTTAGATTCACCTCAGGTTTGACTAGAAAGGACAAGGTGAGAAATGACATAATATGAGAAAATATGAAGATGAGAAAAATCAGTGAAAAAATGAAAGAATAAAGGTTGGGGTGGTGTGGACATGTTAAGAGAAGAGAAGAAAATTACATCAGAAGAAAGATGATGGAGATAGAACCACCAGGGAAAAGGCCCAGGGCCAGACCAAAGACCAGATGGATTGACCGAGTGAAGAGGGACCTGCAGGAGATGTCACTCAAGGAGGAAATGGCTTCAGACTAAGTACTGGAGATGAATGATCCATACCAGTGGCCCTACTTGAAATGGGATTAATCAAGCTGTGGAAGAAGAAGATTATTTTTCTCCTTCTCAATAAAATGCTAGGTAAAGCTTTATAGATATTTTTTGTAACCATTGCAGAGGAGAATATTTTTAGTTAGTGCTATTTTTGAGCAAGATAATCTTTATCAAACTACATGCTCTCATCAAAAGATTTTTTACCACAAAAAATATATGAGCAGAATGATGATGAGAATTAAAATTGAATTATGTATATGTATGGGTGGATATTCTATAAACAGATATTGATAAAGAGTTATCAGGTTTTCTAGCGATTAAAACATCTAGAAAGTGTTTTGTTATTTTTCAACTTCCATGATAAATTTAATATTAGAATATCATCAATTAAGAAAAACAGGAAAAAAATTTCAGGCATTAATGTTATGAGTGTATGTAAAAAATGTATCATCCATATATTTGTGCCAAATAGGAGATCTCTTACTATCTGGTGAAGCATAATGTAAACCAGCATTGTAAAAATCACTTATTTTATCTCTTCTAAAATCTACTTGGAGTCAATTAATTGTAAAACAGAAGAAAGTAAAGAAAAATTTGTTAATTCACTTCTTTTGAATGATCAACTGTCAAATATATATAAGATTAAATTGTTTTTTTTATTTTGTGCTCAATCCCATTATTATTTAAAACATAATTGTTCTTAATTAAGACCTTGACAAGAATGAATGTTATTTCATTAAAACATGAAATTAAAAATAATAATACACACATATCAAATAAGACTTCATTAAAATGCAAAAGTACAATACCCATTATAAAAAATAGGATATGTCATATACAAACAATTTAACAGTAAAAAATAGTATATTTTAAATTCTTTAGTGGCACTTTCAATTACATAGTAATCCTTGTCAGCTGTAAATAAATTTCAAATTTTAATGTCATGTAAATTTCCATAAGCTGTGTATGGCCATATTTGGAACTTGCCTATTAATAACATCTTTATATTTATCTATTAAAATTGCTTCTTTAATTTTCCTCTTTTTATGATTTTTTTCTTTCATTAATATTTTTGTTATATGACTATTAAATGTAAACCTATAATTACAAGTTTTTTCATACTGTAAATAACCAATTTAATACAGCTTCAGTGTTCTTAGACCATGAAAAAACTTGTAATTATAGGTTTACATTTGATATTAAAATAGAAATATTAATGGAAGAAAGAAATCATAAAAAGAGGAAAAATAAAGAAGCAATTTTAATAGATAAATATAAAGATAATGTTATTAATAGGCAAGTTGCAAATACGGCCATACACAGATTATGGAAATTTACATAACATTAAAATTTGAAATGAGGATTACTATGTAATTGAAAGCGCTACTAAAGAATTTAAAATATACTATTTTACCATTAAATTGTTTGTATATTATATATATATAATAAATCAATTTCATAATACTAGTTAAAAATTTAAACATAGTCAAATCACTACTTCCTTATAAATAAATAAAATTCAAGAGCATTACCTGTGA
The DNA here is from genome assembly GCA_028023455.1 of Epiperipatus broadwayi. Taxonomy (NCBI): domain Eukaryota; kingdom Metazoa; phylum Onychophora; class Udeonychophora; order Euonychophora; family Peripatidae; genus Epiperipatus; species Epiperipatus broadwayi. The sequence goes on from JAQFVV010000004.1 coordinate 14,169,581, forward strand.
AAGTAACACAAAATCTGAATAAAACAGTGTATACAAAAGACAGCCTTTTATTTATTTGCTGCAAATATCAGATGTATAGTGAAATTCAGGCTACTTTACATAGGTAGTGAGAATCTTAAATTGTCTAAACTTTTAATAGCTAATAAATGAAGACATGTCATGTTACATATACATATGAGGAAGTAGTACTTAAAAAAACCCAAAATTATATTTTGATAGGTGTTCCATTTTAGTGTATGCTTCTGTCACTAAATACTTCTTTCAGGGATTCTTCTGCATCATTTTGCCAACCAGGATCATCAAGTAAAGTGATAATGCCATAGTAATTTTTCTTTGTTCAGAGTGTCTTGCTTATTCATCATTTTTTGTGATGGCTAAAAAGCTGGAAATACATGATCTTCTGTTTTTGTTAGAAAAAATGGTGGAGGAAATGTTTATATGGCTTAAATCAGCTTACAAGCAAGTTGCCCTGAGCAAAACACAAGTTTATAAGTGATTTAATGAAAGTATTCAAATTCACCATGTACTAAAAAACTGTCTTGAGTGAAGCTCAGTGTCAAGATGGGACTAAATTTTTATACAAACACAATTCATTTGTAATGATCAAATGTGTTTCCTACAAGTTTGGAAACATTTTCATGATGCAGTAAAAGAAAAATGACTCAATTTGTGGCAGGGTGTGAGGTGTAAGATGCACCACAGCAATGCATCAGCACACAAACTCACACATAACCCAGCTTATTAAATCACCACATTCCATGTGACTTCTTTTTATTCTCCCAAATAAAACAAATGTCTCAAGTTTTGTAGAGTTAGAAGTAGTGAGGAAGAAATGACAGAGACATTAAAATGCATCCCTCTATAGGAATTTCAGAACAGCTTTGAAAAGTGGAAATCAACACATTAAATGCAGTTCTTTGCAAGAAGATTTAAGTTGTAACACCTAAAAATAAATATACAATTTTTATTATAAAATTCTGGGGTACCCCCTCCAATATATGCATATATGTGAAAAGCTATAAGCTGTTTTTCAAAATTAAAAATCATATTAATATTGATTTTACAAAGAAAAAATGTATATACCAATCAAATCATCATAATAATCAATATAGCATATAATTTATGCTTGCCATCATGTTGATAAAAGATACAAGCAGAGAGAACTAGTATTCAAACAATTGTTTTATTAGCCACAATAATAGCAGTGTATATCTAAACATTATGATAAATTCCATGCAATCAAGAAGAAAAGAATGTCACAATAATTGCAGCTGTAACAAAAATAGACTCTCAAGTTTTAAAACATAGTTACAAAAAATAGCATTTTATTAAATAAATCTGAAATCCTGCAGATACAAAACAGTTTTCCAATTTTAAATATATTACAATATGAGGTGAAGTTGAATTATTTTTATTAATGTTGCTTTCCATTTATTTAAAAATAATATTGGTATTTAATATAATACTTGTAATTATTATTAATTTAGATGTATAAGACTATCATTCTAATATCATTTTAAAATAAATGGACTTTTAAATGTTCAGCTTAACTACAATAGTATTGTTTGGAGCAGAGGCAGGCTATTGTAATGAAGCTCTAATAACAGTGACAATTTAATCTTGTTTCTTTTATTTAATGTATTATTTTTTCGATTTCTAATTATGTAAAAAATAGCAACTTATATTTTAAATATTATTATTGCTAATTAAATTTTATTGTTTTGTTAACTGTTGGAATTTTTTATTAATTGCTCTCGTAACTTTTCCATTAAATTTTTGTAAATGGATTGATTTTTATGGAGAGAAGATGTTGCTCTAAACAAGTATTTTTTTCTCTCTAAATATGTATAATTAATCTTATCAGTAGCCTGTTGATGATTAATATCATTAATAATATCAGTGAAACAACTTAAACATTTTTTAAATTATATATATAATCTGGAAGCCCTTTTTTTATTACAATATATACATACACTTTTTTTATGAACAAACAGAAATAAATCAATAATTTTATTCCTGAATATGAATAATAACAAGATAATATTATGTGTTGTTCTTATATTTTATGAATATTTATTGAAGAATTTTGTATTTATTCCATATTTTATAATGGCAAAATATCATTAATCAAATACCCATTACTCAAAAACTTGTTATCTTAACAAAATTTCAAAGAAAATATTTGAAATATTTAAATTTGGGTATGTATATATTTACAAATAAAATTAAATATTTAAATACATGTTATGGACATTCATACAGAAAATGTAGATTTAATAATTTAAATTTTGATTTATTAATACTTAGCATTATTTCGACATGTAAAATATGGTATTTAAAATATATTTATTTAAATATTACAATAATCTAGAAAAAAGTAAAATTACTGATTTTGATTTACAAAAATAAAATTAAAGAAAAACCTTCAATAATTATCCATCAATTATCGAGCCCAATTGAATGTTTTTTTTAATTTTATTTTAGTAATGTTTCCATTTACATTGAGAGGGTACTTAAAATCTAAAAAATTCCTAAGTGCAAAAAACTCTGGAACCAGGAATTTTTAATTAATGGTGGTTTACTTATGTTATTAAGTTATATATTTTGAGATTAAAAGCATTGTTAGATTCTGATTAATATTTGACATTCTCCTTATTACTTGAGATTTTATGTTTACTTTGATCCAGAATTCTTAGAATGTTGTTCAGTATAAGTGTTTGAGTATAATTGGTTACTTTTTGTATATCACTAATCAGTAATATAATACTATAATGTCTATATACAACAAATTATTTTGTATTAATAGAAAGAAATACAAAAGTTGATGATTATATTTATGGAAGGTATAATTAATTATCAATACTATCCTATTTAAAGTTCCAGAAAAACAAAATATACATAAATATATAAACTCAACGTTTATTAGAAGTAAAATGGTCCAAATAAACTTTCTAATTGGAAATAAATTAAGCTTCTTTTATTTTTCATTATCCATTATTTCATTCTGTATACACAATACCAAAATGATCAAAATTAAATATGTGGTTTATTTTGTTTTCATGACTCAAAAACTAAATTGTAATCAAATTTAGTTTTAAAATGATTATATTGACAGATGACACAACTAGGATATTGCACTTCCAAAACGTATTACATTAGCTTTTTATACAAAATTGATTTTATCTTTTGATTTTTTTAATGAGTGTGTTCACATTAAATGTAATAATCATATATAAAAAACAATATACCATTACATATCTACACAATTATTTTTTAAATATTTCAACCAAATGGCTAATTACATCAACCAATTCAGCCAAATGTTTTTCAAAATTTAAACATTAAAATCAACTCCATGTTTGATAAAGTAAAGAGTTTTTATAAGTTAATAAACTTTTTTAGAGAGAGAGAGAGAGAGAGAGAGAGAGAGAGAGAGAGAGAGAGAGAGAGAGAGAGAGAGAGAGTTTAGTTAACTTATTAAAAAATAATAATTTATTCATTAATTAAAAAGTAAAAGAATAAATAAATATACAAATAAAAATACATCTTTGTTACATAATATATTAGCATTAAATACACACGTATAACTGTGCAAGAACTAGTTATGTACAAAAAAATTATGCATCAAATATATGCATTTATGAACAAAAAATAATTGTGTATTCATATTAAATCTCAAATATATATAAAAATACATTATAGGTTATTATATATTGTCAAACAGTGATTGTAATGCAATATGTTGAAATGAATATTTTTTAAAATTTTATTTATAGTGGAAATTCATAGAACATAATTTCTTTTTTATTCTTTTCTATATGATTAAGTAAAAATTTTGAAAAGCTGTAATCATGAGTTATGTTTAAAGTAAATGAATGCTCTTTTATTTGAGAGGTTTTATGATATTCAAGAATCAAAGAAACAGAGTAGAGAATTTTTTGCACTTAATAAAAATTTTCATCTATTGTTTTGATTAATAAATTAATATATTAGTCTTGTATTGGTTGGTTTCTGTCACAACGCAGTATTAATTTTAGTAAATAAAATGAAAAGAATAAATTTAAAGTTGCATTTTTATATTGGTCTATTTCCATCATCCAATATGTGTATTGAATGTCTTTAGAAAAATTTAACTATTTAAATATTCCAAATACATTCAACTGTTAGGAATAGGACATCAAACAGATTAGTGTATGCTCAATGTTTTGAGAGATATTATTCTCCTCTCTTCTTTAGGTGCTGCTGGCCTGACCAGTGACAGTACTAGCATGAGATTCGAACCTGGGTCTTTAGATTTTTGAGTATTGAATTTTACAGTAACATTCTAACCAATTGAACCATCCTGCCAAAGGCAACAATCTGTAGTAATTTCGTATACTTATTTATGAGGTTTCTCCTGATTTCTCCAATTTTTCCTAAGAGCAAAGATAGTTAGTGGTTTCCGTACATTATGTATAGTCACACTAGGTTGGCTTATGGGACTTTTTGCCATTGTCTTGTGAGCAGCTTCTTTAAATTTTATTCTTTGTACCTTTTTTTCTCTATCCAATATTTTTGTATTTTCCCAATTGAACATATGTTCTTTGGTACATACATGTTGTGCTACTTTAGATACACCTGTTTTCTCTATTCTAATAATCAGTTTGTGTTCTTACAAGTGCTTTTCAGTGGGACAACTGGTCTCACCAATATGTTCTTCCACATTCACATGATGTTTCATGGATACAGTTTTTTCTTTTCATCATTTCAAGTTTAGGTTTTGTAGATGTTAGAATTCCTTGTAGCATGGTATGACTCTGGAAAGCTGTTCTGATATTATACTGATTGAAGATTTTCTTTAATTTGCCTGTTATTTTGGAATGTATGGGTACACTACAATACCAATATTGTCTTTTCTCTTGATTGTTATTTTTGTTGTCTATTTAACATTTTCTTAAAAACAGCTGATGGATAACCATTTTTCATAAGAGTTTGTTCTATGTAGATCTTTTCTTTTTCCAAATTACTGGTTTCTGAACAAACTTTTTTGCTCTGTTCCATGGTGAGAGTATAACTCCATGTTTTGTCTTTCTGGTGTAATTGGATGTATAGGCTAGGTATTTTCCTGTATGTGTGGGTTTAGAATAAACTGTAGTTTTGATTTTGCCATGAGAGAGTCTTGTCACAAGAACATCTAAGATGCCAATTTTTATTTTTGTTCTGATTCTATTGTGAATTTAATTGAAGGGGAAGGAACTATTAACATTCTGCATAAAAACAACCTACTTTCAATATAAACAGAATTCTTTCAATAAAATCAAGGAATCGCTGTGCTCACCATTGTCTTCCCTGATTAGCAATATTTACATGTAAGAACTTGAAACCTTAGCCATAAAAACTACTCCATATCCAACTAAGGTTTGGATTTGCTATGTGGTTGACACATTTGTTATATGGCCACATGGTAAAGCACTGCTACAAACTTTCTGAAACACATCAATAATATATCCCCTTCAATTAAATTCCCAATAGAATCAGAACAAGAACAAAAATTGCCATATTTAGATGTTCTTGTGACAAGACTTCCTCATGGCAAAATCAAAACTACAATTTACCATAAACCTACACATACAGGAAAATACCTAGCCTATACATCCAATCACACCAGAAACACAAAATGTGGAGTTATACTATCACAGAGCAAAAGAAGTTTGTTCAAAAACCAACAATTTGAAAAAAAGAAAAGATCTTTATAAAACAAACTCTTATGAAAAATGGTTATCCATCAGCTGTTATTAAGAAAATGTTAAGTAGACAACAAATACAACCATCAAAAGAAAGGCAACTATTGGCACTGTAGTGTGCCCATACATTCCAAAAATAGCAGACAAATTAAGAAAATGTTGCAATCATTATATGCTACGAGGAATTCTAACATATACAAAGCCTAAACTTGAAATGATCCATGAAACATCATGTGAATGTGGAAGAACATATATTGGTGAGACCAGTTGTCCCATTGAAAAACACTTGCAAAAACAGAAACTGGTGATTAGAAAAGAAAAAACAGATGTATCTAAAGTATCAGAACATGTATGTACCAATGAACATATGTTCAATTGGGAAAATGCAAAAAATATTGGACAGAGAAGAAAAGGTACAAAAAAGAAAATTTAAAGAAGCTGCTCACATGACCATGGCAAAAAATCCCATAAGCCAATCTATTGTGACTATACATAAAGTATGGAAACCACTAATCAACTTTGCTCTTAGGAAAAATTGGAGAAATCAGGAGAAACCACATAAATAAGTATATGAAATTACTACAGATTGTTGCCTTTGGCAGGATGGTTCAATTGGTTAGAATGTTACTGTAAAATTCAATACTCAAAAATCTAAAGACCCAGGTTCGAATCTCATGCTAGTACTGTCACTGGTCAGTCCAGCAACACTTGAAAAAGAGGGGAGAGTAAAACCTCTTGAAACATTGTGCATATACTAACCTGTTTGATGTGCTATTACTAACAGTTGAATGTATTTGGAATATTTAAATAAAGTTAATTTTTTCTAAAGACATCCGATACACATATTAGATTATGGAAATGGTCCAATATAAAAATACAACTAGAACACCATCATCACAATCCTACAGGAAAACACCAATATTGTCAGAGATTTCAAATATAAAAGATTTGCAAAAAATTTGTCATCACGTACTATATTTAATCTCGGGTTTTTTTAAACACCATATATAATTTGGAATTTTGACCAATTAACAAAATGATGTTTATAAACTTTTCAATGTACAATAATTAATGCAATATTAACATTGTATCTTACTATGCATACACACTATGTTCAAATAAATGGTATGACATGTTTCAAACTATAAAATCTAAATTGTTACTGTATATGTATTTTAGAGAATAGTCATTAAATTGTTATTATCTATAATTTTTAATAATTTCTCAATACTTTTTTTTTTATATCAGGATTCAAAATTTCATTATATATATAAGTAGAGTCTGTCAACTGAAGAATTTGTAAACAAGTTTGTCTTTATTATATAATGAAGCAATTATAAATTTAGCAGGAATTGTATTTATTTAAGCGGATTGCTTTTATAAAATATCTCTCTTTCAAAAGGTCTTTCATTAAAAATGTAAACATAAAAGAATATATTATTTTTTATACGAATTCTTATTTATTACGTAATATATATGAACATTCACATCATTCATATGTATATATAGTAACAGAAATATTTTTCCTTTTATAGAGAAGGATGGTAAAAAATTGCAATTAGATTTTTTAAATAGTTTTCTAGCAATGTCAACTTCATGAATTGAATTCGTTATACATAGATATGTCACGTGACAAAATTTAATATTAAAGTAAATTGCCAGTATACAATAAGTGGTTATTAACGGTACATTGATTTTTATATATAAACCTAAAACATAATTAGCAGAAAAATGTTTTTGTATTTGTCATTAAAAAAACGAACTAAGGAAACAATTTTGATCAATATATATTAAAATTCGAGAGAATTATAAAATTATTACAAATTGCTTATATATATTTTAATAATTGCGTTTAAATTAGTTGCTGTTTAATTGAACTTTTTCGTTTTCTTTTAAAACATCACGTCTTATCCATCAAATTTTATAATAAAAAATATAGCTCATTATATTATTTTTGAAATTTAAAAAATAAATTGAAATGTTGTAAGTTAAAATAAAAACACATCTAACAAATGTTTATCTTATTAATTATTCTTAGAATTAATAAAACAGTTAAAAATCAACGTTTAAATGTTATGACGATTATAATCTTTTAATTTTCCAATTACGTGCTAATTGCAATACAAAGCGCTAATACCCCACTTAAGATAAAGCTCTTTAATCCTTTTATACTATTATCTGTTGAATGTTTTATCTTCTTAATATAATTTAGCAAACGTTTTAAGCTCATTATTTTATTCCATATAAAGTATTTGAGTGAGATGCTACCAGTTTTTTCCCCAATTATCAGATATCTGTCTAAGAATGATTCACAGATTGTCCTTTTTTATTGCGAATCTAGCTATATAGTTCTAAAGAAAAAGAAACTGGATTGATATATATATATATAGTTTAATAAAAGATGTTTTGGAAATAATGATGAGTTGAAGTAAAAAGAAAGGACGGAAAAGATTGACATTGTTGAATAATATAAGATATAGAAAGAGTTATGCATAATTGAAGAACTAGACAATGAAGAGAATGAAGTGAGAAAATGGATGAATTGATAATGTGACTACTCTTTGGATCTGTCCATGGGACAGAATACTTTTTGATTAAATAAGATTATCACTGTTAGTTTAAGAAGAATTTATCAATTTATTTTAAATCTTTTTTATTATTTTATTCTAACACATTACTGTTTTCATCACTAAAATAATACATTTTTATATGACACCACTTGCTTTCAAAAAAAAAAATAATTCATAAGTATAGTGTACATAAAATATACATAGACAGCTTTTTTTCATTAAAAACTTTCCTTTTACTAATGAACCATTAATAAATTCACTTCTTTTCTGATATTTCAGCCATTTTATATGGCTTTTATCAAAGACTATAAAAATCTACAAATATAAAAGTTCTTTGATAGAACCTTTTGAAATAACTGAAATATTAGAGAAGAAGAATATGATTTATTAATGATTCAATAGCAAAAAGCCACTTTTGAAAGAAAAAAAAGTTGTTTGTTTGTTGTTGTTTTTTAAGAGTCATTATACTTAGAGATCATTTTTGAAAAGAAGAAAAGAATGATGATGTAAAGAAATTATTAAAGAAGAAAGGCAAAACGAAAGGATATTTTTAATATTATTAAATATATTAATTAATATTAATAAATAAGACTTCATTTTATTTTAATGATTTTTTTTTCAATTTACATTGATAATAAATTAATATGTTTGTATAACATTATAATATACATTTTAAATTAATACACTATACAGGCTTAAACCTGCATATATATATATATATGTGTGTGTGTAATGTATGCGGGATTCTAACTCAGACTTTCACATGTTTCTCAACTCTCTATGCCATCTCATATTGCTGACCCACCTGATCACATACATGTTGAAAAGATAAATAATCACCAATAAACGTATTTTATGCTAAACCAGCAATCATCAGTTGGTCCATATATATATACAATTAGTGCTCAGCTTTATATTAAGATAGACAATCTTAATAATTTAATGGTCAGGCTTCAAACTACTCCAACTCAAAACTCTTCAGCCTTCAATTTTATTGAAAATCTGATGATGGAATGTTCAAAACTCACGTTAGTGCCAAGGTTGTCATCCTACCCATGTTGATCTTAAATCATTATGACCCTCATGTACAGGAGAATAATCCATTTTTACATACATAAGCGAGAGATGGGTAGACCTTTGACGCACTATGTTTCAATATATACATTAAGACACTATACAGGCTTGTTGCAATTTTTAATAGCTTATAAACGTAGAATATGAAAATATAAGACTTATATGAAATCATGAAAGATTTACAAAATAAGAATTAATAGTTAATTTGTAAAAGATATGTCTTTTTGTCACAAAAAGTGTTAAATAAGACTATTAAGTTTCTTGATATCTGTGGCAAAGAAGAAACTTATAAAAAGAAATGGAATAAAATATTTTTCAAAGTTTTAATGTAATTCTTTAATAGAAGACATACACAAGCATTTTTTAAAAAATATATACATATATTTTTTTTTTAAATGATGATTATTATTTACCAATTTATATTTTTAAAAAGGGTGGGTGGATTCATCATCATTTTCTACCATTATGAATTCACTGCAGAATAAAGGTCTTTCCAAGATTAATATAAATATTATAATCATATCAGCTTGACTGCATCCCACACTAATCCGGATAAAATGCTGCATGAGTTAATTAATAAAGAATTGAACAACAATGTGTGTATGCATGTATGTATACACAATAGAGTAAAGATTGTTCATAAGTCTAAAAGAAAATAAAATAATATACATTTTAATCATATTAAATGTTGTGGCAATTTATGCAGAATGTAATAAACCATTTACTCTGTAATATGAGAATAAAAAAGATATTAATAAATGAGGCTATGAAGGAAGAGAGAAAAAACTTTTGATCGCAAGTCAATTTGCGAGTCAAGCTTAAAATACACAGTTCTTAAATTTTATGGCATTTTTTACCTTTTTGATTTTACCTGTTCTAAATCGATTTATAAATAAATTTGTCGATTCTTATAATAAATAGAGGAGAATTCAAATTTAAGGTCAAAAATATAAATGAATGATACCTGTGAAATTAGAAATAAAAAAATAAAAGTTGGCAAAAATTTTTATATTTTCCTGCATTGGAAGGGAGTAGATAAAGAAAAGAAAATAAACAGCTATTTCTTTGTGCATTAATATAATATTGTATACAATCTTGTTTTCCCCATATATTTTAGAAGAGAACAATGGAACATTTTCACTCTAGAGTCTAAGATTTTAGAATGGTCTACATTATGGTGTGAGTGACAGATGAGGAAAATGTGAATGGTCTATATTATGGTCTGATTGATGATTGGTGACTGATGATCTAAACAGGGGATAGAACGATAACAAAGAGATGTAAAAATGAGTCATTCAAAATTCACTCATTGTTGTAGTCATTCATTCTGAAGTCGATTTCATTCCAGTGCTGACTTCCTGAATCCAAACTGCAATCTATATGTTAAAGCAGTGTTAAAATGAGTGGGTGAAGAAGAGATTTTGTTTTACCAGTAATTAAAATTGCAATGCCTATATCAGAAACTATAATGATGTGTTCTTATAGTACTGGATTATTTACCATGCAAGGCTAAGCAACAAGTACCACATCAGTCAGAAGAACTTAGGTGTGCAGTCCAATTCAGTAAATAATATTGAAGTCTATGAAACTAGATCACTACTGCCTCTAAGATGTCAGTAAAGGAAAGAACTAAACTATGGTGCTAAATTTCCCAAGACGTATATATTCTACATGTCATATATCACCATGCAACTGTGGCTATAATTCAAGTTTCCTACATGCAAGAAGAAATATACTAGTCAAATGAAATTATGAAGGACCATAATTACAGAAAAAGGAAAAAATGACATATAAAACCCTGGATTTAGAACTGTAGATATTTTGACTGGTAAAATATTCACATTATAATATTAAAAGTCTTAGACTTAAAAACTGAAAATATATTAATCATTATGATATGTTATATTTTATATCTACATTTGTAATCACTAGTATAGATTTAAAACTGTAAACATATTAACTGCTGAAATATTTTTCATTTTACATCTGCATTTTGAATCATGAGTATAGATTTAAAACTGAAAATATATTAACTTGTTTCATTTTATATATGTACATTTGGAATCATGAGTATAGACTTAAAACTGAAAATATAGTAATTATTGCGATATGTTATATTTTATATCTCCACTTGTAATAATGTGTTGTGACATGTTTCATTTCATATCTGCATTTGGGAGTCATTAGTGCATAGATAAAACCAACCAACGTATGTTTTTGTTTTGTTAACATTATAAATTTATTGTTTTGTCAGTCCATTTGTTTGCTTATAACTTCATTAAGACATTATAACTTTAATAGACATATGCTAGTTTATATATCATCCTTAGCTCTGAGATAACATGTGAACCACTGAAATTATGCTGGAGTGTCACGGTAATAATTCTAAACTGATGATGATCATTATTTTACAAATATTCTAAGTAAACTTTTTTTTTGAGGAGATTTAGCACCTGGAATTTCTTAATAGTGAAACCTAAAACAAATAAAATACTGTTAGAAGTGCTTGTGATTATAAATACTAATCATCATCATCATCACATTGTTTAATATAATTATATTTGTTCAAACTAGGATTTATAAGATTCACGGATACATGCCAAAGGATATTCTTATATTTATCATTATTGTTTAGGTTCTCATAAAATTGAATTGACTTTTATTGTCAATTAAAACTTTTTATTGGTGCAATATATATATATATATATATTAACTATTACAATTCATTTCATTTTATTAAACAGGCAAAACTCTCCATACAGTAATGCCACCCTGTGCCAACCAGAGCAATCAATGGATGCCAGAAGGCTTGAGCATAAAATTCTCATCTAGTGCCTATGCATCCAATATCCCCATATTAGTTTCTGGCTTTTGGCCTTCATCAGTGAGGAGCCTTGGATCTGAGAGAACTGCACCTAGATCTTAGGATCTAATGCAAAGTGCAGTGCTCTCAGATCCAAGGCTTCTCACTGATGAAAGATAAAAGCCAGAAACTAGTCTGGGAATATTGGATGAGTAGGCACTAGATAGGGATTTTATGCTCAAGCCTTCTGGCATCCATTGATTGCTCTGGTTGGCACAGGGTGGCACTACTGTATGGAGAGTTTTGCCTGTTTAATAACAGTTATGTGCCAGCATAAGAGATGGTGATCATGTGACATTTCACTTTATATATGCATTTGGAATCATGAGTTTAGATTTAAAACTGAATATATATATATGTAATACTATAAAATGGAGTTTATAAATAAGTTTGGTAAATTTAATATTATTTATTAATTGTTGATAATGTTTTCTTAAGAAGTGTTTTTTTTTCATGTATATATGTTTTGTAGTTCTTTGATAAAACCCATATAAAATGGCTGAAATATAAGGAAAAAAAGTATATTGATTAATAGTTTATTAATAAAAAGCAAATTTTTTAAGAAAAAGTTGTCTGTATGTATATTTGAGTATATTAAGCTAATATTTATAAATAAATTGTTTGTTCTTATTGTTATTATCATCATCATTTTAAATATAGCATTATTTTTTAAATATATTATTAAATTTATTAAATGTGTTTCATAAGATTTCTACTATCAAAAAACACGTAAATTATACATATTAAAATGAATATTTTTAAAGGTGAATGCAAAAAAAAAAAAAATGCTGTACTTTATCAAATTCATATATGTATGCAATTCATAGTTAATTATTCTAAATATAATAACAAAATATTTTAATTTGATCATATTTAAATTTATCTGGGTAAAAAGGCTACATAACTATTACAAAATCTGGTAAGAGAAATAGAGTTTAGATTAAGGATCACACTATTTAGCTATTGATTACTTTTACCTAATAAAAAATTCAGAAATCCATTTATAAAAAATAGGGTAGTGATAGATAACTAATTTAACACTTTTTTGTTTCTGAACTTTTATAAATTATCTTTATATGAATGGAAAGTTTGCTCTTTATTACATTTATTAATGCTACAGATTTTTTAGAATTTTAATGACTTCTCTAATTGTTATCTAATAGCGCTCGTCTGTTTTACCAGTAGAATTACTCATGTGTATATAAAAGTCTTACACATTGCACAAAAGATTTCATAAATTACATGAACTTTGGAAAAGATCAAATTCTTAGTTTAGTAAAATATAACCAATTTTATAATTAGTGATAAGAAAATGTTTTAATATCATAGTGCTTTAAAATATAATTGATTTGCTATCTGCTTTTTATGTAAAAAAATGTAATTAAACTATTAATTGTAGATCTCATATTAATTGTAGGTGTACGTATATATGCGTGTTTGTATGTATATGTGTTTAATTAATTAATTAATTACAACATAAATATTTAATAATGCGATATTATTTTCTTATACTCCCTAAAGATATTTTTTAATGTTTCAAGCAGTAATGTTTAATGAAAATGTCAACAAATCATATCTTAGACATATGTTTCAATCAATCAAACCTGACATCATCAGTAGCTCATGAATTGAGTTGAAACTTCAACAACCATTACTATACAATTTTCATTAAATATACTAACAATGTTTAACATGATCTTATATTTTGAATGCATACTTTGCAGCAATTTAACTAAAGCCTACTTTGTATCAGATAAACATTATTGAACAAAACAGAGCCATTAAACAAATTCATTTTACCTAACCTTGTTTTTTAAGGAAACATTTAAATATTTAATTAATTAGTTAATTAAATATTAAATACATATATAATAATGTAAAGTTATTTACCAATATGCTATATAAAATGTTTCAATGCTTCAAATTAAATGTTTAATGAAAAAAAGTAATCTAATCCCTTGTTAAACACATTTCTCTGTCAGTCAAACTATATGTTATCAATTGCTCAGAAAATCTTTTTGAACTCCAAAAAATGTTTTCCTAAAAAGCAAGATTAGTTAACCTAAATTTATTTAAATGCTATTTATTGTTTAATAACATTAAATCTAAACAAAGGGGACTAAAATGTATTCAAATGTTAAGATCATGTGAAACATTACAAGTGTATCTAATAGAGATTGTGTTTCTATGTTTGTTGGATTAATTTATTTCCCCAACTATTTATGACAACAGGTTTAATTATCAGAAACACTTATCTCATCTGGGATTAATTGATTTTTTTTTAATCAAATATTATCCTTAACAATGAGAGAAAATTTCTATACAAGGCATAAGGAATATTTACTAAGGCTGTAACCTCAAGAATATGCATGTAAAAATGTGATAGTAGGGACCTCTACAGGTCTTAACCACAAGCTTATGCTTTGGAAGAAAGGAGGGGAACCCATCTTTACTTCAACCTACTTTCTATTTAAATAGGTGAATCTGAAGTGGTTAGATCTGAGAGTGTGAAGCTATGCAATACTTTACTGATTAAGTCCACATTTCTTATTACACATTAATACTCGCAAAATTTTTCAATTTACAATGAGTCAATGCAAAGATTTTATAGTTAGAAATCTATTACGATAATTTAAAGTTGTAATTATAAATTTATTTAAACAAGGCATAAATAAATAATGTTAGTACTATTACTTGTTTATATAGTATTTAATTAATTACTTACATATTTAAATACTTATTTAACAAGAAAGTTGTTTAAGATAAATTTATCTAACAGCTCTGTCATACTTAATAACATTAAGCTGATAGAAAAGAAGCTTCCATTAAATTAGTACTAAATTATTTTTATATTTATTATATTGCATTCAAGTTTTAAGATTATATTGAAAGTTGTGCAAATATTGATGATATCAGGTTTCATTGACAGAAGCACATATCTATCAAAAAATTGGTTGATTTTTTTTCATCAAACGTTGCCACTTGAAACTTTAGAAAATTTCTATAGAGAGCATAGATAAATAATATTAGCATGATAATATATTAACTGGTAACATGAGTTTATATAAATGTTTTGTCTTATTTAATAGCGTTAACGTGATACAAAAAAGGCTTTAGATAAATTGAACTAAATTTATGATCAAACTTTAAGATCATGTACAAAATTGTGAGAATATTTAATAGAAATTGTGTTGCTATGTTTTTTAGAGTTTCAACTGATTTTCCAAACTACTGATGACATCATGTTTCATTAGCAGAAAATGTATCTAGCAAGGGTTTGCTTGATTTTTTTCATAAAACATAATCACTTAAAGTTTTTCTGAAGGTTTGTAATGATGGTGTCCTAGTTGTATTTTTATATGTCTTTAGAAAAAAGTAACTTTATTTAAATATTCCAAATACATTCAACTGTTAGTAATAGCACATCGAACAGTTTAGTGTATGCTCAATGTTTTGAGAGGTATTATTCTTCCCTTTTCTTAAGGTGTTGCTGGCCTAACCAGTGACAGTACTAGCATAGAATTCAAACCTGGGTCCTTATATTCTTGAGTAATGAATTTTAAGGTAAACTTCAAAAGACCTTTTACAGAGGAATAGGTAAATAATGTTAGCATTATTTATAATCATTTTCAAACATTATTGATCCATTGTGGATGGTCTCTCTAAATTTAATTCAATTTCCCCAATTCTTAATCTCTTCTCCACATCACATCAATAAACATTTTTATTTTTTACATCCATATCAATATATGTTCTTTTTCTAGTTTTTTAAAAATTTATTGGGATCTAATTTAGAAATTCAATTATAAATTCATTATCATCTCTTATAACAAATGTTCAGTCCATTTCCAATTCAATCTCTTAATTCTTTCAATGGTTTCAGAATATTTATTTGTTGTCTCATATTTTGTTTTTGATCTTTTTTTGTTAGTCTTAATATACACCTCTCCATATTTTATTGTGTGATCTAAAGTCTCCACATCATTTTTCTACTAAATGTCTAAGTTTCAGATCCATAAATAAGAACTGATGAAGAGCTTATATTAAAAAGCTTACTTTTTAAACACATAGGTATAACCAAATAAATACATCCAAGTCTAATTATGTGATTAATTCCATTCATTATGTTTCCAGATGCATTAATGATATGACCAAGGTATTTGTAATTGTTAATATTTTTAAAGTCATAATTATATATTTTTCTATTCATTTTCTATGAAAATCCATTAAGCATTACTTTAGTCTTTTTAGCATTTAACTGTAGTTCTGTTTTTTTTTACTTTAATGTGAATACTTCTAAAGTATTTTCTGGAGCTATGAAACATTAGTTGCAAAAAAAACCACATTAGCTGCAAAATAAAAATGATTTAAATAATCTCTATTTACTTTTACTTCCTTATCTTTCCATATTAATCTACAAAATTGTTTTTATAAATTGCATTGAAAAAGATTTGGATATATGGAATTATCCTGAAGTATATCCTTCTCACTGTTAATATTCCTAGTATCACTGTGCACTGCTATGCATTTTGAAAAGTATTCTTCAGAATATTCCAATATTTTCAATCTAGTCCTTAATAATCTAAAGGTTTAATTATTGTAGAAATGCTTACAGAATTAAATTATTTTTATAGTCTACAAATCGAAATCATAATGAAAACTCATATTCATTGATTCTTTGTGGAATTTTTCTCAATTCTCATCTGTAATCTAGAGTGTGAAACCATGTTTAAATCTAGCTTGTTCTTATGGATGGATAAAGCTCTGAGTTTGCTGTAGACAAGCTACAATTAACATCATAAAGTTTTTGGATAGAATTGAGAAAAAATTGTTGACTAAAGGTTTCAATATCTTCTTTATTATCTTTCTTAAAGATCAATTGCTACTGAATTCTTTCAATCATGTAGTGCATATTTTTCATTTAGACACTAAGTATATATTTTTGACAATTTTTTATTTCTTCAGTTGCTTTTTTTAAAATTCACTAATAATTCCATCATTTTCTGAAATTTTTTTCCTTTTTTATAGATTTAATTGCATATCTCACTTCTTCATTTAAAATATTTTGCAATTCAGAAGATGTAGAGAATAACATTGTTTTGTTTTTTATTACTATATAATTCTTATAAAATTCTACCTCATATTCCATGATGTCATCTTTTTGTTTAA
This sequence comes from Epiperipatus broadwayi, assembly GCA_028023455.1. Classification (NCBI taxonomy): domain Eukaryota; kingdom Metazoa; phylum Onychophora; class Udeonychophora; order Euonychophora; family Peripatidae; genus Epiperipatus; species Epiperipatus broadwayi. The sequence goes on from JAQFVV010000004.1 coordinate 14,186,980, forward strand.
TATTAATTTCCATCTTTTTTAATACTGAAACCATTTTCCAATAATATTTTACACTTTTGAGATTTTTATTACCTTCTATAACTTTCATTGCCAATTCACATTTATATTATTTTATATTATTATTAACTCACCTTGTATCATTTTAAAAATTTCCATATATTTAGTTTTTCTTAATGGATCATTGAAATTAGTCCTGCTCAGTTCTTTTAAGGCTTCAAAACTGAATCAGATAATCATCTTTCTGTTCAGCAAACTTATTTCTATATCTATCATTCTTACATATATTTGTAATACTATTGTTTTAATTCTGATTCGATTTTATTATAAATATAAAAATAGTATGATTTTTCTATTGCTTTTTATCTCTAATTTTTTTTTAATTTTACACTACCAAATGCAAATTTAAATTTATATTAATTTATTTATTTCCCAATGTTTAATAATTTAGTGGTTGGTTTAGTTTAGTTTTTAATTTATTTTAGTATTTTATATGTGAATTTTGTATATAATCATATACTAAAAACAAAACGTAAATATTATAATATTAAAATTCTAGAAAATATTAAATATTTTAATCTATAGATTTTATATGTAGATATAAAATTCATCCTTTGCTACAAACAGTGGAGATTCCTTTTTTTAATAAAATAAATATAATAATCCTCTTACTGAATTAATATAAAATTAAGAGTTAATTAAAAATTTAAAATATAATAGAAACTAAAAAATTCTTTGAATATTTTACTTTGTAATAGAATGATCAAATAATAATGTTATTTTTTTAAAGTATAAATTTATGTTTTAATATTAATAATAATTTTTTTGAATTTTTATTTCAAATAAATAATATTTATATTTGCATTATAATTGCGATGAATTAATTTAAGAGAATAACTTTTTTATAATAATTTTTGTATCTGTGCGAGTGGATTTTTTTTTTTTTTTAAACGCTACATTTTAATTAGTAGTAGTATTTAAAAGAAGATTGTGATAGATAATCTAATATATGGTTGTTTTAAGAATTTTTTTTCAAGTAGTAGAAGACAGATTTGTGTGTTATGAAATAAAGCTTTAAAGCGTTATGGCAAAAAGATAAAATAAAAATATTTTTTTACTGAATGTTCATAGTGGAAATTATTTTGAAAGGTAGAAAAATATAATAAAACAGCCTAATATGAATATCGTGAACAATTATAGAAAACAACTGTTATTAATACATTAGAAGTTAAAGAATCATTCGAAATCATAGCGGTTTAGTAAATGTCTACAAAAGAAATTATAAATTCAAATAAAAAAATTTATAAAACACTGAAATGAGTTTAAAATAAAAATATAATTTTACTATAATCAAGAAGATATTAATGTTTTAAAAAGTAAATAAAATCCTAAAAAAGTAAAAAATTCACAAAAATTAACTAGTTTTTCTTGATGGCAACAAAAATTTCTAATTACAATATTATAATTTAGATATCACACTGGTTAATATAAAAGTTTATTTCAAAATAAGTTAAAAAAAATAATAATTTACAGTAAAAATGATTGTCATGGTTTTATGGCATGGTAATAAAACATCTAATTAAAACTTTTAAAAAATCAGGTTCAAAATAGTGGGTTTACTTTCAGACAGATGTCACATATTCAACTCAGCTAATTATTCAATTATTCTTTTATCTTCTTTATTTCTTTTGCATTTTGTTCATATATTTATATATATTACTTTTTTATAAATATCCTCATATACACTTTAATGCAATTTTTATATAATACCTCTTTTGTTTTTTTAACAGTTTCGACTGTCCTGCAGTCTTCATCAGAGATTTTTATAACTTCCTTCTGATGAAGATGTCAGGACAGTTAAAACTGTTAGAAAAATTAAGATAAGGAATTATATAAAAATTGCATTAAAGCATATATAAGATTTATAAAAAAAAAACCAATCATTTAATATTGGTTAGTAAATGGATATCAGGCTATGGAAATCATTCAAAACCTCACCATCCAGAAAATTACAAGTTAAAGCAATATTTTATACTTTACTGGCTTTCTATGAAAGATTACTGAATAGGTTTTTTCCTCCACATTATAATTTGAAAGTTGTTTAATCTTTTAATTTACCTACTATAATTAATTTATGTTTGATTGATGATGCAGTCATAAAAATCACATTAATTATAATCTATCCAAAATGCAAAATAATAAAAATTCAAATACAAAAGTATTTTCAAAATTAAACAAATATTAGTAAGAACATTTCACTGCAATAATTCTCATCAATCACTAGTTTTTCACTAATTTCAAACTTTTATTATTATACAAATTTAATGACTTACAACATAATAATGTGTAGCATTTTTTAATAATACTTTTATGTATAAATACAGAATTTAGGAAATGAAACAAAAAAACCAGCAAACTGACATATCACTGATGTTTGACAAAATATTGTAGAAAAAAGTATTTAACAAGACAAATTATATGCTTACAGAAACTTATTCCCAATAGTGTTTATCAATCCAAGGTTTGAGGATCTTAAATATATATATATATAATGTTAAAAGGAGGTAGCCTTTGACAACAGTTTGAAATTGTTGATTGTTTTTGATATTGGGATTGTCTAAGTGCTGATTAGTATTTAATGATATATATATTAGATTTTTATAGAATCACATTGAACAAATTTTCGATTATCACTATATTAATAGGATAAGTCTTAGATTATAATAAAGTTGATCATAGTATAGTAAACTGTGAATAACAAAATGTCTCATATGGTCTAGTTTTGTCTGTTAATATTGCAGGTTACTATCTAGTTAATCAAAAAAAAAAAATCCAGTACAAATTATTACCAATATTGTCTAAAATCTTTTAACTATTTTGTAAAATTTGACAATATCATAGTAAAAATAATTCTTACATCTATAACTAATAAGAATATGAAAAATTAGAAAAAAACAACTAGCTGTAAAACCAGAAATAAACAATCACATAATCATCAATAAAAAAATCTTGATTATAAAAATAAAAATTATAGATTTGAATAATGCAAAATGACTAATGATTAGTTTTTGTAGTATTATTAAAATGTCAACCAGTTCATAAAACCCTTTGTTAGTATAATGCATAAATGTGACATTATATATACCAGTCTATTATTATATTTATCAACTTAAGATTGCCTTTCAGTATACTAAATAAATAACAAATTATAACTAGAAATAGAAGTACTAATAAACATAAATTTAACCTTTTTTAAAATACAAGAAAAACATTTTCCGGTATTTGTGTCAGAATTCTTGGTAGAAACTTCTATGAAAATCTATTACCTAATCATTGCATTAAATTAGATGAACATTTTTTATTTACTTCTTCAAAGTGTTATTTTCTCTTAAGTTTTGCATATAGTCAATTTTTACTACTTATTATTTGAAATTATTATAATGAATACTAATATACAAAATTAACAAAGCGTATGACACACTTGAATGTGAAGCTATCAAGATACACAGAAATTATTACATGCTAAGCACTTTTGAGGCCTTTTGCCTCATATTCATAGTGGTACTGTGAGCTGCAGAATGAAGAAACACCACCATTGAGTGTATATTAAATATTAATATACCATCCTGCCCATACATTCGATATTAATATATAAAAAAAAATTAAGACATTCATTTATTGCTTATTAGGTTGTTAATTATTGAAATCATCAGTTGATATCTTATCTAAATTTATCTCATTAGGTACAATTTTTAAGTCATTATGAACATGTTATATAAATACAAAGTAATATATTGAGTTTGATCTTTCCTTTTGTTTTAAAAATCACAAGCAATATGTTTTGACATTTTATTTTAAAGATCACTTAAATTATTATACAACCAAAAGAAACATTTTTAAAAAAAGTAAGTGTGAGAATGTTATCTTGTCTAATTTTATTTTATTATGTCTGACTTTAAGTTATTATAAAATGCACCAATAAACAAAATGATAATTTGTAACTTGTTTTATTTTTATTTTATTTATGTTTAGTAAGTTTGCGGTTTGTTTTTTTCTGTTATATTTTAAGACAGAACAATACATGATAAAGTTCAGCATCCTGTTTTAAAGGTCACTGACTAAAATTAAAATATTTAAGTTTAAATACATTTTAAAGTTAAAATAACATTGCTTGTTTTATATTTAATAGAATATAAATAGCTAAACAATGATTATATTTTCACTATACTTGTGTATTAAGATCATTGTAAATACAAGATTATCGTATAAGATTTTAAAATTGAAGAATTATTTTTTTTTTTGTTTTAAAAATTAAAATTCTAAAAGAACATGTTGGAAATGCTAACCTATATTTAGATAACCTTAATGATTATTCAATAAGAATAAAGGAATAACTTGAATATATCTATAACAATCTTTAAATTAATTAAATCATAAAGATACATCAACAAACACATATAAATAATCACATGACTTTAAGTTGAATCTTTTTTCTTACTTTCTGTGTTCTACATAGGATGTATATTTAACAGTGAATCACTATAATGCATTAAGCATTATTTTTTTTAAAAAAGTGATATGTCTATCTATTTAGAAATATATATTGTTAATAACAATATGAATAACTAGAAGAAAAGTTTGACATTTATTCCCAAGGCAAAAAAATTGTAAATCTTTGAGGCTTCTTTTAAAATAATAAGAGAAATTTCATCATTGTGATAGTGTTCAGAAAGTTTTTATGAAAGAAATTTACAATGTTTACTTGAATTCAACCTGGATATTCATACACACATGTCTTATGAAAATGCATATTATTGCTAAAGGATAAATTTTATCATTTATTAAGGATATAAATAATAACAATGTACTAAAATGGAACAATTATTTTGTTGATAGAATACAAAAACTTTTGATCTAGTACATTGTGTTGTAACTAGGGAAGTGATTTAAATTATAAAATGTAATAAAATGTATTCTATACATCTATATATGTATTTATGCCATACAATGACTATGAATTATTAATACTAATAAATATTTTCGAAATTAAAATTATAACAGCTGAAATATTAGATAAATTAATCATGGAAATTCATATCTGTTTACAGTTGTGTTTCATATATATGTATATTAATAAAATTAAAATCATAAAGATTCACAAAATAACATGATGTAATAATAGTCATTTAAAAGAATTAATGTGTCCTAATATTTTATGGTAGCTCAATGGAATAATTTTCAAACATTATTCTCTTTCCTACTTGGATGTTGCATTTTAAGTATAGGATTATTAATGGATCATATTTTAAACTTGGTGAAAGAAATTTAAGATGCAATAGAACCTATGGATAATGAACATTCATCATTGATTACAGGTCATTTGATTTCATTTAACATTTACTATTACATTTATATTTTAAAAACACCAATTTTATGTATGTTTGGTATGTAAGAGAATGTTCAGATGTATATTTAATCTAAGGAAAATTACAAGAGTCTTCCCAAGTTTATAAATGATAATTAATTAGATTTTTGTCTGATAACTTGTACAGGTTAATTCAATATCTTTATAGTGGATAAATTATAACAAGTTATGATTTATTTTATAATTTCATATTTTATTTCTCAAAAATTAATTCATAGAATAAATACTGTCCTCTGATCTTGGAATGTTTTGTCCTGCATTGCTTATTAGTATGAACATATTCAATGTGATATAGCATGTTTAATTTTAATTCCTATAATATATCCTCAATTTTATTTATTTTATTATTAGATATTGCATAAAAACTATCATTATTATTATTAAATTGTAATTTTAATTTTTTTTATCTTAATAACTATAAAGTTTAACAATCAGAATCACTATTTTAGAAGTAAACTTAGATAAACATGCTACAATTAGTGAGTATTGTAAACAATATCATTGTACTGATGTTTGATGATTAATCTGGCATTTTATGAGTGCAAAAACCAGTTTAAGAATAATGAAAATATTTATTTTTATTTAGTTGTTTTACTTCAATTATGTTGGAATCATTATTAGTCATTTGGGAACAGCATTATGAACAAATTTATGTTTCTCCATTGTTAAGGACTTATGTTCATTATACGTTTATGTTATTTAGTTAATATTAATTTGAGTCCTTATCTTATAATTTTCAGAATAACAATAAGAGCTAGTATTCTGTATTATTTATTTTAGTTTTGATTGTATTGGTGTCAATTAGGGATTTGAATCCAAGTCATATAAATAATCTTTTTTTTTTTTTACTTTATTATTTGTTTTATTATTATAAACTTTGAATATTCCAGAATCTCGTATTTTAATGTTAGCAGCTTGTCGATTTATTAAATGTATTTTATTCCTGTTTATACAAATTGCCTCTTTAATTTTTGTTTTACTATGGTTTCTCTCTTCATGAAGAATTTTCACTTTTGAAAATCAAATTTAAATTTAATTATTTATAATCATTGCTCAGTTTATATTAAGTGTAAGACATATATAGATCATATTGGAATTTAAACTTTATTTAAGATTTTTTATATATACTTTTATATATGTGTTGTAATGTACACATTTCAAATTTATGGTTCATCACAATTTTCTGAAACATATGAACAAATTTATATATATATATATAATCAATCAAACTCTAAATGTAATACGTAAATAACAAACACACTTGCTTCAATGTGTTAAATAGAATAAATATCAGTTGATTGGTATGAAGTGGACTGTAAAGTATTTATTATACATACTCTGTTTTGCAAATTAAGAATAATATATATATTGTTTACACCCAAGTTCCAACAGGCATTAGTCCTGCCAACAAAAATCCAGACAGTTCAAAATTCTGACAATTTATAAATATCGCATTAGCAAAAATTGACAGCTAAATCCCTTATAACAAAAATATTGATTAACCAAAATCTTAATAATCTAAAATCCTGAAAATGTAAAATGTCAATGGATCATTTGTTTTGCATTTTTTATTATTATTATTATTATTATTATTATTATTATTATTATTATTATTATTATTATTATTATTATTATTATTATTATTATTATTATTATTATTATTATTATTATTATTATTATTATTATTATTATTATTATTATTATTATTATTATTATTATTATTATTATTATTATTATTATTATTATTATTATTATTATTATTATTATTATTATTATTATTATTATTAATAATAATAATAATAATAATAATAATGTGTTTTCCTGCCTGTGATAATATTATTCTTATTTTTTATGAAATTTGGGAAACGAATTTAGAAAGAAGAGCAACAAGACAGGAATCAAGTAGAAGGCATACTTTAGAAAGAATCCATGCCAAAACATAAGGAAGTGGCAATTGGGGAAGAAAATGGAAATGTGATTATATTTAACAATAATGTAAATAAAGCTTTATTGTATTATCTTCATTGTATTGCACACAATGTATCATTTTAAGTATTTTAACATTACACTCAAGAAAACAATTTTATTTTTAATACATATAAGAGAAAATGATTTATATTTGATATCAGTCTTTTAAAGCAAATTTTTTATTGAGAAAATTTAATTAAAAATTAAGTTTTATATAAATAGTTTCACAATAAAACTAATATTGTCTAATTTTTAATTTGTCAATATTTTTCAGAATTATTCATCGTCTGGGGTTTTAGCTATATGGATTAATATTGTTAGGATTTTGAACTATTAAGTGTCAGGATTTTTGATGTTGATGATAGACTTTGGACAGTATTATATATATATGTATTTTATTACTTTAAAATTAACATTACAGGGAAAAAAGTTTACAAAAAAATGAAGTTTTATTATACTGTATTAAATGTTTATAATAAACAATGGTTATATAGACTTTTAATACAAATATTTATTTTATAATACATATTTATATTTGCATTGCACTCTATACTGTTTGATGGTTTTATAAGTAGGTTTTGTCTTTTTCTTTTTTTTTATTACTATTATTACTATTACTTCAATAAGGATTGTTTTACCTAAACTTTATTAAGTTTTTCCTTGGTAAGTACTTAATGCAAGTTTAAAACAAAATATGATTAAAAGAATATATTTATAAGAATATTTGCATAGCTATAAGATATAAACAGCAGTTTTAATGGTCATTCATGAAAAAACCTGATAGGAAGAAAACACTATATAAGAAAACAAATTGTTGTTGTTGTGACTGACAATTGTGATTTGATTAATCAAGTTTATTATATTAATATCTTTTTAAAATGATGCATTAAACTGTAAAATTTGTTTGCATTTCTTTTGGCACTTAGTATTTAATAGTCTTTTCTCTTGTTACATTTTTTTATATAATCAATTTGCTTTTTGGTATAAAATGTCTACGGAGATAAAAGACAAATTGGTAAATGGAGTGATATTTTTAACAAAAAGCATTAATGTAAGAATTAAATACTTAATTAAATTAAATTCTTATAGAATTGGATAATTTTTTTCATTGTCCATAATCAGACTAAAAATGATTGAATACGATTATACATTTTTATCAAAATCTTTCTTCAAAAGTTGTTAAAGTTTGATGAATACAGTACAGTATTTTGAAAAAATAGTCTTACCAAAAGTGTTAATCATTCAAATTATTAAATATTACAAAGATAGATATATAATTTATTATATTCAATACTCATATTTTGTAATAAATCATATATTTTTCATTTCTTTTGCATAATTTCAATTTTATCTTCTAATTTAAGCCTACAGAACTTAGATATTAGCTGCTTTTTTTTTTACTGATTTTCTGTTTAAATCATTATCATTTAAGTAACTTTAATCTTTTATGTAACTAGCAGATATCTAAGAACATGATGAGTGAATTAAGAAAGTCATAAGATAATTTTGTTTTTGGAAGCCAAGTAAAGATTTAAGCTGTTTTTCTGAAAAGGCTTATTGATTGGTATTAATATTTAGATTTTAATTACGTTATTCATTCGTTTCTGAGCTTGAAGCATTTTATTTTCTTTCAGCTTTGATAACCAACATAATAATCATTTGAAATCTTAGAAATGAATTTATTAACAGACCCCAAATTTAATATCCATAGATAAAAACAATTTACACTAATAAAGATTTTTTTTTAAGATTGATTTTTGAATTTAGTTTTACTCAATATTTGATTTTTATTATAATTTTGTCAAATTTACGTAATTAATCACAGCATTTTTTGCTTGTTTTTTTTTTTTCAAAATTTGATCGTTATATTTATATTCATTTTAAGTATTGTTTTAGAAAGTTTTTTTAATAATATTTATATAACATCAGCAAAGGTAATAAAAATATCAACAAAATAAACTATTTAAATATTCTGCATTTATTTTACTATTGTTACGTTTCAGGCTGGATGACGACGAAAATATTTACCATGTATACATAATTGTCACTGTAAACATTGTACTTGTTTAATAAATATTTGGAAAAAAAAAATTTAAATATAAATATTCAGCTTTCTTCTGTGCTTGTTGTGGCTTTCTAATGTTAACCTAATAATTTTTAAATTAAAAGCAAACTGATTTGAGATTTGATCAGCTTGTGAAGAATATTTGATAGCACTTAATGTTCATTGATAAACAACAAAGGAAAACTCTAACTTCAAAAAATATACTTTATGTAAATCATTTTCTGGACGTGTACAATTTTCTTTTAAAAGAAAAAATGCTTTGACTTCAATTTTTATCTAAAATAATAACAAATTAGTCAACTGATATAAAATTGATGTGATATTTCTTGAATTAAAAATATTAAAAATTTTAATGACTTGTAAACTCTAAGATATAGTTTAAAAATTGAGATTCTTGAATAAGATTAATTTAAGTTAAAAGACGACAACCAATAAAAACTAACAATTACAATGATTAAGACTTATCATGACTTATAGTAATAGTTATTGCTTAATTAATTACTCAACTGATATTCAAGGAGAGAATTTATTATGCAAAATCATGGTTTCTTGAATGATTGAACATATAAATATTTACTTGATGTTTTGAGTGTTTTAAAAACCATCTGTAAATCTTTAAAAACCCATTTTATGAGTATGTGTGCATATGTTTTTTTTAATGTTTATGATAATATTTTTAAAAAAATTGCAAGAGATTGTATATTTGATCAGTTTTTCTATCAAATATGATGATATTTCATCTTTTTACAAAGAAACCATGTCATATGTTGCATGACCTAATTTAACAAGCTTGTATTACAAATGTTATATATAGAGCTTGCAAATAAGCTCTTAACAAGCTTTGCAGAATATCCCCACCCCCAGACTGTTTTCTGCTACTGGCTTCCTCAGTGAGATTCGAAGATATTCAAGCATTAGATTAAAAATACCAGGACAATCCCAGCACTTTATCTAATGGATAAATATTAAGTAGAAAATCTGAAATTTTTTGACATTCATATGGCTTCCAATCCAGCTATCTAACTTAATTAGCTAAATGTGACTGAACCAAGTTCAGATACACCATATATTAATAATGCTAGCAATATAAAATCATCAAAGCTTTAATAGCAAAAAATAAAATTACTAAGAAATCAAGTCATATGTCACAAGATCTAATTCAATGAGCCTGTATTACAAATGTTATATAAAGAGCTCGCAAATAAGCTCTTAACAAGCTTTGCAGAATATCCTTAACCCCAAGACTGGTTTCTGCTACTGGCTCCCTCAGTGCTTGAATATCCTAGCACCTCACTGAGGAAGACAGTAGCAGAAACGAGTCTGGGTTTGGGGATATTCTGCAAAACTTGTTAAGAGCTTATTTGCGAGCTCTATATATAACATAATATATCATCTCTTTTATTTACAATTATGCATTAATAATTATTTATTTAGTACAATATCTATCTGTAATTATTTAGGAGAAAATTCATCTTCTAGCATGTGCTGTTTGCTATTATGCATTAAATATTTGCTTTTGATTTGATATCATATTTTTCGTCACTATTATATCTTGTTTAATATTTCTTTTAATTCTTTGATTTGTTTATTGATAGAGTTTAACAGTGAATATCAACTGGAAGCTTCATTTAGCACCTCAGAAATTTTTATTATCCTCTGCTTATTGATAAACTTCATCTGTCTTTCTAAAAATGAGGTCCATATTTTCATTTTGCTTTTCATAGTTTTGGAAGTAATTCCTCATTAGCTGATCACAGTGGCTCATGCAGATTGGTGAGTAGATGTTCCTTAATCTTTTTCATTAGAAATGATCAATATTAATTTGTCCAGTGATTTTCAATTACTGAAGTTTTTATATATATAAATTTTTAAATGTCTTATTTTATTACAATTTCCATGTCATCATTTTTTTACTTTGTAACAGATATATTGCGATATTTTTTTAATTTAAACTTTATAATTATATTTTGATTAGAGATGAGTTTTGATTTTATTTTATTCTAATTTTATTATGAATTATGAATGAGTTAGTCATTAAAAATAATTTTTTATAGTTTATTATATATTTCTTTTATATTTTACTCTCTAAAACATGCTTCAATACCAGAAAAGAAAGCATGGAGATTAATTTAAATTATTAATCTAAATATCATGTTTTTAATTTTTTTTTCTTTTTAGTAGAGCAAAATTACTCATTAGCATATAAAGTATTATTAACTATGGTATAATGTTGCTACTAAGCTATTTTTCAAGTCAGAATTTTTATTATTATTTTTTTTTTTACTATAGCAAATATAAAATTTATTTCTGTTTATTTTTATTTTTTATTTAGAATTGAATTTTAAAATATATAAAACAAATAATTAAAGTATAGCATGTTGATCTTATTTTCAAGAGAGTAAGTGTTGAGAAAGGAGAGCAATATGGTACTGTATTATATTAATAATAGATTATTATCAGCAGAGATAATTGGTAATTCTTTGTTATTTTCTTATATGCTTTCATATTAGTATTTAGATAAATTTTAATGAACCACTTATATTACTAGAGTATATCCTAATATATATAAGCCCAAAAAGAATATAAAGCTATCCAGGAAAAAAGCATCAGTTACATATATAATTGTAATAAAACAGCAAAGAATAATGGTTATAAATAACAAAAGTCAATGTATCACCCCTTGCCTTGAAAATTTTAAATTTCAATATATTTTAAACTTAATTAACCCTTAATCTCTCTAACATATATAAAACAAAGTTCAACTCCTATACAACATGTATTTCAGTTAAATCACTCACTTTGAAGTATGTTAAAATTTAAGACATTCCTATAATATTGCTAAAATAGAGATATTTGATTAGTTTATAATTACTTAGATACCATTTCTTTTATTTTTAAAGCATGAAATTTGTACAATTAATAATTACAATTTACATTGTAATATTAAATTATTTATATAACACTATAGAAACTATTTAAATAAGTTCTATGTTTTATTAATGTTTCAAAATTAACATAATTTTAAAATAACATATTTTAAATTTATAAAAATTAAAAAGTACATTACACATAGTTGTAAAATTGTTGGATGGACATATTAAAGAACTGAAAGATGGTAATAAGTAATTTAATAATATGATTTTATGTAATTTTAACATACACTAAGAGTAATATTTTGTTTAAGAAAAGTGGTCCATATGAGATTATCAGTTTATTATATTGGTATATATTTCATATTAAAGAATGAGTAATAGTTATAGATCAGGAAAAGGTATATCATTAAAATAAATAATGTATAATATGTATATAATATTTTATAAATGAAAGATGGTATAGAGTGAATATAATAGTTAATGATATGGATTTATGACCTCTAATTTTATAAGGTATAAAGCATACTGCGATATTTTTGGTCATAAGAATAACTGTTATTTGATTTGGCAATGATCTGTCATAATTATAGACTTATAAATGATAGGGTGATGAGGTTATATACTAAAATGAAAAAGTTAATCCATGCTGATACTGAAAAATATATATGTGTTGAATGGTTAAGTTTAAAATGCCCAGATAGAGTGTGTTTATCCTGAAGAACTAATGTCATATGTAGTGGGTTTGATCCAAAGGATATGCCTATTATTATTTTAGGAATTTCAGAGAATTTTATATGATAGACAATTATTTTATTCCACATGAGCTTTAGTAAAAAGTCAGGATTTTTTTATGATAGAATCATTGAAATAATAATGACTACCCAAAATTTATAATAGTTGATAAAAAATGTTAGTTGCCTCCATTTCTTTCATGTAAGCTTGTTTATTAAATTAGTTTCTTATTAAAAGTATTATTTGTAATATTTTAATAAAGTAAGCATCATAGGTAAGTAATTTAAGGAGTTTATAGTTTTTCTTCCTACTGTTCATAATCATAGTTCAAACAAGAGAAAAGGACCATAAGTGAAACAAATACAATCAGATGTTATAAAAGAGAAGAATAAGTAATTTAGGAGTGATAACATGAGATCAACAATAATGAAGATTGTGAACAAAGAATGTTTGATAAATACGTGAGATGAATGTATAACATTTTAACATGGAATATTCTTGATTCAGTTGTTTGTTTAAAGAATATTATTTGTATTGGAAAAACAATATAAAAGTATAAAAACTCATTTATTCAATAGGAATAATATATCGATATAATGATTTTAAAACTATACTATATTGAATTTGTATAAATTTCTTAAAAACAAATGTAAAGTAATTAATCACTGAAGTATTATTGTGATAATAATAAAATTACTCAAATGTATAAAAGTAATTAAATTTATAATAGGAATAGAAATATTAATACTATTAAATACTTATCATTTAATTACTTAAATGATACTGACCCAATGGTAGCACATGAAATGAAGATGATTATTTATTTTTTAGTTATTCCAATGTAAACATTGTAAATATGTAATTATCCTAATATAAGTTGTATAAATTGTTTATGTTGTCATGTATAATCGTAATGATTGTTATAACTATTTTAGTGTTATAAATAAATATGTGCTTTTAAATTCAAACTTGACAATTAGTGATATTTCTTTATGGGATCATAGATATCATGATGTCATCCATTTAAGCACATGGCATAACAAAATCCTTATATAAAATTTATTAATTGAATGTTTTAAGTGTGAAATTCTAATAAAGAATTTAGACTTAATAAATCAAATAACTTACAATTTTAGTTTATAATTTGATCAAAATAATATTAAATTGATTTAATTTTATTAAATATTGAAGTACCAAATAAATATCTAAAATTTGAATTTAAAGAATTATTGTATGTTAGAGCCTTTAAAAGTCACATGTGTATTTTAAAATTCAATTAAATTTAATAAAGGGTTACGGTCATAAAAATATCATAAAAGTTCGTTAAAAAAGTATATCCTAAATGCTATGTTATTGAAGATATAAGAAAATAACAAGATTAATTTTGATGTTTGTTTGGAAAGATAAAATAAAATGAGTAAATGCTAAAATAATTAATATGTTTAAAATTGAGTTGTATAATAGCATATTTTAATTAATAATAATGGTTTTGATTATTCTGTTTGATGGTTGTTATTTGTAAAAATAACTGGATAAATAAGTGGTTTATAAATTATTGGATTAAACTAATTATCTATAAATGGTCTATTACTTTAATTATATAATAAACTGTATTGAAAATGTTTATAGTGCTATTCAAATATTTTGCATTTGCTTTGATAATATCTTTGAAATTTTTTTTTTTTTTTTTTTTAGTAATCTTATTATTAACTGAAGCTTTATTATATGACACTGATTCAAATTAATTCTACATTTTTATGGGAATTGCAAAATATTACTGCTATAGTCATGCAATTTTGCAGAATATGATGGGCATTCTTAGAAAATGTGTTAACTTTTAGCAAGTTCTCTGTTTAAATATTTCTTTTGTGAAGACTATTGACATTGGTATTCTTATAATTAGCTATTGTGAAGCATTTGTATTTTGTCTGATGTGTTCTGTTTATTATTTCAGAAATATAAATTATTGTTTTTAATTTTATTATTTTTACCATTTAAAGTCATCACTTGATAGACTGATTGTTGATTTAGCAGTAAAAACTGAATACTGCTTTATGAAATTTTGATAACTATCTGGTTTCTTACATTTAATTGAAATGCTAAAATATTTATGTAGACAATGTCATGTTTTCATTTTAAGGATTATTTAAATAATTAATATAAATTTAGAGAAATCGATCTAAATTTAACACTTCCTAAATATGCTTACACAACAATTATTCATTATTTTAAATCTTCAAATTCTGACATGCACATATGCAAGTAGCTTACTTTATTTTAAAAAAAATTTCTCGTCTTACAATTAAGTTTGTTTCTGATGGACGAATTTTTTTCCTTAATACAATTAGATGAATTTACAATGTAGAAAGATTTGCTTCCAATCAGTAAATCTCTACAGGTATCAAAATAGTTGAAAAAGTATATAACTTTATTTCATAATGAAGGCAAACTATTGCATTATTATCTGTTACACGTTCTTAAACCTAGATTAGTGATTTAATTTTCAAAATTTTATTCCTGTGTTTAAAATATGTGTGTTGGAATAAAAGTGTTAGTCATATATAAAAATAAAAGGTACTTTTATTTGTAATAATATTTAACAATCAGTATGGAACCATTTTAAAATTTATGAGCAGTTAAGATATACTAATGTGCTCCATCTGAAAATCATCACCGTTTTTTTTTAAAAAAAGATCACCTAACTAGAAAAAACTATTTTTAAAAACTTTTCAAATAAAATTTATTTTAGTTTCAAATTACTCCGAATGCATAAAAAATATTTTATTAAATGAATACATATATGCAATCTGTCAGTCTTTTACAAAATGTTTTATCTATTGTACAAATAGATATTGATGTATATTGTACCAGTAAATGTTTCACTTGTTTTGATGACTGGTGGTGTCACTAGGCTACTGTCAACTTAGAAAATTTAATTTACATTGATCAAAAAGTTGATGATGATAAATACTACCAACTAGAGTCAGGAAGAGAGATCTTAAATATTTTTTAGACAATTAAGGGACTGGACACAGAATCAAATGTTAGCCAAAAATAAATGTAATTATTGATAATTTTAAAGTTTTATTAAATTCAAAAATAATATTAGTCGAATAAAATATAAAAGTTTGACCTAAAATTATCCAAATGTCTAGGTCAGTGAGTGCAAGTGAATACTATGGCATTAAACACTTTGGCAGATAAGTTCGTTTTCTCACCTAAGAATTAAAGGGATTTATAAATTTCTTCCTGCCAGCGATTTATCTAAAAGGCCCACTTTCCTTTATTTAGAGATTTAAAAAAAAAGATCTTGTATGGAAGTCAATGAGTGCAAAGTGAGCTTTCCCTAAACCCCGGTAAAATATCAGGACATAATAGAGATGTCATATGCCTGCAAACACTCATAAGAAATTGAACAATGCAACACTTAAGGTTGATTCTGACAAGAGAGAAAAGATTATGATTTGATATAATCTTAAATAGAAAAAACAAAATCTCCACAATTTAAAAAAACCCAGAACTAAATAATCAATAAATCGCTAGCCAAAAGATTTAAGGTCTGCATGAAATGCAAAAACAGATTAACTAAATTAATTTTGACCAAAAATAAGGAACAGGTGAGTTAAAAAGAAAACTAATAGTATCTGCCAAGGCTTTTAACAATAATTAATGATATAAGAAAGAAAACAATAAGTATAAAATATAAACTCACAATACACTCTCAGATAAATAAATTTAAAATATAAAATCTGAAAACTAAGATTCCAATTTATATAATAAAAAATATTTATAAAGTAATTAATGATATTTAACTGATTATAGATAATTTGTTATAAATGCATAGTTCTTTTTATATTAAGCTAAGACTTGAGCAAAGAGATTTAGGCAGAGAGATTTTAAGTACTTGTTATGATATTAAAAGGTGCATTTACTTCTAAGGTGTTAATGTTTGGTCCAACTGATTTCTTCCAGTGGGATGCACAAAATTCAGGTTTATATAGAATTCATTACAAAGATTTTGATTTCTATTTATCTGGTCAGGAGTATGAAGGCAATATTTAGGATCAGTTTTGGAATTGGTTTTTAAGTTATGTTATGATGTTATAACTGTAGAGCCATCTCATAAAGATTTAGCATGGCATATTGTTAATATGGTTCTTTAAGGTAGGTAGTTTCTGCATTCTGAATGGATGATTGCTATTTCCAATGTCTTAGCATATTGACTTCTGTTAGCAAGTAGCTGAGCAATTATTTCTTATCACAGCAAGCAGCAAATACTATGAGCAAAATCTCCTATTAGCAGTCAGCAAAAATCTAATTTCGACAATCCATGTTTATCATTAGCAAATATATTAGTTATATAGAATCAATCAAAACATGGAGCTTTTATATGAAATTGTTATCTCCCATCTAATGTTAATTAAAGGTTTTGACCACATTAATCCCTATCTCCCCTTTAATCTTAATTAAAAACAAAATCCAATTAGGGCTCTCATCTATTTTCAAACATTAATTAAATTTAAGTAAATGAGAAAACAAGTCTCGTCTTTTAAACTAGATTACTATCAAGAAAATAAAAAGAAACTTATCACAATGAAAACTCATTTTTAAATTAAAATATTTTTACTGTTTCTATCTATAATCAAGTACATGTGTTATGGTATCTACTCTTAATAAATAAATAAAAAATACAAAATTTTTAAATACAATTTTCTTTCTTTTTAAAATTTCTAAAAATATACATTTTAGTTTTGATTTTCTTGTAGTTGCTTTGAAACCAGATAAAGCATCAGGTTCAATATATATATATATACACAAAACAAACCACATGCAAATTTCTTCTTTATAAATATTGGTTTATTATATGAATTATTATAAAGTACAAAAAATGCTTCAATGTTTTGACTATATTCTTTTAATCTTTATCAAGAAACAACTAAAAAATACATAAATAAAACAATAAGTATAAATACAAATATTCCACCATAACTCCAATACATATAAATCCAAATAAGTCTTACCATAATACTCTTCTAACAAACAATCTTAATTATTTTATATATTCATTTCTTAAGTACCTTTAAGAAATGTATTTAAGAAATAAATGTAAGATTGTTTGTTAGAAGAGTTTTAAGTAAGAATTATTTATATTGGTTATATATATATTGAATTATTGTGGAATATTGACAAAGACTATAAAATAATATAGTCAAAACAGAGTATTTTTTGTACTTTATAATAGTTCATATAATAAATCAAGATTTATAAAGAAGTTTGCATGTGTTGTTTTATGTATATATTAAAATTAATGGGTGAATAAAATAACAAATGAAGAAGTTTTGAAAAGAGTTAATGAGGAAAGAAGATTGATTGAAAGTATCAAAGAGAGAAAGAGAAACTGGATTGGACATATACTAAGAAAAGATTATAGTTTAATGAAAGATGTTTTGGAAGGTATGGTGAGTGGAAATAAAAAGATAGGACGGAAGAGATTGACATTATTGGATGATATACGAGATGGAAGGGGTTATGTGGAATTGAGGAAGTGGGCAAGAAAGAGAACGGAATGGAAGAATGGATGAACTGATGTAGTGACTACTCTCTGGACCTGTCTATTGGACAGACTACTATTGATGATGATGATTAAAATTAATAGCCCATTTTCAAAATAGAAGACTGTGTTTGTTTCTTATTGATTTAATTTAAGTAGATATTGATTATTTTCTAGATTTAAAAACGTAAAAATTATGAATGCATAAAATACTTTGCTTTATTACACACACATACATATATATATATTGAACTTTATATGCTAATGTCTTGCTTTGATAAGGATAAACTATATTGAAAGGTTGGCTACTGTAATTATTGACAATTGTCTACATACTCTGGCTCTGGTAGAATATATTCTTATACACACATCTATATATATATATATGTCAGACTATTTCCACAATCTAGTTTTAATTGTAAAATGTTCAAAGTTTTATTTAAACTTTTCAAATACACTCTAATGAACATAATTGTGTATGTGATGTGTAATTAATAAATAATGGTAATGTTTTTTTTTCTCAAGGCTTTTATTATATCTATAATGCAGTTACATAGTGAAAGGAACTATTCCTAATTATTAACAATCCTGTTGAGACAAGTGTAGTATTTGAATCCCTATAGTTAAGGGATGCTCCAACAGCTGAACAGTTCTCACAAATGTAATTCACTCATTGTTACTAGGTTCCATGTAGTATTAAATATGAAAGGTGGGCCAGTCTCTTGTCTCTTTATTTGATGATCTAGAGCTTTGCAATGAACAGTTGGTGATGATATTGTATGGTGGTATCATAAATGAGTGTGCACCTAATAGTCCAATAAGTAAACAGTAAATATGCTATGATCCTTATGCTTGAGAACACTTCACTAGCAATTCTGAAGATGAGTATAGTAAGGAGTGGTTTGGGGGTTATATATATGGAGTTGATTAAGTCTCTGTAATATCTCAGAATGGTCCCCTGGTTTAGAATGTGCAGCAAAGTGTCCTCATCCCTATGGCATAGCAGGAAGACTGGGTCTAAGCTCAAGAAATCTCTATGAGTAAACAGAAAATGACATGTTAGTAGAGCATTGAGGCTTAGCTTAATTAAAAAATTGAAAAATTTAGACTCTAAATGCCAATATTTGAATTTTTAATGATGGCATAATTGTAAAGGGATTACAGGGAGAGACCAGGAGAAGTCTCATCATTTTTATGTTGATATGCCTCCCAATATTTAATTTTATTAGCATTTGCTTTATTCAGTGGTCATAAATTTTGAGATGCCTATCAACAAGGAGGGCCAACTTTTTGGAAGGAGTGGTGTCAGTCAGATTAATTGCTGAGAAGGATGTTTTTCGGAACTGTAGAGTTAAATTAATGATTGTGTTGTGGGTCCTTTGGAATTGTAGTATCATTATAGAGTGTAGTGAAAGCCCATTAACTCTTGAATGTTTCTGGAGGTTTCACAGTCTTATAACTATGGTCTTGCCCTTCCACAAAAGTCTCGGGCATAGGGAGTTTATTTTTCTTATGAATGCTTGTGAGAACTTTACCACTGGGATAAAGTAAGCAATCCTTGGGAACACTAGGATATTGAGCAGTGTGTTTTTCACATATAGCAACATATATATCTTTGACAATGATTCTGAATTTTTTTGGATGGATAGTAGAAGTGTATCCTGAATGGTTTTCCTCATTTCTAGGGGTGAGTTGAAAATTGAGAATCCCAAAAATTTTTGGGGTTTGGCTTTGAATGGGGAGAGGATGGTGTTCCCAGAAGATAACCTCCTTTTCAATGATTTGTCCACATTAAAGGCAAGTCCAGACTCAGAAGAAAAGGAGCAGAGAATCTTGACAAGTTTGGGGATTAGCTTCTGAGTTGGGAGAAAAACAGCCAGATCATCCATGAAGAAGATGTGATGGGTTGATTTGCTTAGGGTGGGAATAAATGTTTAAATTTTGAACATTAAATAACGAATAAATTGCAGGTGTTCTCAATTACTGCCAATTCAAAGTGACACTTATCTAATATTCTTGTGAACAAAAACTTTTACCTTAGTTCTGTAGATATTACAACAATTTTAAATCAGATTATATATTACATATATGTAGAAAACTGGGAAGTTATAATTTCCTTAATATTTTTTTACAAATAAACAAGTTTCTTCTATAATATATATTAATTAGATATTAATGAATATTGTAAATAAATTTTTATTATATTTTCGTTTTCTACATATATAAAATTTATGAAAATCTTCTAATTATTATATTTTGGGAAAATATTATTAAGTTTTAACTATTTAAAATTGTGAACATTTTTCACATATATAAAATATGCAAGTCTGAGTTTTATCTTTCATAATATTTAAAATACTAAGATAAAAGTGGCTTGACTTTTATCTTACTATTTAATTACTTGTTTGCCTAGTTACATCATAGTTGCTGTTTATCTAATAAATAGATGGAAATTTCTATTATAAACTTTTCAATATTTATACATACATATATATATATATATATTTAAAAAAACATTTTATACAATCAGGCTAAATATAATTTTCTAAAAAAATACTGCTTTTTAAACATCTCATTAAATGTAAAAAACATTGATTGCCTCTCAAAAAGATTAAAGCAAAAAACATTACTCACCTTGTTTACCAACCATCTAGATGGAAAGATTTTTATTGATCTGCAGTCTTATTTTATATTGTAGATTATTTTATATTGTAGATAATAATAGCTAAGTATTTTTTTACTAAATGATTTTGGTTAGCTATAGGTAATTTACCTGTAAAAAAAGTCTATATCCACATTCTTTTTATCCTTTAGCTAAAATGGCTAGATAATCAATAACTGACCAAT